>LPNX010551430.1:139425-178324 GCA_001517045.1 Pseudotsuga menziesii | reverse complement strand
AAATGCAGTTGAAGGAATTGCTAGATCTAGGGCTCATCAGACCAAGTATTTCACCATGGGGTGCACCAGTAATCTTTGTGAAGAAGAAGGATGGCTCCTTGCATCTTTGTATAGATTACCGAGATTTGAATAGAGCCACTGTAAAGAATAGGTACCCGATACCTCGAATTGATGACCTCTTTGATCAAATGAAAGGAGTGACAGTCTTCTCAAAGATCGACTTACGATCAGGTTACCACTAGCTACGGATTAAGGAAAGTGATATACCTAAGACTGCTTTTCGAACAAGGTTTGGGCACTATGAGTTTGTGGTGGTACCCTTCGGTTTGACCAATTCCCCAGCCGTATTCATGAGTCTCATGAATAGCGTGTTCCGAAAATACTTAGATCAGTTTGTGCAAGTCTTCTTGGACGACATCCTCATCTACTCCAATAATGAACAGGAGCATGAGGAACACTTGCGAATAGTGTTGTCATGCTTAAGGGAGCATTAGTTGTATGGTAAGTTGTCCAAATGTTCATTCTATCAGAAGGAGATCCATTACCTAGGGCATATAATTTCCGGTGAGGGCATTTCTGTTGACCCTGAAAAGGTGAAGGCCATAATGGATTGGCCCGTGCCAAAGAATGCGCATGAAGTAAGGAGCTTCATGGGGTTAGCCGGGTATTATAGAAGGTTTGTTGAGGGTTTCTCAAAAATCGTGAAACCCATAACTACCCTACAACGTAAGGGCACTAGGTACGAATGGACAGATGAATGCGATGCCGCATTCACCGAGCTGAAAAGACTATTGACAAGTGCACCAATTCTACGAGTTCCAGATATGGAGAAGGAATTCACAATTTGCACCGATGCTTCAAGGTAGGGTTTGGGTGCAGTATTGATGCAGGAAGGTGGGGTAATAGCTTATGCGTCGAGAAAGCTAAAACCACATGAAGAGAATTACCCTACTCATGACCTAGAGTTGGCTGCAGTGATGTTAGCTTTGAAGCTTTGGAGACATTACCTTGTTGGACGAAGCTTTGAGCTCAAGTCTGATCACCAAAGCTTAAGGTATATCTTCACTCAGAGAGACCTAAATGCTAGGCAAAGGCGATGGAGTGAATTCATGAGCGAGTATGATTTTGGGATTTCCTACATCAAAGGGAAGGAGAATATGGTAGCGGATGCCTTAAGCAGAAAACCAAGACTTTTCTCTCTTATACCTTTGAAGGTGGATTTGAGGGAAAGAATTTTAGGGCAGCTACTCGGAGATAGTTGGTACCTAAAGGTCACAGCAACACTCCAGAATGGGAAACCGATGGGACCAAAGTTTGAAGGCTATGAGTTGGAAGCCGATGGTTTGCTACGGTATCAAGGGAGGATGTACATTCCTGAGGAGGGAGATATTAGAGAGACTATCCTTAAGGAGGCCCACAGAGCAGTGTATTGTGCGCACCCAGGTGTAAAGAAGATGTATGCAGACATGAAACAACTCTTCTTTTGGGCAGGGATGAAAGGCGACGTGGTCAAATTTGTCGCTAGGTGCCTTGAGTGTCAGCAGGTAAAAGCTGATCATCACCACCCGGTAGGACTATTACAGCCACATGACATTCCTATGTTGAAATGGGAGGTTATCTCCATGGACTTCGTGGTGGGGTTTCCTCTTACCTCTCATAGGCATGATTCCATTATGGTCATCGTTGACAAACTGACCAAAAATGCTCACTTCATTCCAGTTAAGGAGACCTATGATGTCACAGATGTAACACGTGTGTTCATAAATGAAGTTGTTTGTCTCCATGGGTTTCCCAAGAAGATTATATCAGATAGAGATTCCAGGTTTTGGACGAGTTTGCAGTCGGCATTGGGTACTCAGTTGAATCTAAGCACTGCTTACCATCTAGAGACAGATGGGAAAACAGAAAGAGTGAATCAGGTGATGGAGGACATGCTTAGAATGTATGTCATGGATCAACAAACTCATTGGGAAAAGCACTTACCTTTGGTGGAGTTTGCTTACAACAACAGTTACCATAGCTCAATTGGGATGCCTCCATATGAAGCTTTATATGGAAGGCCATGCAGGACACCATTGAGTTGGGAAAGGTTAGAGGATCGAGTAATTATAGGACCTGAGTTGATTCAGGAGATGGAAGAACAGGTTGTTCAGGTTAGACAGCGGTTAAAGGAAGCACAGGATAGGCAGAAGAGTTATGCCGATGTGCATAGGGTTGACCGAATCTATAAGGTTGGTGATGCAGTGTTCGTCCACATCAGGCCTAGCAAAAGTACCATCAGGTTTGGGAAGGGGACAAAGTTGTCACCACGATTTATAGGACCCTTTGAAATTTTAGAAAAGGTTGGACCTGTCGCGTATCGTCTTGCGCTGCCACCCCATTTGCACAAAACTCATAATGTTTTTCATGTATCTATTTTACGACATTATGTAGCTGATGAGTCACATAAAATAAATTGGAAGGAACTGCAAGTTTCGGACGAGGGAACCATCAGGGTTGAACCATTACTTATATTGGACCGCAGGGTTAAACAGTTGAGTCACCGTTTGGTGGACAAAGTTAAGGTCCAGTGGGAACGATATAGCCCGGGGTCTGCTACCTGGGAGGACGCAGAGACTATGCATCACGATTATCCCACATTATTTTGATCATAACTTCGGGACGAAGTTTCCTGAAGGGTGGGTGTATGTAACACCCTGTTTTGACATTTCTACCTAAACTACTATTATATGTTGTATTTGTTTGATTGTGAGACCTCGTCGGTTTGACGACACTGTGGACATATGGTTCTATTATTTTGCTGATATATATATGTGTGTGTGTGATGATAGTATTATGGTCAGTAGTCATGTTTAGATATGTATCATGTGTTAATTATGTCAAATATATGGAAATTACTGAATGATGGGTACGTGGATACCGTTACAGATATATGTTGAAATAATGAATGTTAGGCTAGGTGCATGGTGAATGAATGAGTTTATTTTTGTCATGTTATGATGAGATATATGTGTACATATCAAGGATTATGCACGATATCCTATATTGTATGTCGAGGACTAACTTACAGGTTGAAACGGCTAAGTGATAGCTGGATCCTACGAGGTGGGAGGACCTCGGGGACATGGACTTCTAAAGATAAAATGGTATGCAAATGATGCATTAATTACTTTCGTATGGTTATTATGTTGTTTATTATGATGTATGTTATGGCATGGGTGGGGTAGATTTCTAGGAAACTCAACCGCCCATATCGGTTATACGATGACAGACCGAGTACAAGTGCAACGCTGTTGTTATGTCGAGTAGACATAGTCCGTTGTTCCATTAGGGGTGTGGAGGCTTTACCCACCGTTTATCCCCGAAACCTAGAGTCATGGGAGGGCTGTGCTACGGCGCACTCCCCAAGGTGTGTGATGATGACTGGTGGTTTCCTGTTGGGGAAGCTTGGTCGATGTGGTCAACACTTCCGCTTACGGGTTCTAGCTAGAACTGGTCATGACTTGACATTCCAGGGTAGTCCAGCAGAGGACAGGATAGGATGTGGAAGTTAGTAATGATGTAGGTAGATAGATGTAGCGTGAAGTAGGGGTGAAAACAATATCTAACTGTAGGTGTGTAAAACCCTTGGTTAGTATGTGTCGTAAATCAGTGATGTATGAATTGTCGTAACATGGATTTCAGTAAGCTAATAGATCATACCTTGTAAACTATGCTAAACCATGTGTCAATAAATAATAAGTTCCTTAATTATGATTGATGTATGTGAATTATTACTTTTAGTGTACTTACGTGAAGAATCTAAGCAGTAGCTACGCTTACATAACTCGCCTACATATTATGAATTACATGAAATGTTGTTGAGTAATAATGTTAATTAATGTCGCTTAATATTAATTACTGTCGTTAGTAATTAACTATTGTTGATCAATGTAATTGATGTTGATTAAAGTTAATAATGATGATTAGGGTTAATTAGTGTTGATAAGACTGCTATTAATTTGATTGTAAGTTTTAAATAAATGTTCATAATGTTAAGGTCTCTTAATAATATTATTATTAACTTGAATAATAAATGTCAATTGAGTGTGAATGTCGATTAGTTAGTCCTACTAAGGCTAATATTAACTTGTTTATAAGTGTTAAATAATTATGAATTATGTTAATTAAGTTTAACTATAATTAAGGTTTGACTAGTGAAGGTGGTAAATATTTCCATTAATGATCATTAAGATTAATTAAAATTAATTTGGATAAGGTAATAAATAAATATTAAATATGTAAATGATCTTTAAAATGTTTATATTGTTGAATGTGGCACGTACATTAATGTTTTAGAGAGTTTTAATTAGTCAAAACATAAATAATTATTGAAGTTGAATGATTGTTTGTTAATCAATAAATGAGCATGCATTAATTGTTAATTATAAGTAAGTTGTCTCGTTAAATAGAAGTTAAGAAAATTATTTAAATAATATTAAGTTGTAATATAATAATGTTTAAGTGCATTCATTCAGTGTATGTTATGTCAAAGATAATGTCGAATAATTTATTAGGAATAAACAATTGTGTCAGAATGTATGGTATATCTAAACATTAAATTAAAAGATTGACGGTGATAAGCAATTTAATAAAATAATGAATTCCTGACATGTGACCTGAATCCATAGGGTTGGATAAAAATTATTTAATTGTCATTCCTTGAATATAGCCCTTTTATCGATCCAAGATGGGATGGAAATTAAATAAGGTTGGTAGGAAGATGGGTCAAGTGGTTGAGCATTTAATAAAAGATAGGGGGTAGTAAAGGCTCGGGGGGAGAGTCAGTGAATAAGAGGGAGAAAGGAGGGAGGAGAAGGGGATCATCCTTACCTTAGTTTTTTTGAGAAGTTTAGGGAGAAGAGAGCTGCAAGGAAGGGGTTTTGTTGGAGATTGTTATTTTGAGGGGATACAACAGCTTAGGGCTTGTACTCGGTTTGGGCTCGGGGGTCCAAAGGGGTACCTTTGGAGCTGGGTGGTCGGCAAGACCTCGCCAGTTGGCAGGGTGGCAAGACTGGTTTGGACTGGTTGAGTTTCAGAACTTGGGAAGGACTTTTTGGCTGCAGGGAAAAGCAAGGAAAAACAGCAAACAAGGGCAGCAACAAAGGTGGACCTACTAGCTACCTACAGGTATTTTCCAGCATTATTATGGCAAATTCTGTTAATTAAATTTTAAAAGTTATATGATGTATTATCTTTGCTACCTGCACAGTTAACAGTAAATTGTTACAAGTAGAATAAACAGATTTATATATTTTCAAACTGTATATATAAAGTGAATTTTTTTTACTGTAAATAGAAGTTAAAATAACTAAAGGAGACCCAGTAGGGGGCTCTACAATTTTATTGACATAGAATGAGTATTACAAAATTATGAAGCCACATAACCAATACAAGTCATTTCCCTTTTGCAACAGAGTAGGAGTCACAGTCAATTAAAACAGAACAAGGGTGTTTCACCATAATGAGTTACATTGGGATACTAGAAATTACAGCCTAAAGTTGCAAGGCCACTATAATGAGTTACCTTGGGAGACTGGAAACTACATTTTAATAATACTTTTGTGGGTACTACCAACCAGAATTACAACTGAGGTTTTACCTTAAGACGTGCATGACTAAATACTTCTTGATTTTCGAATTCCGAGTTCCCGACTTCCACCTTCCGGATTCAGGAATCAAAATCCAAATTTCCTTAGAGTTTTTAGCTATCTTTCCACTTTCCGACATCCGACATCCCTAATTCCGCTTTCCGATTTGAGGAATCCAAAATCCAACTTTCCTTATAAATTTCAGCTATCTTTCTAATTTCTGACTTGCGACTTTCTGAATTCCGCTTTCCAATTTCGGGAATCGGAAATCCAACTTTCCTTAGAAATTGCAGCGATCTTTCCGCTTTCCAACTTTCGAGTTCCCGATTTCCGCTTTCCAATTTTGGGAATCGAAAGTCCAACTTTCCTTAGAATTTTTCGGGTATCTTTCAGCTTTTCAACTTCCGAATTCCTAAATTCCATTTTTTCGATTTTGGGAATCGGAAATCCAACTTTCTTTAGAACTTTCAACTCATCATCTATAGATAAACCAAGTGAACTCACTCAACTCATCATCTATATAAGAACAAACTGTAGTATGAGAACAAAGTTTTTTCTTTTATAAATAAATACAATAGGAAATTAGTATTGTATTCAAAAGTTACCATATAGATTGCATCAACAATTTAGGTAAACTTAGGTTAAGTGATAGCTTGTACAATTGAATTATGAGACTGCAAAATAGAAGTGCTATAAGGGAGTTACAAAAAATACCCTGCTATGTTCAACTATGAAATAAGGACTCAAAATTGAGAATTGAAAGCATTCATTATAGACAATAAAGAATGCTTAAGTGTCGAAAAAACCTATATATTTAAATGTACATCTAAAATTTTCAATTATGTGTTTTCAACCATGAAAATTATAACTTTTAGGCGTGCAATTTTGTAGAAGGTCTATGTTCTAACTGAAAGAGTAAGAAGTAATTGTTTGTTGCAAATCCTCTGGACTATTTCAACAATTGATGTTGCTTCAGTTGAGAGAAAAAACAGGTCTTTTGAAGAAATTCCCATGAGTTGGTTTGCAACATCATCAAAATATATGACACCATGAAGGTATCCAGTGACATATTCCAAGTCAACCTTTAGTATGTATCAGTAGTCACATTCAAGAAACTCCCCATCACATTTACCATAATGCCAAATGTCTCCAACTTTGTGGGTAATATTATTCATGCACTGTATACCATCAACAAAAAGAGGGCATGCAAGGAAATAAAACTCTTCCATGTTAACGTTTGTGATGGTTGCTACAAGAGAGTACCAAATAGGTTTTTCATATGGTTGAAGAGTTTGTAGCTCATTGATGGTAATTATTTTACGAGGACTAGAATAAGAGACATTGAATTTTTGGCTCAAAGATGGTGATGTTGAACGAAATCCATTGTCATCAAACCATTTTTGGAGAACTAAAGTTTCTTCAATATTTTGGTTTATGAAAATAGTAGTGTTGGAAATAGTTCCAACAGTTTTTCCATTAAAATATGTAACATGGCCTCCTTTGATTGCTACAGCTAGAGGAGTAGGTAAATCGTGAATTTTGGCAGATTGGGCTCCTTCAATTTGGCAATGCTCTCCCCAAAGTGTTAAGTCAATACTATAGCTTGACATGTCACGCAGTCCAATGGTGCACCTAACAGTCTCAACACCATCCTATTTTCGTATCATGGATGTAGGTGAAACTGAAATGACGAGTACAACAAGGTCAACCATGGAATTGACAGGTATAGTTTGAATCTCCCGAATAGTTTTAAAGTTAAATCAATATAAAGGTATTAAGGGGTGTTCATTTAAGCATGGTTAGATGGTTGAGGAGGAACCTAGGAAAATTTCATTATGGCTTTTCAAATGGTTGAAAATTGGATTGGATGCTTTCACTATGCCATTTGATACTATGTACACTATTCTTATTTGTATTTGGTCATACAAAGAAAGTGCTAATTCATTGAATGCAGATATATGTATTTCATCATGTGAAGTATTAACAAGGTCAAATAAAAAGACTTTTCTAGACCCTCGTTGGTTTCCATATTCATGTATGTTTGTCTTGGCAATAACTTGACCTTGAATGTTCCAAACTTTGCTAGAAGAGGAGAGTGATGTGAATGGTATAGTCGATGTAGGAAAGGCAGGGTTTTCATTTATTGAGCTAGGGTTCAATGCAACAAAGGAACTACTCCGTGAGGGAGAAGTTATAGGTAAGTGGTAAGGTGCAGGATTTCCAATAATTGTTGCATCCACTGTGACAACTTCGAGTGCAAGCAATAAGATAGTCCTGTGAGAAGAAGTATGTTAGAGTTAAATGGGAGAGAAAAACAATGGATACATGAACAATGTGAAATTGATTAAGTGGGAAAAAAAGAATGAGGAAATGAAACGTATGTTACATTATGTACAAGGTTGCATGTATATTGGGTAACTTTGATTATAGTTCCTTCTTTAAGTTGTCCATTTTCTACAAGACTATTATATATAATTGGAAGCAATAGCTCATGCTTGTGAAGGTCGTCTGAGATAGAAATTTGGAACCAAATAGATGATGAATTAAGTGGGTTCACTTGGTTTAATGAGGAGACCTACACTAGCAGGAAAAGGTTGACAACACTATGTAGCAAAAGTGAAGTAGAATCTTAAGTTAGCATAGTCTCCATAACATGATGGTTATTTTTTCATGTGGAATGAAACAGGGCATTATCTATTATAAATATTAAATGTGGACTGTGACGAACATAGAACCATGCCTTACAGAAGATATTTTATACGTCATAAAATAGTTGGAAGAAAAACACAAGCCCTCTGGGCCAAGGTTTTAATCTATTTTGTCTGTGTTTTCTTAGGAAAAAGTCAAAAAATGGAAAGACAGCCAAAAGTTGATGTTAAAGCACACAACTAAAACTTCCACCAATTCGACTCTTGAAATTCACTCGTTAGTTAGAAAGTTTCTCTACATGTGGAAAAATAATTCTCCAATCTGATCAAAAGACTTTAAAAAACAAATACAAGGACAATTGACATCTATTACATGAATTTAAAGGAAATACATAGAATGTATTTGACAAGAGGGCTAAATGTAAACATTTTTCCCATTAAAGACCTATTTTCAATCATTCATACTTTAGACTTGTCAATCTCACATCTCTACAAGTTTACCTTTGTAATGTTTATTATTATTCAAATAGAAGTTCAATTTTTTGCCTTCGAGAAGTCGAAAGTCGGAAAGTGGAAAGATAGTTGAAAGTTGTAAGGAAATTTGGATTTCCAGTACCTGAAATTGGAAATCGAAAGTCGGGAAGTGGGAAGTAGGAAAGCAGAAAGATACCAAAAATTTCTAAGGAAAGTTGTATTTCTGATTCCTGAAATCGAAAAGCAGAAGTCGAGAACTCGAAAGTCGAAAAGAGGAAAGATAGCTTAAAGTTATAAGGAAAGTTGGATTTTCGATTCCCGAAATCGAAAATCGAAAATTGGAATTCGGGAAGTCGGAAGTCAGAATTCGGAAAGTGAAAACATACCTGAAAGTTCTAAGGAAAGTTGAATTTTCGATTCCTGAAATTGGAAAGCGGAAATCAGGAACTCGAAAGTCGAAAAGCAGAACGATAGGTGAAAGTACTAAGGAAAGTTGGAATCGAAAAGCATAATTCGGGAAGTCGTAAGTCGGAAAGCAAAAATATAGCTAAAAACTCTAAGGAAAGATGGATTTCCGATTCCCAAAATCGGAAAGTGGAATTCAGGAATTCGAATTTCAGAAAGTGGAAAGATACCTAAAAACTCTAAGGAAAGTTGGATTTCCAATTCCCCAATCCGGAAGGCGGAAGTCATGAAATCTAAAGTCAGAAATTGGGAAGTATTTAGTCATGAATGCCTCTAGGTAAAACCTTAGTTGTAAGTCGGGTCAGTAGTACCCACAAAAGTATTATTTAAATGTAATTTCCAGTCTCCCAATGTAACTCATTATAGTGACCTTGTTGCTTTAGGCTGAGTTCCTTATCTAAAACAAGTGGATCATAAAAACTGATACTTATCATTTTATCGACATAGCATGAGGATTACACCGACATTTTCATTTAGCCTAAAAAATGATACATACATTTTATTGACATAGCATGAATATTACAACATGATGAAGCCACATAACCAATACAAGTCACATCCATTTTGCAACAGAGCAGGAGTCATAGTCAATTAAAACATAGCAAGGGTGTTTCACCATCCCATAAGCAACATCTTCATTTAGCCTAAAAACTTACACCTATCATTTTACTAACATAGCATGAGTATTACAACATTATGAACAACATCAAGGGTGTTTCACCATCCCATAAACAACATCTTCATTTAGTCGGGAACTCGAAAGTCGGAAAGCATAAATATAGGTGAAAGTTCTGAGGAAAGTTGGATTTCCAATTCCCGAAATCAGAAAGCTAAATTCGGAAGTCGTAAGTCAGAAAGCGGAAAGATAGCTGAAAAATATAAGGCAAGTTGGATTTCTGATTCCCGAAATCGTAACACGGAATTCGGGAAGTCGGATGTCGAAAAGTGAAAAGATAGCTGAAAACTCTAAGGAAAGTTGGATTTCTGATTCCCGAATCCAGAAGGTGGAAGTCGTGAAGTCGGAAGTTGGAAATCGAGAAGTATTTAGTCATGAATGTCTTGAGGTAAAACCTCAGTTGTAATTCAGGTCAGTAGTACCCACAAAAGTATTATTAAAACGTAATTTCCAGTCTCCCAAGGTAACTCATTATAGTGTCCTTGCAACTTTAGGTTGAGTTCCTTACCTAAAAGAAGTGGATCATAAAAACTGATACCTATCATTTTATTGACATAGCATGTGTATAACAACGACATTTTCATTTAGCCTAAAAAGTGATACCTATCATTTTATTGACATAGAATGAGTATTACAACATGATGAAGCCACATAACCAATACAAGTCACAGTCCTTTTGCAACAGAGTAGGAGTCACAATTAATTAAAACAGAGCAAGGGTGTTTCACCATCCCATAAGCAAAATCTTCATTTAGCCTAAAAACTGATACCTATCAGTTTATTGGCATAGCATGAGTATTACAACATTATGAAGCCACATAACCAATACAAGTCACAGTCCTTTTGCAGTAGAGTAGGATGCCTAAAAATTGATACTATCATTTATTGACATAGCATGAGTATTAAAACATTATGAAGCCACATAACCAATATAAGTGACAATCCTTTACAACAGAGCAGGAGTCACAGTCAATTAAAAAAGGGCAATGGTGTTTCACCATCCCATAAGCAACATCTTCATTTAGCCTAAAAAATGATACCTATCATTTTATTGACATAGAGTATTAAAACATTATGAAGCCACATAACCAATACAAGTCACTGTTCTTTTGCAACAGAGCTGGAGTCACAGTCAATTAAAATAGAGCAAGGGTGTTTCACCATCCCATAAGAAACATCTTCATTTAGCCTAAAAACTGATACCTATCATTTTATTGGAATTTAAAACACCTATTTATACATATAGATATATACCATGAGTTAAATAGATTTGCGTAAATTCAAAGAAATTAACAGAAACCGTTTGTAAAGTCAAATACGAGGCAAAAAGGTTTTTACCACAATGAATATTCAAAACATTTAGGTAGGCTGAAGGAATACCTGCAAATTAAAAAAAACGTGTGAAAACCTCTGTTGAAAACTCTCTAGTGTAAACGAAGCGCAGCAAAATCAGTACAAGCAAAGAAAAGGAAAACAGTAACAAAATAATGGTTACCTGAAGGATTGTTTATATGTGCAAAGTAAAGGTGGTGCAGCCGTAAATGTCGTAAATCGAGTATTGTAGCAAGATCTTGCATATCGTCATAAGGTGAGCCAAAATGAAGATATAGGCCCATGTCTAAATCAAATGAAAAGCTTTCTTGCATTAATGGAGCAACAATGCATTGATGAACCATTAATGTGGATGAAGGGACATGGGAAAAGTGTATTCCATTGACTGAAGTAGCAGTGAAATGAAACCATGAGAAAATTGACCCCACAAACCATGAGCCTAAAGCGACAAAATTCCTCGAGAAAATATTAGCCTAAAACAACAAAAATTGCTGGACTAAAACTTTCACAAAATCTTGGGTGTAAAATCTTGGCAAGGGCTATGTCGGATTGAGATAAATGATCTGCAGTGAAGGACATTGAAACCCTGTACAAAACAATATGGCATGACCGATCGTTCAGGGAAACAGATATAAGACTAGTGAAAACACACAAGCCACCTGTCAGAAAAACACGCAAAACAAAAAGTGGGAAGAAGGATCCACAACTGGCAATCAATCCATCGTCCATCAATCCATTCACGCATAGCACCGACCATAACATAGAGGACACTTGTGGTCTACGGGACAAAAGTTCTAGAATCAATATTGCAAAATCGGGGACCCAACTAAAGTGCAGTAAATAAAAAAACAAACTTGACCCAAGAGGGGTAAATGACGCGAGACACAACACATGTTCAGTCGCCATTCGCTAAGCCGATTCGACACGTGTCAAAATTCTACTAGCCAGGGATATGAGGAATCTTTTGAGACTGCATCTCCATTGTGAAATGCCTTCAGCGTAAAAATGTTCAGCACTGTGATGAAAGGTTAAGTCTGCTCCTTAATAATTTTAAGTCATATTATAATATGACATGTCAAGTTAATCCTCAAAGTTCAACACTTAAGCCGAGCGCGCCCTTCAAAGTGATTCAATTAAAGTTATAATATGATTAAAATAGCATCATCGCTTAGACTGCTCCTTTTTAATATATTAAATTTATATAACATGAATGTTATTTCAATGATTGACCATGTATAAATACACCTTCGTTCTTCTTTCATGATATAGTTCGTAAATAAATGGGTTTGTGTCATTCGAGAATCTTGGAAGTTGATGCTTTTTATGAATGTAATGTTATTATTATATAAGAAAAGCATTTTATGGTTTTTTTCATTTTGGTTTTCATGTAAAAATATATTTTCCATTGTGTATGAGGTTGGAGCAGGTTATTCGACCAGTTTTGTGAGTTGCGTATTGAAAGTGGACTATGCGACAAATCATGCAAAGGACCAATACGTGCAAAATACAAAAGTTAGTTAGAATTAGTTGGGAACTTGTGTTCACATTGTAACGAGCTAAGCCTATTTTGAATTGTATAAATATGTAAGGGATATTTAGGTTAAGGGAGTTAGTGAATTGCTTTCAAGGTGGATTCCTTTGTAGTTTATCTTATGCCATGTAATGCTAGAGTATTTTTGGGTTTATGACAGAGTTCTGATGCACAGTGCATGTGTTTTGTAATATTTTTCCAGATGATAATAATATTGAAGTGAACTGGTTTTGGAGCAAATCTCCTATGTGTTTGATGTGATGAAAGTTTTTTTTATTATGTGCATGTGTGCTCCATTTCTATTATTCCTTTGAATGGATTATCAATTCTTATGAATATGCTATCTATTTCTGCACATAAGATGAATGAATGGTAGAAATAATTCCTTCCCTCCCTTCAGCACTATGGAAGCTTGGTTCCTACAATCCCCATAAATGCCTCAGGTGAGACTTAATATGCTTTCAGGTAATACCAAGAGGGCTAGTATCTAAGTATTTTGTTGGTTAATTAGTTTTAAAACCTAGGTCTACCCTCTATGTGCTAACAAATGGTTATGTTGTCGGGACCGAGATCTGTGACTAAAGAGAAGTTGGAGGCTAACTAATGGTTCCATGGGGACCAACGAAGGAAGAAATAGACTGGTGTCTAGTAGAAAAAGAGTATGAGTTTTCCATAAACCAAACAAGTAGCCACACCTTGGTACAAAAGAGTGGTTGGAAAGGTACATATTTTCACATCTATATTAAATTTTCTTTGGAGAATTCTTGATAATATTGGTTGAGTGGCTACCGAGGTTAGTGGAATAGAACCCAAAATGTGCATTATTGTGCCATGTGAATGGAACCCTGGATTGATCTAGCAAGTAGATACAGTAAGAAACCAGATCTTGTGCATAGTCGATTTTTGGTTTAAGGGGTTATGTTACAAAATTTTCCATAAACTATACTCATTCATATAAAACTATTTAAAGAAATTTTGTTAAAGTTCTACGTAATGCATATTTGAGATATTTGCATACCTAGATCAAGATTTTGTTGTGTGATAAGGGGATTTTAATGTTGTAATCTGATCATTAGGGGACTTTGCATGCATTTGGGGACTGGGAGCTATCTAGAGATGATATCAGAATATGGAAAGGATACAAGAGATAATGCATAAAGAATGGATGGGATGAGAATGTCGGGAAACGATGAATATTTGATGGTAGATGAGATCAGAGTGTTGCACAGTCGAAAAATATTTCAGATCAGTGAGAAGAGGACTATGGTTGATAAAGAAGGGTATCACAGTGATTTTGAAGTGAGTTTCAAGAACGAGACACTAGCACAATATTCAAGATAAAAGGATTATCACACATAGAAAGAAAGAAAAAGGATTCCTATCTTAGTCCAATAGGATAAGAGCTATTGTATCATAACAATAGTACTCAAGTTGTTCCATGTGTCGAACCCATGACCCTGTGCACATATCCAGGATCTAATGTAATAACTGAGACTTTTTCATGTACTCTTGTACTTGGTATAGGAAGTAAATGTAGCAGTAAAGCTAGTCAAAGTAATGGAAGTAATGTAACAACACAAACTCCGTCAGCAGTACCAAGGCTAAATACTATGCAATACACAATGGTGGATCCCACATTGAGGATGTCACTTTCTCATGGGGTAGGGAATGAAGACCCAAAACAACATATATTTATCTATGAAGCAATGTGGATGGTAAAGCAAGTCTTGGAGGATGATACAAATAATGAGAATCTAGTAACCACATTCAGGGATCACACACTACATTAGTTTAGGAAGTATCAATCGACCACACCTATAGGACAACCTAGAACATTAGACAACTTCAAAGAAGCTTTGTTGAAGGAATTTAAGAAACCAAAATCTGAGTCATAGTGCATTACAGAGATAAAAGAAACCAAGAAACTACAAAATGAGTCTCTATGGGAATTTGATAAGAGGTTCAAGGTACTGTGTATAGGTTGACTTTCGAGATTCCTAATGAACAACACAAGGAATGGCTTATTGCATGATTGCTTTCCCATATACATTTTCTATTGACACAACAAATTACATCACAACTAGATGCACTAGAGGTTTCTATGATATTAGAAGCATCCCTTATAGGAAAGAGTGGAGCAGGGATGGTTGAGGTGTAGTCATGGTTAGCTGCACTAACCATTCAGTTGTAGGATATTTCCAAGGGAAGGAAAATCATGAATATATATGGTGTACAACCTATAGAAAGGAATTCCATCATAAGAATGAGTGTCCACCTATAAAGAGTACTTAACTACAAGATCTCCAAATCCATTTCCCATGGGAGGAGGGGTATGGTGTGGAATATGTAAAGGGAATTGTTACCCCATTTCTTGTCCCTTCCTAGAGAAGTATGTGAGCACTCCCAAAATTTTATTTTCCAATTATTCGTAAATATATGGGAGATGAGGAGAAGGATTATTGCACACTAGATATCATGAACATTGCTAGTAAACAATGGAATTAATCCCCTTTTGGCGTCTTCAAATTCCCACCACTATATCCAATCTATTGTAGTCGATTGTGGAAGGTGACTGGGGAAATTTGCAGCTCCTTCTTAGGTGCTACATTCATAAAGAAGCAAGTTTATACGTTTAGTCCAACATACGAAAAATGAAGAGTCTTTTGGAAATTTTGTAGAGTCTAGGAGAAATATACAACACCTGCAACCAAGGTTCCTGTCAGCCCTGCAGCTTGACCTGAGTAAGTGTTAAATACCATATCCATACTTGGCTATGGAACTCAAGATGTTATGTTCATCTGGATCTGTGATGGTAGCTACAACCCACAAGAATATTAGGTTCCTCCAAATGGCCAAGGAATTACAGGGGTGACTGTAGAAAATATTCAGAAGATATATAATAAGAATTGAACTAAGAAGCAAATACACAAGCTATTCAAATATTCTCAAGTCATTTGTTTCACAAATCCTAAATATTTTATTTAAATTTTATGTTATTAATCACCTTCTTTCCCAAACGTTGAACTTGCACACAATGTTTTGCACCTTCCTGCTAGTTTGTTTTACAATTGATACTCCAGTTGCTAAACCAACTGATCTTGTTGGTGTTGGATCATTATACATTGACATTGCAATGGTGCTTGCATGTCCTTGCGAATTCTTAAATGTAACTTTAAAACATATTTTCCTTTATCTCCCCACTACCGTTTTGATAAAATAGCATGTCCCTCCAGTGATGGACCTTGCTCAACATAAAACTTAATATAACCCTAAATTTAGAGAGAATCATAGTTGATTTGAAGCAACACTTCTTCTGATATGACATGAAATCCATAGTACGGGTTATGTAGATTACTTTCCTTAGTCTTTTTCATCCTTGAGGACATACCTTTTGCAGATATAAACTAGTAAAACTAAGTTAAAATCTACCTCCTAACATAGACTCATATCTATTGTAAAAGTGTTGAAACAACCAAGAAAATATAAGAAATGCTCGAGAATTGTCATGCTTATCATCATGAAGACAAATTAGTGAATCCACCTAGAAGAAAAAAATAACTACCATTGCTATTAAGATATCTACCATTGGAAAGGAACTCTCAAAAAGCACATGCAATTTTAGGGGTATCATGCAACTTAAGCTTTTTTCCTCATTTTAAATGTGGTTAGCCTATTTTACCAAAGCTGTAGGTTATTGATTTCACTTGAGGATTCAAGTAGAGGCTAGATGAGGATGCATATGGGGCTACTAATGATGAGGATCCCATTATAGGGGAGGATTTGTTGATGTGTAGTTTTTTTTTGTAGATGTTATTTGGATATTGGAGGCAATTTAGGACCTTGATTTTTACACCTTTTGTTTCAAATATGTATCGAACTTGTGTGATTTTATTATATTCACCCTTATATGATCATAATATATACATGATCAAATTTTGTGTATTTTGTGTCTAATGGTTTGGATATATATATATATATATATATGGAGGAAGAAGTTGAGTGTTTACATAAGGATCATCGACATTAGAGGATAACTTACAACGGTAAGGGGGGAGGAGGAATTATTCATACCTCCAAATAGTAAGCGTGAACCCTTCATACTGCAAAACAAGTTCATGTGTAGAGATCGCAAGATCTTTGAAGGTTTGCATTTCATTTGCAGAAAATCCACTTACTTCAATTAGCTAAGAAGATGAAAACACATGTTATCACTTATCAACCACTTTGAGTACACAAAATACACATAAATATGCCATCCATAAAATAAATGGCATAAATCAATATGAGATTAGTAATGCTTCCCTGAATTCAACATTTGATGCAACTATAAAAATATCTTATAATGTCAACACAGTTAGTCATATATAGTTAGTTTAATTCATATTTGATATTCCCTAGTATACAATAGAAACCATGATTTGCATATTGTTCTATTAGAAAGACTTAATAAATGGTACCATAACTGTACGAAACTTCTCTTTCAAATGTCCACAAAAGTGACACATATGCACATTATTACCCTTCATTGCGTGTTTCAATTTTAGGTTCTTCCTAGTAAAATAAGGATTAGGATGTCTACTTCATTTTCAATGGATTTATGAGTTTAAAATTTGAAGAGCTTACAAATGCCAAAAAAATTGTGGTCATCATCACATATCAAAGAAAAGATTCATTTCATTATATGGATAAGAGATCAATACTAGAATTTCAATAGTATGCACATGTTTTAATAGAAGCACCTAAAACAAATTATTGTAAAAGACCCTACATCCTAGGATGGAAAAAAATTGACCTAAAGGCATGGAAAATGTCTCCTAATATCAACAATATTTGACCATCTTTCATTGTCAATAACTGATGTTTCCTTGCACTTCTGCATATCATTCTGAATAAGGTGGTTGTGTTTATTCTATGGGATATAGGATCAGATTTCATAGTTTAAATGCCTTTCTAGTATAAAAGTTTTGATATGCAGTGATGAGATTTGGTAGATTTTAAAGCAGAAAAAGAGTAAAGGCTAGACATATAAGATCAATTGCTAGACCTGTAAGTAGAGAAATCCTAGTTGAAGTATCTGTCATAACTTGAATTGCATAATAGAAACCCAAAAAGGGAAGTTTAATTATGCCGAGGGAAGTCAACTTATTATATAAAAATTAATTATATGCATGTTATTTCTCACAACTAGTAGCCCTAGGGATTTTTATAACTTAGTCATATCTATCCACCTGCTTCTTTTGTTGATAAGGATGATTATGGAGTAGATTCAGTGAATTTCTATCATTTGTCTTGTAAATGTGCATGAGTCCATCATTATATGGTGTTGCTTTGCTGCTGAAAACAAAAGGACACTTGACCCAAAGATCTGGTTGTTTTCTCTTTTTCCTTATCACCACCACCACTGGGATCTAATTCCTCGGTGGAATTGAGCAAATATTGTAGCTACAAATCCTGTTTATTAATCTAATAGGAATTGGATGTATCGTTTCAAACTATGGAGGTGGGAGAAATATTTAGCCTTGAAATGTGATGTTAGTCTTTGATATGGGTATATTCACTTTCTCTGATCTGCATATTATAGTGTTTGATCAAACTCAGATATTAACCATACTATGCATATTACAATTGTTGGTCGAACTTTGACATTAACCATTCATTGATCATGTTTAAGGTTATTAATATGCATAAAATATACACTAATTATAATTTCTAGAACAAATTTGATGCAACAAATTGTAAACTTAAAATTTTGATTTTGGTGTGTTTTTCTTCTAAAAATTTATTGTTTGTATTATTAATAAAACAATTCATCAATCCACGATTACACTAGTTTATCAATCTATAGGTGTAGGCTAAAACAATTTATCAATCCATAGGTGTAGGCTAAGATTACCTGTTTCCACAATTTATCAATCCACGGGGTGGAAATTTTAGATTGTCCCAGTTGAAAAGCTTGGGATAGTACTCATATGGAAAGAATAACTGATATAAAAACAAACTAAGTTAGATAACACTGGTCAATATGAGATTAAAATCACTCTAGTTCAAGCTAAAATACCAACAATTGGCCCACGAAATTGTTGAAAACATAAGAATCCTAGAAATATAGTGTGTATACCAACTCCAGCAGGCAAACTAGAGGGTTGTTATCCAAAACCCAATGGTAGATTTTTTACAATGCCTACTTTTGGAAGTGTGTCGTCTTTGCTCCAATAATTATTAACCTGTGTACAGGGTCCTATGGGACTACTAAGAAACATAGGAAAAATAAAACTCACTATATTTCATAATGATAACCATGCCTCCAAAAAATTGAGGTAAGACTGTTACCTTAACATTGAGGTCCATGTGGCATGAATAATAAAGGTGAAGTTTGCAATAGCCTCCATCATATATAGAATATCCTTCTAATTCTTTTTTGGAAATTACTGCAGTAGGTATATCTGAGCAGGGTAAATTCAATCAGTCTATCAAGCAAGCAAAAGTTAGATGGAAAATGAGGGAAGAGTAGAGACTAAATTGTCATGCATCTAATCACCCAAATTGATCAAGTGTTTTTCAAAACAATAGAAAGTAATTATAATAGTAATGCAAAACTAGGAAAAAACAAAATATCGATGGGGGTCATCAACTCAGGAAAAAAGAAAAACCAAGAAAAATAGTCATAAAATAAATCAATAGAACTCAGCAAGTATAAACTCTACCCTGAAAAGCTTTAAAATCTGAAAGAAAAAAATCAGGCAATATCAAAGGGTTTTGCAACAATATATTTCCTTTAAAACCCCGACCATTAAAACAACAAACAAATTGTACAAAATTAAGTCTTGGTATACAGTACCATATTTCTAACAAAATTAACTTAAATGAAATAGAGTACCGAAAAAACAATAATACATATCCCTCGTTATCAATTAAGTTTCATTGCGAAAGCAGAAGATTCAAGATATTCAACGACTCAATTTATAAGAAAACCTGCATACTGAATCAAAGGCTACCATCCGGCATTCTTCTAAAACATTGCAATTTTCTGAATTGTACCAAATGCTGAGAATACCTATTGTTTCAAGGAGAAGAAACAAACTACTTATTGTAAATGGAACTCAAACTTAAAGAAACTTGTGCACTTAAAACATAATTGAGAGTTTTTCAACATACCATATGCAAAACATCAACAGTCACAACATATTGCATGGTTTCAATAGATGCAAGAAGAACATCACTCTCTGGCTCTCTTCTTTGTCCATCAGGCCCAATGCTAAACTGCAATGAACCCAAGAATTAGAAGACATTGATATAACAATTTTATCTACATGAAACACTATCATAGCATATTTCTTTTACCGGACCAGTTCCATCTATAGCAGAAGGAGCAACAGGAAAATTTGGATTTGTATAATCCCTGCAGAAATAAAACATTAGAAACAAGGAACAGTTGAAAAGTGCAAATAGTATAGCAATATGCAACAACGGTTATTGAAAAACATTTACCTTATACAAATCATTCATCTAAATTTAAATGTTGAATGAGAAATTCTATTGCCTTCGTGACATTTGTTTTGAGACTGGATATAATGCAATTATGGAGGGCTTGTCACTACCCATTATAATTTATGTCATTATCATATTATTCTATAACCTAAAATAACATTGGGCATAACTAGTGTGTTTTTTAGACTTCAAATATCAAGTCCCCTACCTTGTTTCCAAGAATACATAGTAACTATTAAAAGAGAAAACAAAGCATTTCTATGATTCCATAAAAACATGAATGGCTACAGCAAGTCTCTGTACCTGCTTCGATGACTCTGGAATTTGACAATTAAGTTTGTGTCAGCAAAGAATGAAATTCGCAGGTGACATATTACAACATGTTCTGCTAGTAAATACATGTCAATCCAATAAAAAATAATTGTTTACTTAGTAATTATGTTGAGGTAAAACAAAAAGTTAACAGCACTAGCATGGACCAATTTCAACATAGTTTAACTGTTTAACATTAATTTTGAAAAATCATGTTTATATTTGGTATCATGGTACCTCCTGGAAAATTAAAAGTAAAAGTGGAAAAATCAAGGTCACAATGCTTGGAATGGTTTATGAAACTTTATTAGAAAAATCCGTGTAAATAATTTGCAAGTCTCCTCGAAACAATATGCAATTTCAAAAAAGATCACATCCAAAGAGGTCAGATGGTGAAGATAGAAGAAGATCTTGGAAAATTAGTAATAAAAGAATGGTTCAAATAGAACAAGATCCTTGGATTTGGGCTAAAGGTAACTATAAATTATCTAAGGATTTATTGTTAAAGTTTCATGAAGTTGGTATTTTTCCTCTATGGGAGGCTGCATCTCAGGAGAAAAGGAATGCTTCATCACAAGGATGGTTCTCTAGGGGAACCTTAAATATTCAAGGGATTTTGGCAAGTGGTATAGATGGATTTGGAGTTGTGGGTATAATATTATCAAGATCAAAATTATCTAGTATCATATCCCCTGCATTGGCTAACATCCAATCTCTCTGATTTTTAGACCTATCATCTAATAATATGACAGGCCCCATACCTCCTCAACTGGGAAACAATCTTCACA
Organism: Pseudotsuga menziesii; assembly: GCA_001517045.1. Lineage (NCBI taxonomy): Eukaryota > Viridiplantae > Streptophyta > Pinopsida > Pinales > Pinaceae > Pseudotsuga > Pseudotsuga menziesii. The sequence continues at coordinate 156,980 of LPNX010551430.1, read as the reverse complement.
ACCTTGAAATACTCTCTCTTTTTGAGAATTATCTCAATGGTACAATTCCTCCTTCACTTGGAAATCTCTTCAATTTATCAGAGCTATTGCTATATTCCAATGACCTTTCTGGAACCATCCCTCCAAATATTGGGATTTTGAAGAAGTTGAAAGTTCTCATAGTACGGGATAACAACTTGACAGGTCACATTCTAGAGGAGATTTCTAAATGCACAGAGCTGAGAGTAATGGGGTTTGCTTATACTCTAAATGGGTCCATACCTAGAACATTTGGCCAACTTCAACAGTTGAAAAGTATGAATTTACAAGACACTATTTTGAGTGGCTCAATACCTATTGAGTTAGGAATTTGCAAAAGCCTTGAAATATTTTCTGCTGCGATAAATAGTCTCCAAGGTACAATTCCCTCGGCACTGGGTAGATTGAGAATGTTGCAGCATTTGAACTTATCCAACAATAGCCTCTCCAAACATATTTCTCTAGAGTTTGGGGGACTTAAAAGTGTGAATCACTTGTATCTACATGGAAATCACTTGGATGGTGAGATTCCTAAAGAATTGAGTGAGCTTCGGAAGTTATAGATCCTGGATTTGTCGACAAATAACCTCTCTAGACCCATTCCTGGGGAATTTAACAGGCTTGAAAATATTCAGTACTTGGTTTTGTTTGAAAGATCTCTAGTGGGTCCTATTCCAGATAATCTATGTGATAAAAGAAAGACAATGCAACATCTTTTTTTGGGTGGAAATAAAATTTCAGGTACCATTCCTAAAGCTTTAATGCATTGCTCAAACCTACAACAGTTAGATATTTCCAATAATGCCTTACATGGTTCAATTCCTGCTAACTTGGACATCCTTGGGAGTATGTCTGACCTTTATTTGCATAATAACAATTTAACAGGAACCATCCCTCCTAAACTGGGGAACCTCAGCATCCTCGAAACTCTTTCTCTGTATCACAATCTACTCATTGTTGTGATTCCTCCTGAACATGGAAATTTGAAAAACCTAAGCTTACTTCTTTTGTCTGAAAATCAGCTATCGCGTAACATCCCTATAGAATTATGAGATTGCTCTAGTTTAACTGAGATAGATTTCTTTGGAAACCATTTTACAGGTAGAATTCCAATCACTCTTGGAAGGCTTACAAATCTGAGTTTTCTGAATTTAAGATAAAATGACTTAGATAGGGAAATTCCTCCAAGCTTGGGACACTACAAAAGGCTTAAAGTAATAGATTTGGCTGACAATAAGCTATCTAGAACAATACCACCATATTTTGGAATGCTTTACGGTTTGAAGATGCTTGTTCTATATAATAATTCCCTTGAACGTCTTCTTCTTATAGACCAGATTCATTTGAAAAACTTGAATAATGTCAATTTCTCGAACATTGAATGGAAGCATAATTCCTATTTATGGTTCAAGTTTTCTAAAAACATTGGACTTGAAAAATAATTTTTTTTACAGGAAATCTCGACCCAATTGGGTGATTCCATAGGTTTAAGCTGTCTCTGACTAGGTAGGAATGGCTTGAACAACAACATCCCTAAAAAGATTGGCCAGATGTTGGAGCTCAATCTGTTGGACTTATCTTGGAATAAGCTCACCGGTGGGTTACCTACAGAACTTGCTAAGTGTACACATATGAGTCATTTGGATCTGAATAATAACCATTTCTCTGGACCCTATCCCTGCATGGTTTGGTGATTTCTGCGGGCTTGGAGAGTTGAAACTCTCCTTCAATGAATTTAATGGAACAATTCCATCCTGGCTTTGGAATTGTACCAGTTTACTCACTCTTGCTCTTGAGAATAATAAGCTCTGGGGTAGTTTACCAAGGAAGCTAGGGAACCTTGTTTCCTTGAATGTTCTCGATTTGAAAAAGAATAACTTTTCTGGACTAATCCCTTCTTCTATCAAAAACTATGAAAAAATTTATGACTTGAGTCTCTGTGACAGGCTCAATTCCAGTGGAGATTGGAAACATTGGTAATCTACAAGTCATTCTAGACATGAGTAGTAATTTTTTGTTTGGAAGTATTCCTTCTTCACTTGGGGATTTAATGATGCTCGAAGTTCTCGATCTCTCCAATAATCAACTTAGCGGTCAAGTTCCCGATGAGATTGGGATATTAGAAGCTTGGATGAGTTGAACTTATAAAATAATTTTCTCCAAGGACAGTTGCCATTGAGTGCTTCCAAATGGCTTGGATCTCTTTTGTGGGAAATCTTGGACTCTGTGGAAATTCGTTGGCTCCATGCTTAGAGGTTTCATTGGAATCTTCAAGAGAAGGAATCAACTGATAAAGAGAGCAGTAGATGGAATCTCTATTGCAATTGCATTAAGTTTAATACTTTTGGGTGGAATTACTTTCTTGGTTTTATTGAAAATTTATGCTATATGGGCCAGAGCAATTTCTTCCTCTAGCTTAGTTTACCATGGGCATGACTTTGAATTGAACAAAGAAGAATGTAAACGAACATTTGAAAGAATTGTTGAAGCAACATACATAACTCGGTATGATTATAACACAAGGTCTTCTGAGAACCATAATTTACCCTAAATAATATGCATATTCTAAAAGAGCCACAGGTAAGAAACAAGTTTGCAAAGTGAGAATCATGCTGATGGAATATGTCCTTGAAGGAAAAGGACATTTTTGTGTTGAGTTTCATAACTTTTTCTGGATTACAGTCAATTTTAATTGAGAAAAATATCTATAAGGGATGTATGCTTTGATGATATCATTGTAAGAATATTATTCATTTGGGATAACTAGTAGCACTGAACTATTTTAGGTATCATTCGGTGTGGAACTGATCTTGGCATGCTGATTATTAAAGGATTTATTCAACCTATATCTATTAGAATTGTGAACCTAGGTAATGTTGAATTTGAAGTAATGCAAAGGAGGCATGAAAGTAAAGTCTGCTAAGATTTAGTCAATGTCAATTGACCAATACCTAAAAACATAACTCGAATGAGAATATTCTAGTGTTTATGTAGTTTCTAGAGGAAGTTTATAAAAGGGTTTGGAAGACGTATGGCCCCACTTACTGATCTAACAAAAAAAAATCAGTTCCATTTGATAGAGGCAGTGGAAGCTACATCTTAGTCAATGAAAAAGGTAAGGAAATCCATCCCAGTTTAGCATTTGAATATCTCCCCCAACCTTGTCATTAAATATGATGATGATGTTTCATAATCAACAGCCAATCACCTTTGAAAGAAGCAAGTTAACAGAAAACCAAACTCTTTATGAGTGCTTATTATAAGGATGTGTTTATGACAAGAGATTCTTCCTAATAATAGGTATAGTACTTTCAATTAGGAGAAAGTAACTACATCAAGAAGATTGAACATCAGAAGAATGTTTTACTACATGACAAAGAAGTGGAATGGAATCTAAAGAGCCATGATACCTAGCTGGAAATAGGAGATGAAAACACAAAGTCTTTCCACCATTTCACAAATTATAGTAAGACTATTAATACTATCTGGGATTTATACGATGAGGAAGTCCAGATAGTGAGATACTTCAATGGTATGGCTACTCTGGGGGTTAAATACTTTGATCATATTTACAAAAGGCATGCTCAAGCAAATATTCCTAAGATTATAAAAGTTTCAAGGTTTTTCCCTCAATTGGTTTTAGTGGAATATAATCAGGAAACCTTTGAAGAATGTTCCAATGATAAAATTTAATTGGTAATGTCCACCTTTAAAAATGACATGTGTCCAAGACCATATGGTTGGATCATCGAATTTTATCTGGTTTTTTTGATCTCTAGGAAGACAATCTTCTCCAAGTTGTTGGAGAAGTGAGACACACTAATAAAATACTTCAATCCTTCAACTCAACTTTATTTCACTTATTCTGAAGGTGGACATCCAACACAACAGTATCTTTTGGGGATTTTTGACCATTTTCTCTTTTTCATTGTGTATATAAACAATTTCCAGTATTATTGTTGTTTTCCTTAAAAATATCCTCTCAAACTTCAACCTCCTTGTGCTTCATTAACTTGATCCCATCTTTCTCAAGTATCTCTAAATAACATTCTGGAATAGTGATACAGTGAGGATATAGTAATACATATATTGTGGAAAAATGGTAAACTATGAATGAAGACCCTTTTAAAATTGAATGTCAATAATAAAGATAACATATTTTAGCATACGTAGCTACCAATGTCTGTTCAATGAATTTATTATGGTACTCTACCAATGTATGTTGATTTATTATTAGAATTCTAAGAAATCCAATGAGGTGTTCCCCTTACCATCATTACTTATAATTGTACTTTTTGGCTGCTATTGGAGCCCACTAATTTGTAAAAAGTTCTCTGTCTAAAGTTAAATTTTTCTCTTTAAATTACAGAAACAACATGAATATACATCATCCATTATTTAATTTTTCCTGTCATAGAATAGAATAAGATAGTAATAAACATGGTTTTTATAGATAATGCAAACTTCGAATAGATACATTTTAGTAAAGAAAGACAAATAATTGTATATAAATCATGTTGTTGAAGATTCGGTTCTTACCAAACATCCCATCAGATCGATTAATATCAGGAGCATATTGATCTTACCAATTCCAGTTCCTGCATTCACAAGTTTTCCTTCTTGGCATCAAAGAAAAAACTCGGCCCCAAATTATCCTAAAGTATTTAAATTTCCTGCTTGAAAAAACACAATAAAAAAGGGAACAAAAGGATACACATGGCATCCTGATAGGATGAGAGGATTTTTTTGCTCCTGGATGAGATTTGGGGCTATGAAGCCCATTCTATCTGTACCCAAATAACAATGAACTACTTTAGTGAGACAAACTTTTGAACTAAAATAAAATTCAATAAAAATCACTTAGAATCCAATAGGTTTTCCCAAATACATCTGTGCACCTATTTTTTTTTTTTGTGCACAAAAATCCTTGATACTATTTTAGTAGATATTATGAAAAATCCCTTGATAATAGGTTTTCCCAAATACTTCTTATCAAACATGGATTCACACAAAGTTGCAAGTTTAGATCAATGACAAGGAAACTGAGTAACTAATCATCTCATCTATGCAAATAACTTGTCTCTATACAAGAGAAAAATAAACATTAATATTCTTGAGAAATGGCATTGTCCTCTTATTCAACACAACAATCTATTTACATATGCAAACATGGTCAATACACAGAGATATCAAGCATAAACATTGTTGAAGTTTTGGGTTAGATTAGGGTTTTTTTTCAAAAAATAACAACTTTGCATATCACTTATATCAACTACTTAAACAAAGTAAAGGTACAACAATGGTAACATAAGATAAATTTCAAGATGCGGGACAATACAATAGTAACAATCAATGAAATTCCAACATAGTGCTAGATGCAAACTAGTAAGACAAATTAGAACATTAATTTTATTCTCTTTCAACTTTACCATTCCTCAATGGTCCCTGTGCTAAAGTTGGTCCTTGAGATGCAAAAGATAGAAGCAATAGTAAAATGTAAAACATACTAATGAATCAACAACTAAAGAGTAGTAATAATGAAATGTAATAATGTTGATTTAGATATGGTTTGGATCTGCATTATACTCATATACTTTTAGGGTCAGATCTTGTCACTAAAAGGACAAGCTGCCAAAAGGAACATATGACATACCTGGAGAGAGAGAGACATAAAGAGTCATAGGTTAAGGTTAGATATTGTTGTTCAGGAATAAACACCCTTATAACCTAGGGTCTGGGGTTACCACCTTACTTCTAAAAATGGCAGACAATCAGCTTTAAAGTACAGAAAGGAAATAGGAAGAGATGTTGGACTCACCCGCATTAGAGGAAATTTCAACTCAAAATGGGCCTTTTAAGTTTTATTCAAATTCCATGTCATCATGTGTTAGCCAATGAAATTGCTTTAAATTTGAAATACCGTATAGGTCTTAAACACTTTTTAAATATAAATTTGGGGATAGGTATCATAAAAAAAACTACTTTTTTTGTTTGTATTTTTGACATATCTCCCCATGTGTATCATCATTCCGTTTTTTCAGGTATTTCTTGTTTTTGGGGTAGCGGGGTCCGTCAAAAGTATGCCGAGTGGGTACTCGTTGGATGCAGAATTCAATTCCGCATCCAACGAGCTCTCCTGATGAAAATTTGAGTAAACACACGAGGAGATATGTCAAAAATACAAACAAAAAAGTAGTTTTTTTCTTTTCTTCCTCCAAAGATAATAAATATTATTTTATTATTTTAACTATTATTTTATTAGTTCATTTTAGGAGGCCCATTTTGAGTTGAAATTTCCTCTAATGATTATCGACGGTTGATCCAAGCTTTGTCTTTTCCCGCTCTGCTTCTCTCCAAAGCTTTTAGGGATGCACCTCCTTCACCTGCAAAGAGCAAATTCTCCAACTACAAACTTATACATGTATATATAACAGGTTAGATAAACAACATATATAGTGCTTAATCAAATATATTTATCAACCATGATACATTAAAGAGACTCAACAAAAAGTTGGAAGAAGAATTCTCTTTATTAACAATTAGTGAATGAGATAAGTGTACAACCCAACGCTTGAAACAAGGAATCCTATGCAACCAAAGGACTCTGAGTTCTATTGCTCCAAAGACTTCTGAAGATATACCACCAGCATAACTTTTCTCTCCAATATTCCTTCCCTAATGCCCTCCCCAAGGCCTCTATTTATACTTTGGGAAATAGAGTAGTTTCGAAGGTTGAGGAGGTTGAGACAGTTGAGATGGTTAATGATTAAGGCTCAAATAATATGCATTAGTCATGCTTTATATTTTTTAATGTCGAATGGATGTGTATGCGACTATTGATATAGGCAACCCGTGTATGACACATGAGTTGCTTTAAGGGAAACCCGCGTACAGATCTGTACGCGGGTTGTAATGATAATAGTTGTGTATAGTACATGGGTTTTCAACTGATGTAGTCATGTGTGTACGTGAGTTTCAGTGGAGACAGTTGTGTACAAAAATCAACACATAGAAAATTAAAATGGCATGCTGGTCAAAGTGTAAATGCATCTCATGTCATGCACATCTATAGTGTTTAGGAAAACTTCAATCCTATAGTGTCCTTTTGTGTACCAACATATGGAAAGTCGGCACTCAGATGAAGAAGTGCCATTTGGGTTGATAATAGATGCCCCCTAATGTGTGAGGTCAGAGGGAAGCGATGGATGAAATACATTATAATCATTATCTTTGGAGAACTCAAAAATCCAATGGAGCAGAGGTAGTACCTGAAACAAATACATAATAATGTCATATACAAAGTCATATATGAGGATGCTATGTTCAATATACTGGAACACTAGCTCCTTTACAATATTTGAGTACATCATATAGTACAGGTACAAGACCATGTATATTACAAAGGTGGATCGAAGCCAGAAGATACAATAATGATGAGTCTTCAAAGATCTGGAAGCTGTGTAAATAGGTACAACATAGTCTTGCGCAACTTAGTCCATAAATAATAAACTAAGGTCTTCATAAATAATCCCAAAGAACCAGTACAATCCAAGCCATGTGAATAGATGTTATTGAAGTCGAACATGGAGTGGATTCAATATATTATCAATCAATAGGTGATAATCGACAACTGAAGCAAAACAATTTACCAATAATGAGAGTGAACCCTGAGGTACAATCGTCAAAACTTTAGGTCTTCGCCGTCAGGAAGTGTTGATGTGAAACCATACTGTGATGAGGAAGGAAATAGATCCTCCAACGAATCACAAGAGTGACTATGAACTAGGTAAATTAAGGGAGACACAAGTAGTAACAGATACGACAATGATGGAATCAGGATATAGATCAGACATAGGGTTAACTCCTTGAACAGTGAGCACGACACAGAGATGACCCAATGTAGCTTTTAACTTTACAGATAGAACAACTAGACTTATCTATCATGTAGGAGACATGATCAGATTCCCCAGGTAGAACTAACAAGAGGAGGAGTAAGAAACTCGAAGTAATAGCTGAACTGAAAGTGAACACTAAGGCATGAGTATCGAAAAAAACAGAGAGTGCTTTGTTTAAGGATGACATACTACCACTAATTGAGAACCAAAAGAAAACTTCTTCCCTACATTCCTTGTTAAATTTTAATGAGTCCAGTAAAGTCAACTCGGATCTCTCTTCATTTTTTGACAAGCTTGAAGAGAAGAGGGAATAATGCTTGATAGTGTCACTGATTCGTGGATTTTATGAGCCCGAACTAGTACATGATTAGTTGGTATTTTCATATTTAGAAAGTCTGAAAATTCCAAAGAAGACTCCAGGGGGGTCCTTTTTCGTCCAATTTAGTCTCCTGAGGCCGGAAAAGTATAAAACATACCACAGAAGAACTCTCTTAACTTCCGTAGAAGAAAAGGTGAACCTTTTTCATACTTAGTCAGGGGCTCCAAAAAAGGCTAAATTACCACCTACCCGATGCTCCTTCAAGAGCAGCATATAGTTTGAGTTTTATGAGCGTGAAGGAAATCAAGATCACTCAAAAAGATCCATTTGAGTACGAGAAATGGGGCTTACAAAAATTAACTCAATGCTTTGTTCTTAATGTTTAACAAGCATGACTAAAGACATAAAGTACACTCAAAATATTTTTCATGTTTAGGTCCAAAGCACGAAAAAGGGAAAACTGAGCTCATACTGGGTGTTCCTTTTCCATAAATTTAGTCCCTCGGGTCCGGAAAAGTGATAAACCTGTAACTGAGAATACTCTTCTCAATTCTGTAGAAAAGACAGTGATCCTTTCTCGTATTATTCCACATGGTCTGAGAAAGAGATAACCTACCACCAATGTGGATGCCCATTCACGTATTATTAAAGAGCTTGAACAGACAAGTTAACTTGGCAGTCAAGTCTGTTTTTAAGGAGTCAAACCTGGGCCTAAAGAAACTTGATAAGGGCGGGGAGTCCTATAAAGGGAGAGCTTGTAAAAAGAGACCAAAATGAGGCTCAATTTGGCATGAAAAATAGCTAAAAAGACTCCCCTGTACCTAAGACAACTGCAGCATGAGTATCGAAAGACAAAATAGGTTCTAAATGGGGATACTCATGAGAGGAAAGCCCTATCCACGGAAGAACAATGGTAAAGACAAGGAGCTAATGGTTAAAAATACCATAGTCCATGGTCAGAATGTTAATTTCTAGGTTTAATATGGAGTGGGTATAAATGTAGAATGCATGTGAAACGACAAAAAACCATCCTATATGAGCAAAAAACACCTTAAAATGATGATAAACCTGTTACAAGGCAAAAAGATATGGTATTAGTTTTATAAACTATGAACTATAGGGGAAAAACCCACTTAAAAAAAAAAATCTATAAATAGTTCAAAACTTAAATAAAACTCACCATTTGCATTTTTAGCCATAAAAGACAAGTTTTCACCTCTACCTTCAATTGCTCGGTGTGGACAATCCGGTGGACCATTTCCAAATCCGCAAGTGTCAGGTAATACTGCACTCCATGCTCTTCAATTTGAACCAAGCAATTATCAAAATTAGGCCCTAATTTTATGTTTGTAAGCATCCTCAACAAAGCAACACTCTGTATGTGGGTTTGCTATATTGAAAGTCACGTACACGCGTTCTGTACACAGGTTTCCCAAAGGACAATCACGTACAGTACATGACATGCCTTAATAGACAGTCACATATGCTGTGTGAGGGGAAAAAGAAGCATATGGGGTCAACATTTTAAAATTTTATATGAAAGTAAATGTTTGCAATTGCTTGTTTACTAGGTTGAAAGATGTTGTTGGAGTGGAGGGAGCGCGAACATGAAGATATGGACCAAGAAGCACTCCAAAATGCCCCCACCGTGAATTTTTTACGTTTAAGTGGGTTGTTAAAGTTTTTCTGTACCTCACCTATGCAGGCCAATGTCTGCCTCTTAGAGTTCCTAATAAATTATTGGGATCATGACTTGGGCGTGTTTGACCTTCAAGGTGAGTCCTTGGAGATTACTTCAAAGGATATCTATTGCATTGTCGGTCTATCACGACAGGGAGCTTCGGTAAACTTGGAAGGCACCGGCAAATGCGGTGACCCTCTTAGCATCCAAAACTATATTGATATATACTGCACACTAGGCACACAAAAGAGGGGTAGTTGCATCCCTATTGTGCACATATGTGATCTTCCTCTACAGGTTTTGACAAGTACTATAGTGAAGCTTGCAGGGTCAACTTCGCTTCACCTTGCAACACAGAACCAGATGAGACTAGCAGTGGATTGTATGCAGGGGGCTCTATATGACTGGTGCTCGAGAGTAATCCTAATTATGAGAAAACAGCTCTCTGACTGCAAGAGAGGCAGGAGGAAGAATTTTGGATATTCTAGCATACTAGTAGCCTTCTTCTTTGAGAGAGTGTCGGGATTGAGCCCTGCAGTACCTTTGCAGTTCGTTCTCCTCGTCAGCCTAGGCTGAGTAGATGGGGAGATATCTTCCTCTGCCAAGGAGGTGGCAACTCAGTGTAGAGTGTCTATGATGACGACTTCTACTTTTGGTGGGAGCGACAGTTTCCAACACTAGAGCAGTTTCCATATGTTGGAATGGATTTCCGGGGTGATGCAGACCTCGTCCTCCCTCTAGGAGGAGCATGGGGAGAGTTAGGTAATTTTTTATTTTAAAATTTTAAAATTTTTATGAATTTTAAAATATAGAGATATATACATATGTGTAAGAGTTCTAATCCTATTAAAATGTCAAAATGCAGATATTGGACCAATCCTCCCTGAAGGGCATCCACGCATGTATGTGTGTCCTGTCTTAGGAGAAGACCAGGGGCTGATTAGGGTTCTACAGGGGAAGCTAGCTAGGCTTACCCAGAGAGTACCCACCTTACGGATTGAGCACATCCCATCCATCATGCAGGAGTTCATGGTTGGTGTACCACCTGTCTGGATACGCCTTCTAAGGTGGGTAGCCGAAGCAGTATTGGTATACATAGATGTTTTTGAGGCTGTTGAAGCCAAGGAGGATGAAGAAGCCAGAGTACAGGGTGACTGGGGGGACCAGGGTGGTCTAGCTTAGATCTAGGGAATTTGATGGACTTTGATCCATATTTTGCATACTTTTTGTATATTATACAGTTATGATTGGATCTAAGGATCAGAGACTTGGCCTATCTATATGAACAGACACTCACACACACACACACACACACACACACACACACACACACACATATATATATATATATTGTCGGTTTATTTACAAATGTTTTTTAAGTGTTTGCTGTATACTTTTATGGAAAATGTGTTAAATGCCAATCCAAGATGTAATTAGCGTATGCATCAGTTAATGAATTTTGATTCCTTGGAATATGATTGAATTTAATGAACTCAAAATGTCTTTCCAACAACCTAGCTTGCATGAAATGACATAATAGAATAGGGTTCCACACATGATAAACCCGATTAAGCTAGGAAACAACCAGTTGAGAGTCCAGTCGGACTTCCAACTGAGTGATACCACGTGACAAAGCATCCCATAGAAGCTCAATGATGGCCCTATATTCAGCCACATTCCTGGAAGCAGGACCTAAGAAAGTGCCTTCTGAGGCAACTAACTGTCCTGAGGGCGAATAAATAACCCATGTAGCCGAAGCTAAATTACAAGTGTGGCGACTAGCACCATCAGCGAAACCTACGAACCTCTCGGAAGACATCTGAAAGAACCAGAAGATGGTATAAAAAACATAAACGGAAAAACTAGTGTACATAAAAATACATACAATAAAATACAAGAAAAAGTGCTAAGCCTAAGCATAGTATTTTTCAGGTAGAGCCCATTTCTAGGCTCAGCCAGCTTATTCCCATCGAAATATATCAATTCATATGCACCTTTATTTAATACTTTTGACACAATATAAGGTCCTAACCACATAACCCTGAATTTTCCTACCCCTAAGGGTTCTTTGTCTTAGTCCCAAAGCAAAACAAGTTCCCCCTCAGAGAAAAATCGAGGCTTGACCAATTTATCATATTGGCTTTTGACCCTATTTTTATGAGCTTGGTTTGCTGTTAGTGCATCTCTACACTGCTCATCAAGGTGTTCTAAATGCAATAGATGTTCTTCAAGCTCAGTCGTATCCGATAACACATGAAATAGCAATTTTCAAAGACGATATTTCACATTCAATCGGGGTAACAGCTTCCACTCCATGGAAGAGTTGGAAGGGGGAGAAACCCATAGCAGGTTTTACATTGGTTCGATACACCCAAAGAGCAGGGTACAGCATGATATGCCAGTTTGAACGGGCTACATTAATAGTACATTTTAGGATAGTTTTCAAAGTTTTATTAACAGCCTCGACCTGACCATTGGCTTGAGGATGGAACGAGGATGAATGTTCCTATCTAAATCCTAGCATAGTGGTCAGTTCCATCATCATGCTATTTTGAAAATGACTGCCATGGTCAGTGACAATCACCTTGGGTATACCAAATCATGCTATAATTTTATTGAACACGAAGAAAGCTGCAGTTTCCGCATCAGCTCTAAAGGTGGTAATTTCCTCTGGCCATTTTGTAAAATAATCCATAGCAACAGATACATACCCTAGTAAACAATATACCTCAGCAATCAAGCTTGAAGACCCTTGTCATTTAGGGATTAACACAGCTACAACTCAGTTCAAGATTGCTTGCAAAAAACTCAAGGTCAGAGACGTAAGGTCAAATAGTCCATGGATTAGCTAGAAGAGGTCCACAGTTCTCATTAAGGTTGAGGGAGATCATCATAGTCCATAGCCCAACTAGGAGAGATCAACATAGTCACAGTCATAGCCCACTAGTATATACAGTCACAAAAAACTAGTATACACAGTCATAGCCAAAACTTGAAAGGACACACAGTCCATGAATCCGGTGTATAAGGTCATGGTTCAGCAGGATACACAATCCACAGATCATCCCATAAGGTCACAGCTCAACAAGAATACAATACACAGATCATAGATCAACCCATAAGGTTACAACCTAGAAAAAAGAGCACTACACAGTCCATAGATCATCCCATAGGTCACCTAAAAGCTCAAAGGTTATTTCATTGAAGCAATTTGGTTTCCTCGAAGGATTCTTTATTCATGAGGCTGTTGGTTCGGCACAAGAAGCTCTCCATACTATCAGACAAAAGAAAATGCCTGTCATTGTGATGAAATTAGGACTTTCAAAAGCTTATGATAGATGTTGTCAGCTATGCTTAAAGACTTCTTATCCATATTATTTGGGGGTGGTTACCACGTTAAAGTAAGTATGGATGGTTACCACATTAAAGTAAGTATGGATGCCATAATGGGATGTCACAACAATATTTATTTTCCAAATGAGACTGTTGGGTTGCTACAAAAGCTAAGCCATTTTTACATTAAATCAATTCGTTGTTGAGGACGAGAACAATACTTAGCAGCAGGGATGATATAATGCCAAGGAATTAGGTTGAGGAGGTGAACAAATTGATACTTGGGAAAATTTTATAAATCAATTAAAGAATGGTCGCATAAGATTAAGTGAGGATGTGGATGTTTTCATCTAAATTAGGAATAAGATGGATGGATTTTACACTGCTAAACTCAAGTATGATGTGTTTATGGCATTGAAGGGACAATGACAAGTACAAGATTGTTGATGGTCTATGCTCTGGAAGACTAATGCACCCAAAAAGACATATTTTTTTGTGGCTTTCCATAATCAATAGGGTTCCAACCTGGGATCTATTATAAAAGAAGTAGAAGCATGGTCTAAGCATATGTTACTTGTGTAGGAATGAGGACAAAAATGTTTCCCATATTTTTTCCCATTATCCCTATGATGTACGAGCTTAGAAGTTAGAAGGATAATGGGAGGTGGATTGGTATAATTAATGCCTGGTAGGGTGATTCAGTGGAAGAAGGTTTTATAATTTGGTTACATCACCGAGAATTAAAGGATTTTCGAGCTATCTCCTTTATCACTATTTGGGGCATCTTGTTAGCACACAATTCTAGCATTTTTGAGGATATATTTCCCCAAACCTTTTACATCTCATCTCAAATGTGCTATTATCACTGTTTGAGTCTTTGGGGAATTGGTTGTCAATAAGTACTTCGGCCTTTTTTTTACAGTGCATGTCAGGGAGAAAATTAGGGCCTATGGATATGTCGAGGTTCTATTTATCCCAGACCAACATTAGTTTCATTTCTCTGCCAATGTAGGTTGAGGAACAAAAAATTGTGCTAAGTTTTTATCTCTTTTGAAGATAGCTATGAAGAAGAATATTTCTCATCTAAAGCTTATGTCCATTCTTCTCAAGTGGTTAAATGGATGAATGTTGTGTAGTAAATTTTGGATATCTCTCCCCAATCTTTAACAGCTCTATTAAATACATTTTCATTGCAGTTCTCCATAATCATATTCATGCATATATACAAGGGAGATGAATATGACTGCTGGCACGCTATCTATGGAAAGCTTAGCTAAGCCACTAGATCTAATTCATATCAAGGAGACTTCTTATGACTTTACTTGGGATATGTAAACTAGATTTGTTCCTGTTAGATACTTTTGGAAGGTATTATATCTAAAAATATATATTTTTAACTATCCCTAGAAGTCTCGATAGATTATGTTTTTATCTGAATGATCTTAGCCACGGTTGTTTTTCAGTTGGAAAGCATATGTTTTCGTTCATGCATATCTGATCGTATCTGGGGTTTTATTCAACTAGATGTTTTCACATATATATTTATATATCTACCCTAATATGATGTGTTTGGTATTCTGAAAGATCATGTGATGTATTGTGCACCTTGCACATTAAGAGTGTATTTTTCATTCTTCTATGAATAGAAAATATGGTTTTTTCATGAATTCAATCAAGAATTTGGGGAATTAATCATTGGATCGGCACGTTATCATCGATATGGACCACCAAAGCCTCAAGTACTCTTAATGCAAGAAACTTTGTGCAAGCAACAAGTCAGGTGCGTAAGCCACTTTCAATGTTTTAATTTTAAAATTTACAATACAATGGAATCTAACAAAAGGTCTGCCTATAGCTTTGGGCTTGGAAATGTTTGCTTACTTAATTTTCTTCACACTGCCATCTTTATGCTCTTCCATGGGAACCATCAATAGGTATATGGCATTTATCTTAGAGGAATTCATAAGTTTCATATTGCAATCCATATCAATTTGTTTTCCACCCCTTTTCAGATTTTTCAAAGTACCAATCAGGAGAGAAACAATGACTTTTGTAGAAATTTCCCTATGTTCACACTTATTGTTGCAAATTGTGAAGAAGATTAGGTTTATTTCTCTGAAACAACATTATTATTTTTTAAGAGAAAGGATCATCTATTTCCACACTTCTTGTTGCAAATTGTGCAGAGCTTTAGGTTTCTTTCTCGGAAACAATATGAGGAGTATTTTTTAAGTGAAAGGGTCCTCTATGTTCCCCCTTATTCTTGTTTCAAATTGTGGAGAGATTTAGGTTTCATTCTCCTAAACAACAGAACGAGTAATTGTGAAAAGAAATGGTCCTCTGTTTCTCACAACCACTTGACCCAAAGACTTGCACAATAAATTTTGCATCATTTCCATGTTTCAAGAGCATAATATCTCCAACTTTAATATAGTGGTTGGAAACAAAACTTTCCCAACCATTTGTGAAAAAATTTGACATATCAATATAGAACAGATTCATATGCAACAAGCACCCACTTGGGCCAAAGTTGCATATGTATAGATACCATATTGAATTATGTTTATAAAATCAGGAAGGACTCTTGCAATGAACAATTTAAGAAAGAAGAGTTGACCTCTTAACCATTGATCCACATACACATCAAACAATCAAAGATTTTTTCCATATTTATACATGTGCACTGTTAAAAGAACTTAATTGCATTTGGTCAAACCCCATATATTAACTTTCACAGGTTGAATGAATGGTTTTAACATACTGGAAAATCTAGATAACAATGATGAATCATCTTTGGACAACCATTAAATTGACTGAAAAGTAATAGAAATATTTTCCCACTAAATGCTTGGAGAAGACTAGATTCTTGAATATGAAAAGAGATGAGGCACCTGAATCCAAAGGACCGTGAAATATAATCATTTTTCAGCACATTCTCTACATGTCCCGAATGTTTCCTCTTCACCCTCTTTGTATTTCTGTGTTCATTTATTTTCTGTAGCCTAAAAATCATAGAGGTTGTATAGAGTAGATAATAAAATACATACAAAACTTTGTGAATCATGGAGGTAGTTGAGGTGGAATCTATTGTGAAAAAGTGCAATTTGGCCTCATTATAATGTAGCCATTTCTACGGACTTGGCCATAGAACTCAATAGTATATAAATCATTGCAGGATTTGTTGCATTCAACCATTTGACTCATACATTGAAAAGATGGAAACTACAAAAAATGAAAAATCCTCAAACATAGATGCAATTTGTTGCTTGAAATGGTAACAACCAACATAGATTCCTCTCAAATAGAATACCTGGTGTCCCTTTTAAATAAAAAACAGGGCATGGAGTTATCTTGGAACCTAAGAGCATTGGTTTTTCGAGTCCATAGAGCACCAATTATTGCATTATAATTAACACCATATCTACTTACATATCCTATTAAAAACATTCATAGTCTAGCTTTGAACTGTCAATTCATGTGAGTTTTGACATGATTCCCAAAATGAATGAACAAAACTAAAAACAAACACACATTTTGCAGACATGCCAACTAGAGAAATACCCACAAAATTATATGAATCAAATTCATATTTTATGGTGAAGATATGAACTTTGTTACCCTGATCATAAGCCATGATGTTTACACAAATTAGAATCACCGTCGAGAAAGTAAAATCATTCGGCCTCATCCCCATCATCAACACTTTCCAACACATCTTGAGAGCCTCTTCATTGTTCCCATTTAGAGCATGGACCTACAATCATATCACTCCTCAAAACCACATTCCATTTAGGCATATCATCAAGCACTTTCCTTGCATCCTCAACAACCCTACATTTGGCATACATACCAGCAAGGGAATTTCCCACAAAGATATTTGAATCAAATACTGTCTTGAGAAGACCAGCATGGACCTACATTATGTCTTCCAGTGCCACAATAATAGCGACTACCTTGAGCACGCTTGCGAATGTGAGTTTGTTGAACCAGATTCATGCTCTTTGCATCTGTACAAACAGATTCAAGGCTTTCTCTGTAGGTGCACTATGTACTCATTATCTCGCACCAACATGATTCTATGTGGGTAATTTGAGAAGGAAATCTCCATGAATTTCGGATAGTCCTCCATGAATGAACTTGGGAAGAGGTTGGTCGATAGCATAGGTTCGAGTTGGAGGTGTTTACATGTTGCATTGAACGAACCAATTCCTTCCCTCCCTTCATTGTGCTCCAAAATTGTAAAGGTATAACCTCCACACGCGTAACTCACGAAAGATGGTTGTTATACCCTAAAACATATGTTTATTCA
>LPNX010551430.1:40000-131517 GCA_001517045.1 Pseudotsuga menziesii | reverse complement strand
AAGGTAAAGCTAGTCAAACTAGGAAACTGGGTCCTTTTGTTGCCAACCCATCCTTCATGACTTTTCCTCCATTTTCTAGGATTAGCATGTTTTTTCCATATCCTTGAAGACTCACTCATTATTTTTCCAATTCGTGAGGTCCTTGATAGATTTGGGAAGTGCTTTAGCCACCTATGGGGGTTTGTTATATTTTGGTAAGTCGGCCTTTTTTAGCTTTATGAGTTGTATCCATACAACTCGTTTTTCCTATGAGGGATGTACTATTTATGTAAACTATTATTCATCATTATTCAATGGAAGGATACACACCAATATTCATCTCTTCATTCATCTGATTCAATCTCTTTTCTTCTCTCTATTTTTCCTGTGTATGCTTGTGAGAATTCTTAGTAGCAATATCTATTTCCTATGCTTCTTCTTAGCATCATTACTCATAGAATTGATCTATTATTTACACACTCTGCGATATTGTTTTCTCTAGAAATTGGTATCAAAGCCAAAGGTCTATTTGCATAGTAAACTTGTAGGAACGAAGGGTAACTGGTTCAAGTGGGAGCAATGGCAGAAGAAGGAAAGTTTAGGGTAAAGAAATTTAACGACCAAATATACCAGTTATGGAATATGTTAACGACCAAATATACCAGTTATGGAATATGAAAATGGAGGACGATATGTACCAGAAGGATCTGTACCAACCATTGGGCAGAAAAACAAAATAGTCGGCGACTATGAAGGACGAAGAATGAGAGGTTCTTGACAAAAAGACTCTAGGAACAATACGGTTGTGTCTAGCTTCCTCAGTGGATTTCATTATTTCGAAAGAAAAGACAATGAAGGGTGTGATGAGCACATTGGCTAAGCTCTATGAAAAAAACCCCGGCTTCCAATAAGGTATTTTTAATGAATCGTTTATGTTGGTAATAACTCCCGATTCAATATTCTATTCACGACTAAAACATTAATTTATAGATTACAATGAGGCGGTTGAGAACCAGCCTTTTCACCTTCCCGGGCAACTATTCAAATTCCTATTTAATTATTTATTTACAATAATCCTGACGGATTATATTCTAACAGTTTATTTAATATGAAGATGTCAGAAAGTGAATTTATTGTTGACTCAGTTTAAATGAATTTAATATGATTACTAGTCAGCTAATTTTTGTAAAAGTGAACGTTGATGATGAGGTTAGGGCTCTTCTAATCTTGTGCTCATTGAAAAAAAGATGGAATGGCTTGGTCGTGGCTATAACTAACTTTGTCCCTAGTTCAAACAATCTTAAATTTGATAATGTTGTTGGTGTTATTCTTAGCGATGAAATATGAAGAAAAAGAACAGGTGAGACATCAGGTAATGCATTGACCATGGAGAGCAGTGGAATACAAAGGGAGAGAGGAAGGAGCCCAGGTAATCACAAAAAGTCTATAAATGATAGATCCAAGTCTAGAGTGGGAAATATAGAGTGTTCGAATTGTGGTAAGAGAGGATATATGAAGAAAGATTGCAGAGATCCAAAGAAGAAAGGAGATGGGCAGCAAGAGAATTCTCATGAAGCAAATGTATTAGGTGATGTGTTACAAGATGCTTTGATTCTTACATTATATAATACTAGTGATTACTAGGTAGTAGATTAAGGGGCTTAATGTCATGCTACATCCCATAGGAAATTCTTTCATGATTATGTTTCAGGTGATTTTGGACATGTTTTATTAGGGGATGATGAACCATGTAAATTTGTTGGAATGGGTAAGGTAAGTATTAAGTTAAATAATGGAAATGAATGGCTGCTCAAAGATGTAAGGAATATTCCTACTATGAAAATAAATATGAACTCAACAAGGAAGTTGGGAGATAGCGGTTGTTTGTCTATGTTTAGAAAAACATGGTGGAAGATCACCAAAGGAGAACTGGTAATAGAAAAAGGAGATAGGATAGGTACGTTGTATTTATGTCCTCATAATATTGATTATTATATTTTTGTAGCTTCCACAGAAATAGGTGCAGCGTTGTGGCATCTTAGGCTTGGCCACATGAGTGAGAAGGGGATGCAAATTCTTCACTCGAGGAAACTGCTTCCAAATATGAAGCGGGTAAGTTTGGAATTCTGTGAGAATTGTGTTTATGGAAAATAGAAGAAATTCAGATTTATCAGGGTTGGGAAATAGAAGAAAAGTAAAAAAATAAATCTTGTGCATACAAATGTATGGGGATCGACTCAGGTATAATCTCTTGGTGGATCTCATTATTATGTTAATTTTATTGATGATGTAACTAGAAAAACTTGGGTTTATGGCATTAAAAAAAAATATGATGTGTTTGCTACTTTTAAGAAGTGGAAAGATTTAGATGAGAATGAGACAGGAAAATGGTTGAAATGTCTTGAATATGATAATGGAGGTGAATACTACAGCAAGGAGTTTGATATTTATTGTTCATACCACGGGATTCATAGAGAAAATATAGTCCCAAGAACACCACAAGAAAATGGTGTTCCAGAAAGGATGAATAGGATTATCATGTAGCGTGCAAGGTATATGATATTGCATACAGGGTTTCCCTTACAGTGTTGGGCTGATGTTGTAGATACCGTTGTTTATTTAATAAGCAGAGGGCCTTCAAGCGCTTTGGATGGTGGAATTCCAAAAGAGGCATGGACAGGTAAAAAGGTAAACTAATCATTTCTCATAACTTTTGGTTGTGAAACATGTGTACATATTGATAAATAAAATAGAACAAAGCTTGATGCTAAATCCAAGAAATGCACCTTTATTGGATACAGGTTTGATGATTTTGGTTATCACTTATGGGATTATGAAAATAATAAAATCATTAGGAGTATAGATGTAGTATTCAATGAAAAGGTTATGTACTAAGATCAGTTGCAGGAAAATAAAGAGGAAAAGGAAAAAAAATATTACACAGTGCATGATGAAAATAAAAGGAAATGAAGTTCCAAAGGTAACAGAAAAGTAAGAGTAGCAATAGGTACCTGAAAATCCTGCAAATGTAAGAATATCTACCAGGTTAAGTAAACCCCTTGAATGATTCTCTCCTTCACTATATTATTTATTGATGACTCATTCTGGTGAACCAGAATGTTATGAAGAGGCAATGTAGGTAGAAACTAGAAAAAAGCAGGAGCAAGGCATGAATGAGGAGATGGACTCATTGGTAAGAAACTAGACTTAGGATTTGGTTGAGTTTCTTGTAGGAAAAAGAGCATTGCAGAATAAATGGGTTTACAGGTTGAAGGAAGAACATGGAGAAAATAATCGATATAAGACTAGACTCTTTGGAAATGCTTTTGCACAAAAGAAAGGTATAGACTTCAATGAAATATTTTCTCGGGTTGTTAAAATTACTTCAATTACGAATAGTTTAAGTCTAGTGGTTGTAGAATATTTGCATCTTGAATAGTTAGATGTAAAAATAGCCTTTCTCCATGGGGATTTGGAGGAAGATATTTATATGCAGTAGCCACAAGGGTATGAGGTCAAAGGGAAGGAGAATTTGGTTTGCAGGTTGAAGAAGAGCTAGTATGGCATGAAGTAAGCTCCAAGGCAGTGATATTTAAAATTTGATAATTTTATGACAAAATAGGGTTATAGTAGATGCCATTTTGACCATCGTGTTCATTTCAAGAGGTTAGATGATGGAAGATATTTTTATTTTATTTTATGTGAATGACATGCTTGTTTCAGGGTCTAACATACAATATATAAATGTACTAAAAATAAACCAGCTAAATCATTTGTGAGGAATTATTTGGGTGCTGCAAAGAAAATACTTAATATGAGAATAACAAGAGACAATAAAAATCACAAATTCACATTGTCTCAAGGTGAGTACATAGAAAATGTGTTGGAGAGGTTTAGAATTCAAAATGCAAAACCAATTAGTACACCTTTGGCCATCCATTTCAAACTGAGTAAGGAGATGTGTCCCAAGACAGAGGAAGAGATAGAATACATGTCCAAGGTTCCCTATTCATTAGCAGTTGCAAACTTTATGTATGTCATGGTTTGCACAAGACCATATTTTGCACATGAAGTGGGAGTTGTGATTAGGTAAATGAATAATCTAGGTGAAGATCATTGGAAGGTAGTATAATGGATTCTCATGTATTTGAGACTCTGCCACTTCTCACGCATTATGTTTTGGAGGTTCAGACATTATTCTACAGGGATATGTTGATGCAAATATGGCAGGTGATAAAGATGGCATGAGGAGCACCACAACTGTATTTTTTTACTATAGGTGGAATAATAGTAAGTTGGATTTCAAAACTGCAAAAGGTTGTTTCACTTTCAACAATGGAAGCAGAGTATGTTGCTACTACAGAGGCTAGTAAAGAGATGATTTAGTTACATAGGTTCATGGAGGAATTGGGTAAGAAGAAGGAGAATAGCAGGTTGTATAGTGACATCCAGAGTTCCATTCATATTACAAAGAACTTGGATTTTCATTTGAAGACTAAACATATATATCTCAAGTACCATATCATAATATCTCTTTTGGAAGATGAACTGTTAAAGTTGGAAAAGATACATACTAGCCAAAATCCTGTAGACATGTTGAAAAAGGTAGTAACCAGAGAGAGATTGAGTTCCTGCCCGGTTTCAATTGGCCTTTAAGCATGAAGATGAAGAAGAGAAATTCACCAAGTCAAAGGTTCATAACATAGTCCAGCAAGTGCAGTAGAGGTGGAGTTGTTGTGATCAATATCCAAGTGGGATATTATTGGTTGTGGATCTTGATCTTCCAAATTCAAAGATGTTATTGTGTAGTCATGTTTATAGCCTAGTTTTACTATAGACTTGTCCCGGTAGGGGGTGTGGGGTTTAGCGGGCCCTAGTGGGGGTTCAGGGGCAAAGCCCTAGAAAGAAATTTTTGGGACATTTGTTGACCAACATTTTATGGGCCCATGGTAATGGATGACCCGTGGTATTTTCCCATGGTAATTCCCCTATAAAAGGAAAGCATTGTAATATGGTTGTGGATTGTATTCTAGCATTGTAAATCAATCTCTCTGGTTGTGTGAGAGAGTGAAGAGGAAGTGAAGTGGAGTTGTTGTAGGTTGTATCCCTTCATTTTTATGGATGGTATAAAATAAAGGACTGGCAATTTCTGTGTGGGCGTAGCCCATTGGGTGAGCCACGTTATATTTGTGTATCTCTTGTAATGTGTTTTAATATTGTTTATTGTTTATTGTTATTACTCTGCTATCATGTTTTTCTAATAGATATGGGATCTAATGTAAATGTGATCCCAAGGAAGACATGGGAAATCATGGGTAAACCTATGTTGATCTAGTCAACCGCCAATTTGAAGCTAGAAACTAAGTATAGGATTGTTCCAATTAAAATACTAACAGGAGTAATTGTTGATATTAGTGGAGTGCACACTACAATAGACTTTGAAGAGATCAAGATAGTGGACAACAAAAACCCTTTCCCAACATTTCTTGGGATAGAATGGAATTTTACAAATCAGGCTATTATTAATCTGAAAAAGAGGCATATCATATTTGAAGTATATAACATGGGTGTTACTAGACCATTGGATCCCATAGAAGGAAGGTGATATGTGGAACCAGTAAAAAATGAAGACATAGATAATCTATACAACATGACTATGTGGATGGATGACTATGTCAACCCTACCTCCAATGATGTACTCAGCTGGTGCAATATCGGTTCTTATGCATCAGAGTCAAAAGAAGCTCTAAAAGACTGGCAGTAGAGGATGCAATAGGTATCTACCGAGAGTTGGGGCATCACTTATTCCCTACACTGGATTGGAACTGAGATAAGTGATCCCCCAAAGTATGATGGGTTAACATATATAGATCCCTTTGTCAATGAATTTGAAGTGCTGATTCTGGAACAAGAAATCATGCTTGCTTTGGATGTCATGTTGAAAGCAACCCTGGTGAGATGGTGGGTTGTGCATAAAGACAATATAGATTATTAGAAGCAATATAGCAAGTTGTTGCATGTCAAATTTGAGACTCAATACACTACATAGAAGTACACTGGGAAGATATTCCCAGTGTACTTCTATGTAGTGTATTGCCACATGTAGTTCAATACCCAAGAAATAATGGACACACTTGCTTGTACATACTCTAGATACAATTCCAAAGAAATGGTATATATAGTGGGTAATGTTCAGAGAAACAACTAATTGGGAAGAGGTCGCTCTAAACTTTAAGGTAAATTTTAGTTTTGAAGATGAATCTCCTTCAGTAGAAACCACATTACAGGTTATCAAAGAGAATATATTTGCATCATAAGACATGGTGGGAACAGTTCCCCTATGTAGCACGCATAGACCAACTATGACTGTGCAAGAAATTTTGGATTGTTATAATGTCACTAAAGGAAACCAGGAAGACAAAGACCTAAGAAATTTGCAAATCCAAAAAATTAAAGGAGATCATTCAGTAGAAGTAATTGAGCTTGGATATGCTAATTATATATAGCCATTGAAGATGTGCAAAGTGAACATTGGTACAGAGGAAAATCCCAAGTTTACAAACATTGGGGATTACTAGAATGATGAAACGGTGGGAAAGATTGTTGATTTACTACGCGAATATCATGATCTGTTTGTAACCACATTTTCAGAGAAGAAAGGAATTGTTGGGGAACTAGGAGAAATGAATATCCCTTTGAATTTGTATGTCAAGCAGCCAAACAAAGGCCATACAAACTCAACCCAATATATAAGTAGAAAGTGAAGACATAGATAGAGAGGATGTTGGAAGCTAGAATTATCAAACTAGTTGAAGAGTCAGAATGAATCAATCTTATGGTGGTACAAGATAAGAACATGGGTGGGATTATAATTTGTGTAGACCTTCGCAAGTTAAATTAATTCTTACATGAACCATTACCTACACCATTCATAGATGCGGTTCTAGAAAAAGTTAGAAAACAGGAAGCATCTTCATTCACTAATGGATTTTCTATATATCACCATATCAAAATGCACAGGAAAATAGACATAAGAAAACTTTTGTGATAGAATGGGGATGTTATCAGTACACAATTATTCCTTTAGGGTTAAAGAATGTGCCAATAATATTCACATGAGTGGTGGTTTCAACTTTCAAGGAGTTCCTTCATAAATTTATGGAAGTGTAATTGCATGATTGGACGGTGTTTATTTTACTAAAGAATCATATTAAGCTTCTGCACAATATTTTGGATAGATGCAGACAATTCTAGATTTCATTAAATTTGAAGAAGTGCATTTTTGTGTGCCATTCGGTATTCTGTTGGGACATGCAGTATGCTAGCAAGGATTATTGGTGGATCCTACTAAGATTGTTGTTATTACTAATATACCACTTCCTACATTTGTGTGATAATTGTGAGATATGTTGGTTCATACGGTGTATTACAAGAATCTTATTTGGGGATATGTGTAGATCATAGCCCCATTGGAAAAACTATGGAAGAAGGTAGCCAAGTTTCACTAGTGTGATGAATGTCAACATATTTTAGATAATTCGAAGCAAAAGCTGGTGATTCCCCTAATTCTAGTGTTTCCATACTAGAAAAAGGAGTTTCATGTCCATGTAGATGCATCGCCAATATTGTTAAGTACAATTCTAGATTAGATAGGGGAAGGAGACTTAGATCACTCCATTGCATTTGCAAGTATAAAGTTTTCAACAATCAAACATAATTACACTACCATAAAACACAAAGGACTAGAAATAGTGTATTTATTTATTGGGATTCCACTTCAATCTGTATACAGATCATTCGGTGTAGAGATACTTAATTAAGAAGCTAGTATTGTGGGGCAGTATATGTAGATGGTTGTTGTTATTTCAGGAATATGACTTTGAAGTGGTTGTGAAGCCAAAAAAGTTGAATTCGGGACTTGATCACCTACTGCACATACTCACAAGATAAGATGTTAGAAACTTGGGTAATAGTCTACTAGATGCATAATTGTTTGCAGTATAGATGCTTGATGCTTAGTTTGCATTGATTTCCCAATTATTGTACATATGAGTAGCCCCATATAATTTTACAGTTGCGTAGAAGAATATGTTAGTGGTTAATGCAGCATACTATCAATTGATAGTAGAAAACCTTTACAAGTTAGGTGCATATGGTATTTTGTGATAGTGTGTATTATAACATGAGAGACTTGTAATATTGTCAAAATCACATGAAGGGGTTGTGAGAGGTCACTACGCATGAAAAGCAACATCTCAAAATATTTTGCATGTAAGACTTTGGTGGCCCACCCTTCACAAGGATGCTAAGGAGTTCTATAAAAAATGTGATGTTTGTCAGCTAGTGGGGAGACCATCTAGAAGAGAGGAGTTTCCATTGATTTTGTAGTTCATGTTACAAGCATTTGATAAATGGGAATTCATTTTTGTTGGTCCAATAAATCCATAAGAAAAAAGGTCAAGAACAAGCTACATAATCACTGCGACAAATTATTTGACTACATGGGTCGAAGAAAAACTTTCAAAGATTGCAACTCATAGACAGTTGCACAATTTTTGTTTGAGAATGTTGTGAAAAGGCTTAGGTGTCCAAGGATTTTGATGAGTGATCAAGGGGCGCAATTCCTAAATAAGGAAATTGTTGCTTTGGAAAATGAATTCCATATTTATCTCTAGAAGAGAACACCCTATCATCCTCAGGAAAATGAAACAATGGAAGCAATCATAAATATCCTTTAAACTACGCTAACAAAGGTATGTAATGTAAACCAAGATGATTGAGGCATAAGGATTCTTGTAGTATTGTGGGCATATAGGACAACTAGTAAGAAGCACACGGGATGATGACACGACATAAATGTGACATAATAAATGTAGAGATCGACGACAAATCCAAACAAGATCGACCAGATTTAGAGCTAATTAATACCAAATATAAGTTAAGATCCAAATATTTAGGCAAGCATTTAATACATATTGAGGCAGGAAAATGGAAAAGACAATTAGAAACAAGTTATAAAATCAAGGCTGGAATGACAAGACAAAGATACAGTCTATTGAGTATTTAGATCCAAGCTACAATGAAAGCCAACAGCAGAATTAACATGGTTTTAGAGCTAGGCCGTAGATACAAATGACACCACCAAAGGATAATGATTTTGTATCAACCAAGAAACAACGCACGAAGCATCCGGAAGTTCCATTGCACAAAGAAACCCTAGGAGCATCATGTTCAATACAACCAAGCTTTCCAAGAGAATATGCACCTCTAATAAATCTGATCGCAAGGCTAGTTAATCTGCATAAGGCGTCAAAGTATACCTTGCAGACACCGAAGCTCCCACTAGAGGTAACAGTGGGGGGGGTGTTGTACAGGATTATACACCTTATAAACTAAGGTATGGGGTTACCAACATACTCAATTAACTTGTAGACAATTGACTCTAAAGTGCAGTAAAGGAAATAGAAGGATGGGAAAGACTCACCCGATGCAAGACGGTTGATCCTAGCTTGTCCTCTTCCGCTATGCTTCTCCTCTAAAGTCTTCAGGGATGCTTTCTCCTTCACCTGTGAAGATTTAGTCTTCCAAATAAAAGATGATTCATATATATAAACAAGTTAGATAAATCATATACAGGATGCTGAAACATAAACATTTATCAAACCACAATACATGAAATACATTCAAGACACATATGGAAGAAGGATTCTCTTTATTAACAATAATGAGGAAGTTCATATTACAACCCAACGCCTGAGACAAGGACTCCTCTGCAACCAAAGGATTCTGAGTTCCACTACTCCAAACACTTCTGTATAAACTCCACCAGCATAACTTTGCTCTCCAAGTGTATGTCCCAAACACCCTCCCCAAGGACTGTGTTTATACATGGTGAAATAAGGCAGTTTTGAAGGTTGAGGAGGTTGAGACAGTTAAGGAGATTAATGTAAATGGCTTAACTAAGCTCAAGTAATCTCATGTTTTTATTTTTAATGTCAAAAGGACATATCCGTGGGTATCAAGACCAGCAACCCGCGTATGATCTGCGAGTTGCTATAAGAGCAACCCATTGATACATCTATCCGCTACTTGCAACAACCGACACTCGTGGATGATCCGCGAGTTGCATATATATAGGGTCGCAGATATGACTTGACATAGTTAAAAAGTCAAAGTAACCAGCTGGATGGGTGAGGAATGTATTTTGTAAGAAGCCCATCTATAGTGTTTTGGGAAACCCTCAATCCATAGATGTCCTTTTTTGTGCCAACATGAGGGATGTCGACACTCAGACGAAGAGGTGCCATTCAGGTGGATAACATATGCCCCCTAATGTGTGAGGTCAGAGAGGAACAATGGCCGAAATACATTACAATCTTTATCTTTGGAGAACTCAGAAATACAATGGAGCAGAGAGAATACCTTAAACAAATACATAGTAATGTCAGATACAAAGTTACATCTGAGGATGCTATGTTCAATTTACTGGAACAATAGCTCCTTTACAATATTTGAGTACATCATATGATACGGGTATAAAACCACGTATATTACAAAGGTGGATCGAAGCCACAATATACAATGATGAGTCTTCAAAGATCTAGAAGCTGTGTAGAGGAATAGAACATAATCTTATGCAACTTAATCCATAGGTGAGGAACTAAGGTCTTCATAAAATATCCCAAAGAACCAGTACAATCCAAGCCATGTGAATACGGGTAAGCTGAAGTCAAACATGGAAAGGATTCAACAGTTTGTCAATCAATAAATGATAATCAACAACTGAAGCAAAGGAATTCACCAATAATGAAAGTGAATCCTGAGGTACCATCGTCAAAACTCTAGGTCTTCGTCATCAGGAAGTGCTGAAACGGAACCATGCTGTGATAAGGAAGGCAATAGATCCTCCAACGGATCACAAGAGTGACTAGGAACTAGGCAAAAGAAGGGAGACACAAATAGATAACAGATATAACAATGATGGGATCAGGCTAGAGATCAAACATTGAGTAGAGTCCTTGAACAGTGAGCACAACACAGAGATGACCCAAGGCAGCGTATAAGATAGAACAACTAGACTTATCTGTCATGTAGGAGACATGATCAGATTCCCCGGGTATAATGGACAAGAGGAGGAGTAAGAAACTCAAAGTGATAGCTGAACAAAAGTGGACATTGAAACATGGATATTGGAAAACAAAGAGTGCTGTGTTCAAGGATGACATGCTACCATTACTGAAAACAAGAGAAAACTTCTTCCTTACCTTCCCTGTTAAATTTTAATGAGTCCAGGAAAGTTAACTCGGTTCCCTCTTCATTTTTTAACAAGCTTGAAGAGATGGGAAAATAATGCTTGATAGTGTCACTGATTCATGGATTTAATGAGCCCGAACTAGTACATGCTCAGTTGGTGTTTTCACATTTAGAGAGTCTGAAAATGCCAAAGAAAACTCTAGGGGGGTCCTTTTTTGTCCAATTTAGTCTCCTGAGGCCGAAAAAGTATAAAACAAACCATAGAAGAACTCTCTTAACTTCCGAAGAAGAAAAGGTGAACCATTTTCATACTTATTCAAGGAGGTCCGAAAAAGGTTAAATTACCACCTACCTAACGCTCCTTCCATAACAGCATAAAATAGATTGAGTTTTATGAGTGTGAAGGAAAGCAAGATCACTCGGAAAGATCCATTTGGTTACGATAAATGGCGCTTACAACAATAAACTCGTTGCTTTGTTCTTAAGTGTTTAACGAGCATGACAAAGACACAAAGTACACTCAGAATCCTTTTCATGTTTGGGTCCAGAGCACGAAAAAGAGAAAACTAAGCTCAAACCGGGTGTTCCTTTTCCGAAAATTTAGTCCCTCAGGTCTGGAAAAGTGATAAACCTATACCTAAGAATACTCTTCTCAATTCAAAAGAAAAGAGAGTGATCCTTTCTCGTATTATTCTGCATGGCCCGAGAAAGAGATAACCTACCACCAATGCGGATGCTCGTTCACATATTCTTAACGAGCTTGAACGGACGAGATAACTCGGCAGTCAAGTCTGTTTTAAAAGAGTCAGACCTGGGCCTAAAGAAAATCCATAAGGGTAGGGATTCCTATAAAGGGATAGCTTGTAAAAAGAGATTCAAAAGAAGCTCTATTTGGCGTGAAAAATAGCTAAGAGGATACCCCTGAACCTAGAACAGTGGCAGCATGAGTACCAAAGAATGACAAAGGCATATAAGAAGGACACTCATGAAAGAAGGGTCCTAGCCACGGAAGAACAATGGTAAAGACAAGGGACTAATGGCTTAGAATACCATAGTCCAGGCAAAATGTTGAATGCTAAGGTTAATGTGGAGTGAAAAGATGCCAACATGTATTGGAAATAACAAAACCACCCTATTGGAGCAACAACACTTTGTAAAAAGTGATAAACCTGTTCCAAGGCACAAAAAGTATGGTATTATTTGATTGACATTTCAAACTATAGAAAAATACCCACTTTATGAAATATAATTTCTATAAACAAGTTGAAAATTAAAACAAATCTCACCATTTGAACTTTTGAGCCATAAAAAGCAAATTTACCCTCTACCTTTGATCGATCATTGTGGACAATTGGACCGACGAAATCGAAATCCACCAGCTGCAGGTAAGCCTACACCCTAGACTCTTCAATTTGATCTAAGAAAATGTTAAGTTTAAGTGTGAATTCAATATTTAATAGCATCCTAAAATGTAGCAGTAGGTATCCGCAGGTTGCTGATATGGAAACTCGCGGATACGTGTTATATCCGCTGGTTGCCTAACTAGACAGCCGCGGATGGTACGCGACCTGTCTAAAGAGACAGTCGCGGATACTGCGTGGAGGAAAAAAGCTTAAATATATTCAAAAAATTTTGAATTTTGATATGGAAATACTGAATCCAATTGCTTATATTTTCCAGGTAAAATATGGTTCTGGAATGGAGGGAAAGGAAGCACGAAATAATGGATCAAGCGGCGCTCCAAAGTGCGCCCACTATACAGGTATTGAGGACCAATGGATTACTGAAATTCTTTTGTACATCACCCATGTGGGCCAATGTCTGCATACTGGAGTTCATGGTCAATTATTGGGATCATGATATGGGGATGTTCAATCTTCAAGGTGAAACCTTAGAGCTTACCGTGGAAGACATATATTTCATTACCGGGTTGTCACGACGGGGAGCACCGGTGAACTTGGAGGGCACTGGTAGGGGCAGTGACCCCTTAAGTTTCCAAAACTATGTAGACATATTCTGTACATCGGGTACTCAGAGAAGAGGAACCAGCGTTCCCATTGCAGATATCCAAGATTTTACTCTCCAGGTATTAGCTAGTACCATTGTGAGACTTGCAAGATCAACATATTTACATTTGGCTACCAGGAATCAAATGAGGGTGGCAGTTGACTGTTTTAGAGGTGCTCTCTATGATTGGTGCTTAGTATTTCCTTCCATTATGAGGAAACACCTATCCGACTGCAAGAGAGGAAGATGCAAGAATTTTGGCTATGCAAGCATATTAGTGGCGTTCTTCTTCGAGAGAGTACCAGCACTGAGCCCCGCTATACCTTTACCGATCAGATCTCCACGTTAGCCAAGGCTGAGCAGGTGGGGAGACATCTTCCTCCGTCAAGGAGGAGGGGACTCAGTACACAGTGTCTATGATGATGACTTCTACACATGGTGGGAACGACAGCTACCGGCATTGGAGTTGTTTCCATATGCCGGAATGGACTTCCGAGGTGACCCCAACCTTGTCCTCCCTCCAAGAGGAGCATGGGGCAAGCTAGGTAAGTAATTTTTAATTTTTTATCATTTTCAAATTTTTATGAATTTTTCAATGATAGATATATACATATGTACAAGTCTTAACCCTATTTATGTGTCAAAATCCAGATATTGGACCGGTCCACCCTAAAGGGCACCCTCACATGTTTGTTTGTCCTATCGTGGGCGATGATCCAGGAGTGATTAGGGTACTAGAGGGGAAGCTGGCCAGGCTGAACCAATGAGTACCTAAGATGCAGATTGAGCATATCCCTATAGCCATGCAGGAGTTTGTTGTGGGGGTTCCACCGGTTTGGCTACGTCTTTTCAGACGAGTGGCTAGAGCAATGCTCGTATATAGAGATGCGGTGGAGGTTGTCGAAGCCAAGGAGGCTGAGGAAGCCAGAGTGCGGAGGGACCATGGGAACCAAGGAGGTCCTAGTGGCCAGGGCAGTCCTACATAGTTCTAGGGCATTTTTATGGACTATGATCCACATTTTTGTATATTTTGTATATGACGGGATCTAAGGATCAGACTTGACCTATCTACAGACAGATATTTTACATATATATATATATATATTGATGTTTGTTGTCAGTTTATTTACAAATGTTTTTTATATGTCTGTTGAATATTTTTATAAAATGTGTGTAATATGCCAATCTAAAATGTAATTAGCATATGCATCAGTCAATTAATTTTGGTTTCATGGAATATGATTGAAAGTAATAACCTCAAAATGTCTTTCCAATAAACGAATTTGCATGGATTGACGTAATAAGATAGGATTTCGTACCTGATAAGCTCGATTGAGCTAGGAAACCACCAACTGAGAGTCCAAACGGACCTCAATCCGGGTAATGCCATGTGACAAAGCATCCCATAAGAGCTCAATGACAGCCCTATACTCAGCAACATTATTAGAAGCAGGACCTAGACAAGCGCCTCCTATGGCAACAAGCTGTCTTGAGGGAGAATAGATAACCCATGCTGCCGAAGCTAGGTTACAAGTATGACGGATGGCGCCATCAGCGAACCCTATATACCGTTCAGAATACATCTACAATAACCAGTAGATATATAATAATAATAAAAACTGAGAACCTAATGTACATAAAAATACATACAAGAAAAAGTGCTAAGCCTAAGCGTAGTACTTCTTCAGGTAGAGCCCATTTCTAGGCTCAGGTAGCTTATTTCCATCAAAATCAACTAACTCATATGCGCCCTTACTTAATACTTTCAACACGACATAGGGTCCTAACCACATAGCCTTGATCTTTCCTGCCCCCAGAGGTTCTTTATCTTGGTCCCAAAGCAAGACAAGTTCCCCTTCAGAAAAAACCCTAGGTTTGACC
Organism: Pseudotsuga menziesii; assembly: GCA_001517045.1. Taxonomy (NCBI): domain Eukaryota; kingdom Viridiplantae; phylum Streptophyta; class Pinopsida; order Pinales; family Pinaceae; genus Pseudotsuga; species Pseudotsuga menziesii. Next base: position 116,397 of record LPNX010551430.1, on the reverse strand, counting down.
GATTTATCATACTGATATTTAACCCTATATTTATGAGCCTGATTAGCAGTCAGCGCATCTCTACGCTGTTCATCAAGGTGTTCTAAATGTACCAGACATTCCTCAAGCTCAGTCATATTAGGTAACACATGAATAGCTATCTAAAGAGACGGGATTTCACATTCAATCGGAGTAACTGCTTCCACACCATGAACGAGTTGGAAAGGGGAGAAACCCGTAGCAGTCTTTACGTTGGTTCGATAGGCCCAAAGAGCAGGGTATAACATGATGTGCCAATTAGAGCGGGCTGCATCAATTTTCCGTTTAAGGATAGTTTTTAAAGTCTTGTTGACAGCCTCAACCTGACCATTTGCTTGCGAATAGTATGGAGAAGAGTGTTCCTGTCTAAATTTGAGCATGGTAATCAGTTTCGTCATCATGCTATTTTGAAAATGACTACCATGGTCAGTGACAATCACTTTTGGTATACCGAACCATGTAATAATCTGATTGAATACAAAGAAAGTTGTTGTTTCCCCGTCGGCTTTGAAAGTAGGCATTGCCTCTGCCCATTTCGTAAAATAGTCAATAGCGACAATGATGTATTTATGCCCCCCAGCCGAGGCTGGGTTGCATGTCACATAATCAATCCCCCATTTCATGAAGGGGCCTACTGAGACAACGGGAAATAACGGAGCAGGATGTGACCGCATTTTCCTGGTGTAAAGCTGACACGGATGACAGCGCTTCACTGCTTCCACACAATCTTTAAAGATCGTGGACCAGAAATAACCAGCACGCAATATCTTCTGGGCCATTGCTAACCCAGATAAATGACCCCCACATGCTGCACTATGGGAATCATTTAGGACAATATCCGCTTCCTCATGGGTAAGGCAACGGCGCAACATGGAATCTACCCCTCGTCGATATAATGTATCTCCTATAATGAGGTAGTTCTTGGCATGAAGGCGTAACTTGCGTCGTTCCTCCCTAGAGGAAGCTGCAGGATACTTCAAAGTCTAGAGATATATAAGAATATCTCCTTACCAAGGATCAGAGATGGATATCAGGAAGATGTGCTCATCTGGGAATGAGTCATCTTCAACCACTACATCTTCTTCAGTAGGAAATTCTGCTATCAGCTCAGCAAAAACTAAGGACTTCTTAGACTTAGTGGACTGGAAATCCAAGTCAAACTCTTGGAGAATGACTATCCACTTGTTAAATTTTCCCCCAACAATCCATCGGGATAAAACATATTGGAATGGATTTACATCCGCCACTACTGTGGTGGTCCTCAGTAAAATGTAGTGACGTAACCTCTGCACAGCATAAACAGCTGCTAAGGCTAATTTCTCAACATGGGAGTATCTAAGCTCAGGTCTGGCCAAGGCACAGCTAAGATAGTAGACGACATGCTCAACAAGCTTATCGTCTTCCTGGACTAGTACTGCCCCAATGGTCAACTCTGAAACGGCCAGATATAATATAAAATCCCTAGAATAATCTGGTGGACGTAATAAAGGTGCCGACAACACAGCTTTTTTCAATGCCTCGAACGCAAGTTGTGCGGTTTCATCCCAAATAAATGGGGTGTCCTATTTGAGCAAGAACATGAAACCCTTAGTGATATTGGCATAATTAACAATAAAACGTCGAAGAAAGTTAGACTTTCCTTGCAGGCTTTGAAGTTTCCTAAGAGAACAAGGAGGAGGCAGATTTACAATGGCCTCAACTTTCAACGGATCCACCTGGATGCCTCTACTAGAGACAATGAATCTGAGTAATATTCCTAACTCGACGCAGAAAACACACTTGTGGGGATTCAAGTGAATTTTATAATATCTACATCTTTCAAATATCAACCGCAAATGATCTAGATGTTGGATCCTCTTACGAGAATGTGCGGGAAGATCATCAAGGTATGGTTCGACAATGGCTTTAATGTCATGAAAAGAAAAGTTCATAGCCCGTTGAAAGGTAGCCCCAGCATTTTTCAATCCAAAGGGCATTTTCTTATATGTAAATGTACCCCAAGGGAAAATCAAAGCAGTTTTATGTTGGTCTTCCGGTTTGATTTGGATTTGATTGTCGCCGGAGAAACCATCCATAAACGAAAACACCTCACTTCCCGCACATGCATCTATGATCTGGTCTATAAATGGTGTGGGATAGTTGTCCTTAGGACAGGCTTTATTGAGATCTCTAAATTCTGTACAAACACAGATAGTCCCTTGCTTTTTATCAACATGAACAGGGTTGGACACCCATTCAGTCAAAGCTATGGGATATATAAAACTAGCTTTCAACAGCTTTTCAACTTCTGCATTCACAGCCGTCACTTTACGCGGGTTCACGGGTCTTAATTTTTGTCGAACTGGCTTGGCATGAAGATATGTCCAGATTTCATGTTCAACAATCGATGGATCTATTCCTCGCATCTCCTCATATGACCAGGCAAAGACATCGCGGAATTCCTTAAAAAGGGCAGTATAGATGGCAATCTCTTCAAGAGAGCAGTTTGCACCTATATATATGTTTTCCACGACATCAGGGTTTACAGAGATGTTAATAGGTATAGTGGCAGAAATATTTTCCATATTCCCCTCGGCAAACATTCCTTCCCTAGACAAGGGATTAATAGGTATATCAACATCTTCTGACAGTCTCACTCGAAACTCTTGGTTTTCTATTCTTCTTAGTTCTGGAAAAAAATAGGATCGATGATGAAGATCCTCACAAATCTTATCACGTCCACTCATGGCTTCCAGAATAGCTTCATCGGAAGGTAAAACTGTGTCTAAACAATCTATGGAAAGCGAAGAGTTTTCCACCCATGCGGTCAAATAGACTTCTTCCAGATCATCCGAGACTGTTAGAGGATCTGGAATGGGATCAACAGTGGCTTGAGTGATGGCTTGATAAGCTACCTCCACTACCAATAAGGGCACTTCCGGTTCATGGGGAGTTGAGAGAACCCAAGGATTAGTCCTATCGACAACCGTAGCGATGGACTTCCCCACACTAGTGGAACCAATGTAATTAACCAGGGCTGGAAGATCAAATGTGCCCATCAATGATGTGTACATTCCAGCCCCCAAGCTCTGTGCAGCAAGTTTGACCTAATCAACCAATGGCACAGTGGACTCATTAGACTCTAAATGACATTTTCGGGTAAAATCAAGTTGATCAATAGTAACCAACTTGCCCTCATGTGGAAAAACCACTACACGAAGAACGACCGACGCAATAGCGGACATCGCATAAGTCCAACTTCTTTCCAGAAGCATATTGTAATCCAAAGGGGCATCAATCACTTCTACTTCAACAGACACTACTTTTCCTACCAACTTAATCTCAAAAGCCAGCAAGATACCATGTGGATGGAAGGATCTTCCATCAAAATCAGTAGGCAAAGTGTTTGATGGGACCAGCTCTGGGGATCCAAGAGCTTTCCAACAGGTCAAGGACATAACACATGTAGAGGCCCCCTCATCAAAAACTACCCTTCCAATGGTCTTACCACCATGGACGACATCTATTGATAGGGCTACATGATAGGGGAGGTGAATTTTAACATTAGACAAATGAAATTTCGCCATGAGACTAGAAGAGTCCATGCTGCCTAAAGCTGCTAAGAGGGCATCCCGCTGAGCAGGACAACTCTGTAACACCTCTAAAGCTGACATTGCACACGGGGTTTGAGCTAAGTCTTTGAACATGGAGTAGTTCGAAGTAGCCCTAGCATTAGGGTTATGCAAGGTCTTCTTGAAGACACCTTTCGATATCTTCGGCATAGTTTCAGCAGGCTTTTCTATTGTGAGAGGGTTCGAAGTTTCACCTACAGCTTTACCCTTCTCAGAAGTGTCAATCTCATAATTTTTGTTCCTTGTCTGCAACAAAGTCGAAGATCTAACCATGTTGATATAGTTTGGGTCAGGGGCAGTTTGGGTGCCCCCTGCTACGTTAGAAGCTGAAGCAGAGTTCTGTCCTTGGGGAAAAGGATCCTTCAGGACAGCCAGTTGTTGAGCTTTAAGCAGCTTCTGGGCTTGATCCATAAGGGGACAAAGGTGAGTAAGGTGGTCCTCTTGGCACAACTTATAAGGGAACTTGACCTTCTTCTTTTATTTTTTTCCCCCATTAGCATTGTTCACGGGCTTTTGCTTGTTTTGATTTCCCTCTCCCTTCTTGCCTTTCTTTTTCTTCCCGTCGGGCTGTTGATTTCCCTTCTGAGAGGTTTGTGCAAAAACATTTGCACTCTGGGGGGAGGGGGCAGCCTTTGCTGCCTCTACCATAGAAACTAGTGAAGTTGTTTAGTCAAAGACTCTACGGTGGGAGAGTTAACGGATCCAACCACACCATCGGCATGGGGTTAAGGCTTAGGCTTCTCCACCTCGTGCGAAGGCCTTGGTGCCTCAGGGATGATCTCATATAAGATCCCAGATTGTGAATAAATCAAATCCAGTTGCTGGGCCTTGAGTATGGATTCTTCTTCATTCGTCACTCCTGAGGTGGATACGTCCTTAGATATGTATGGCAACAGTGATTTAAGGAACCACTCTAAAAGGAACTCAGGAGGGATAGTGGCTTTTATAAGGCTCTTTCACCTCCTCCACTCTTGGATATGATCCGAGATGTGGGTAGCCTTGTTTTGTCTAAAAGTAGACAACAAGTCCATTCTGAAATCGTATCGGACCGGAAGCTGGAAGTGGCTGAGAAATGCACTAGCCAAGTCCTAGAAACTACTGAAAGCAACAGAAGGCAGTTCAATATACCATTTTGCTGCTGTACCTGTCAAGGTTCTATGGAACATCCTCAACCTCACTGAATCTTCGTTCAGCGAATTTGAAGAACACCATAAATGGAATGTGGTGGCATGAGCCCCAGGATCTTCACCAGTTTTGCCTTCGAACTTAGGGATGTCCGATGGCAATTTGGTGGGAATAGGTGGCCACAAGGGGTCATGCCTAACTGGGTCATTCATTAATTTTGACAAATATGGCAAGTTTAAAGTTGCCAGGAATGGAAGTTTGGGTCGAACCGGGGTACTATATGTGCCAGCTTGGGGATTAGAGGGACCTACCCCCGAATGCCCATAGGTAAAAGTGGGGTTGCCCCCTGACACTGGTTGCGAAGTGGGAAGATTGCTCTAAAACGGATTCCATCCGTAAGCCATAGGATTGTGTGTGGGAGGTGCAATGTAAGAAGTTCAGGCCATCCCCATAGAAGTAGGGTTCTAAAAGATAGGAGCAGGTATCCCTCCGCTAAACAACGAAAAGGGAGAGCTCGTATAAGGGACCGAAATTGGGGTTTGGAAACTTTGCCCATAAGAGGTGTTGCTCCCAAACTGCACTCCTACATACGAAGGAGATGGACCTACGTATGGACTGGATGGGGGAATATGCCCCCCATTCCAAGGAAATCCTTGGACAAATGCCAAGGATCCTACCGGACCACTCTGGGTAGTATATGGAAAGGAAGAAGGAATAGTAGCTATACTGGGGATCCCAGTAACCATGTCATTAGAAGTACCTACTAGGTTTGAGTGAACCGGTGGTTGAACCACCCGGCTCGCTGGAGTCAAAGGTGTAGAAGGTAAACTAGATCTAGGGGCACTTACCGGGGGAGGTAGTACCCCTTCAACCGGAAGGGTTGAGGTGAACACAAAAGGACTTTATTCCGCAGAAGACATGATCCTACCCACAGGGACACCTAATACAGGTGAATCAAAAGGTCTAACCTGAACGATCACATGATCATTTAAATCAGTCAAGGGGGTGTTAAAGTTCCTTGCAAACTCGTCAGTCTGCAATTCTTCTATCTCAACTGTATCAAGATCAAAATGGTTAGCTATCAGTTCTGGTTCAGCAAGAACTTCACTTATTCCTACCGGTTCAAATGAACCGTCAATGTCTAATCTCCGCCTTTGGGGTAAAGGTGGAGGCTCCAATGTGTTGAGAGGAGGAAGGTTTCTCAACCTTCTTGACCTTCTAATAGGTTGGTCCTCCAGAATTAAAAAATGGACAAATCACACCCTAAGGCCAACTAAACACAGGAAAAATCACAGAGCATACACTATAAAAATCCTAAATCCTCAAGCAATCAAACAAGGGTAAAAGATATACTTTCCCGAAGAAAGCTGATGAACGATTACTTGGCGTCCTTGAAGTGGTTCTTAGGCACAAGTGGAGGAATCACCCAATCGCCCTCCTACACTTTCAACAAGGGTTACCTTCCAAGCCCGTTCAAGGTGAACCAGAAATAACCTTCCGGTTTACCTAGGTATGAACCCTAAAAGACAAGAGACCAAAAGGCTACCTTGGCTATACCAATAGTCTGGGGGGACAGTCGCAAGCTGAACTCGTACGCATGGGCAGGGTAGCTGAGCCCAAAACTCTGTCTAGGACAAAATCCCCAAATGCGTAAAAGTCCTGAGTTACGCTTTGACAAGGATTCGGAGGGTTATCTCCTCTATCCAAGCCTCCACGCGGCCTCGTGCTTAACTCCTGTTTGAGAGGAGCTTCCCAGATACAGTCGATAAAGTCAAGGATTTACCTAAAGAAAGGTCCACTACATCTGAGTTTTATAACTTGTGGGAAGTTTACACTTCCTAGCACACAAGTCTAGCCTAAGCTAGTAGGTGAAAGGCCCCTAAAAACAAAAGATTACTAGTAAATTTTAATTTATGCGTTCATTTTAAAGGGTTGTTTCTTACTTAGAAGGAAATGGAGGTGGTGTACTTGCAGTGTTTTGAATCAATAAGAAATAAATAAAAGCGAAGGTGTATTCAAAGCAAAATTACCATTATAAAAGCAAACTTCTTTTTCTTTTTTGCAAATATGTATTGATGAATTGAAAGCAACTATGAAAGAAACTAAGCCTATATTTTTTGTAGTTTTTGAGATAATATCTTTAAATTGAAATAAACACTACTTATGCAAAAACAAAATGCAAAATTTTAACAATGTTTTTTTTTCACTTTTAAAAATACTCAAAATTCTACCATGCACCTACAATGCACTGTACTTGAGCAAACTTGAATTAAATAAACTGTATAAAGCAACAAACTGAAGCAAACACGCTGACAGAACCAAAATACAACCAACAAAGGAAGGCTAGGAACCCTAGCTTGGGTGCACACAATGACAAAAATCACTATAGACTTATGAAGGCAAGTGACAACCAGCCACTGTCAAAAGACAGACTAGAAAAATAGAGCCCAAGACCCTGATCACTGATTTGGACAGAGACACTTTATCCTACAACCCAAATAGGCCAAACTACTTCAGCATGCAAGCAGGAAATAATCCAAGCAAAAGAGACTCAAGGGCTTTCGAAAAAGCACAAAGTGTGATCACCAAAGGTATTCAGACAAGCTACACAGCATTCATAAAGAAAATCAACTCAGAAACAGGGATTACACAAAGAAAGGAACAAGCAAACCTTAACTTAAAAAATCCCTACTTCCAGGCACATCCGCGACTGTATATAAGTGCAACCCGCGGATGATACGCGACTATTGAATACAGTAACCCACGGATGATACGCAACTGTTCAATACAGCAACCCGCGTATGCAGGCTTGCATCCATGACTATGCAGAAGGGCAACTCGCAGATGGGTATAAAAATTTTCCTCAAAAACAAGAAAAATTCCCAAGACTTTCAAATACTGAGGAAAGTATGAACCAGGATAAAATATCACACACAGACTTCAAAGCAAAGACTGGTCAGGGGTGACAGAAACAACCTACAGCAATCTGGGCTCCCCAGCGGAGTCGCCAGTTCTATTGTACAGGATTATGCACCTTATAACGTAAGGTCTGGGGTTACCAACATACTCAATTAACTTGCAGACAATTGAATCTAAAGTGCAGTAAAGGAAATAGGAGGATGGGAAAGACTCACCCGATGCAAGACGGTTGATCCTAGCTTGTCCTCTTCCACTCTGCTTCTCCTCTAAAGTCTTCAGGGATGCTTTCTCCTTCACCTGTCAAGATTCAGTCTTCCAAATACAATATGATTCATATATATAAACAGGTTAGATAAATCATATATAGGATGCTGAAACATAAACATTTATCAAACCACAATACATGAAATACATTCAAGACACATATGGAAGAAGGATTCTCTTTATTAACAATAATGAGGAAGTTCAGATTACAACCCAACGCCTGAGACAAGGACTCCTCTGCAACCAAATGATTCTGAGTTCCACTGCTCCAAAGACTTCTGTATAAACTCCACCAGCATAAATTTTCTCTCCAAGTGTATGTCCCAAACACCCTCCCCAAGGCCTGTATTTATACATGGTGAAATAAGGCAGTTTCGAAGGTTAAGGAGGTTGAGACAGTTAAGGAGATTAAGATAAATGGCTTAACTAATCTCAAGTAATCGCGTGTTTTTATTTTTAATTTCAAAGGGACATATCCACGGGTATCAAGACCAGCAACCCGTGTATGATCCACGAGTTGCTATAAGAGCAACCCGCGGATACATCTATCCGTGACTTGCAACAACTGACACTCGCGGATGATCCGTGAGTTGCATATATATAGGGTCGCGGATATGACTTGACATAGTTAAAAAGTCAAAGTAACCAGCTGAATGGGTGAGGAATGTATTTTGTAAGAACCCCATTTATAGTGTTTTAGGCAACCCTCAATCAATAGATGTCCTTTTGTGTTCCAACATGAGGGATGTTGGCACTCGGACGGAGAGGTACCATTCAGGTGGATAACAGGGGGGGGGATCTGTTAGGAGTTGTGAGAATTATGAAGTATGTTTGAAGTATGTTGAACACGAAATTATAGATAAAAATTACTTACCAAATCTTACCGCAAAAGACTACCTAACCACAAAATCCACCCCATATTCACTAATCATTACAATAGAGCCTCAATAATGGTCCATCGAATTGTTGTGAGCATGCATATTCAATTGGCTGGAAATATCACACTTCGGCAGAATTCCATAGATCAATACCTATGTACTATTGTTGTTGACATGTATACACCAAGGATTCATGTGGTTCTACAAGATAGTGTCCATTTATAGTAATCTTATTGCGCAAATAATAGGGCTTCCAACAGCCATGGTTGACCCAATAGTACTATTATTCAAAAATAAGAAGTGAGACAAAGCATTAGTAGAGAATATGAAAGATAAATTTCACACACACAAAGCATAGCATGGACTGGATGTGGAAAGTATCAATGATGAAGTAATTAATTTTGTGATGCAAGTATTGGCTTGCAAGTTGTTCAAAAAAATTCGCAAGGATTAGGTGTCAATAAGGGTTATAACAGCAGTAGAGAAGTGCGGAGTAGGAATACAACTAAATTGGGAAAATTTTCTAGAGAATGATTCTTGGAGGATTGCAGAGATGAATAAGAAAAAGGTACACCATCCCATTATTCTTGGTTGTCATTGGCTGCATCGAGGGATCTAGAAGATACATAGTTCATGGATGCTGCGTGGAAGCCATGTCTAGCAGTTTTTCAGTTTATAGCACACTAATAACAAAAGGAGATTGATCTGGATTTATGTGTGAACGAAATGAAAGAAAAAATATTGAAGCATAAACAAAGACATATTGCAATGAAAACAGAGATACAGTAAACACATATTCTATTAAATGGCATAAATAGAACATACTGTAGAAACAAAAGTTAGAATGGTGGTTGCTATCTCTAAGAAGATATGTAGGAATTTGGTGGCCCACCCTTCATAAGAATGCTAAGGAGTTATATCAAAAATGTTATGTTTGTCAGCTAGTGGAGAGACCATCCAGAAGAGACAAGTTTCCATTGATTTTGCTGGTCATGTTACAGGAATTTGATAAATGGGAAGTCATTTTTGTTGGTCCAATAAATCCACAAACAAAAAGATCAAGAACAAGCTACATAATCACTATGACAGATTATTTGACTAGATGGGTCGAAGCAAAAATTTTCAAAGATTGTAGCTCGTAGACAATTGCGCAATTTTTGTTTGAGAATGTTGTGAAAAGGCTTAGGTGTCCAAGGATTTTGATGAGTGATCAAGGGGGAAATTTCCTAAATAGAGCAATTTTTTCTTTGGAAAATGAATTCCATATTTACCACCAGAAGAGAAACCCCTATCATCCTCAGGAAAATGGAACAATGGAAGCATTCAACGAGATCTTATAAACTACGCTAACAAAGGTATGTAATGTAAACCAATATGATTGAGACCTAAGGATTCCTGTAGTATTGTGGGCATACAAGACAGCTAGTAAGAATCCCACAAGATGATGACATGACATAAATGCGACATAATAAATGTAGAAATCGGTGACATATTCAAACAAGATAGACCAAATCTAGAGCTAATTAATACCAAATATAAGTTAAGATCCAAATATTTAGGCAAGCATTTAATACATATTGAAGCGGGAAAATGGAAAAGACAACTAACAACAAGTTATAAAAGCAAGACTAGAACAATAGGACAAAGACACAGTCTATTGAGCATTTAGAGCCAAGATACGGTGAGAGCCAAGAGAAAAATAAGCATGGTTGTAGATCTAAGTTGCAGATAAAGATAGCACCACCAAAGGATAGTGTTTTTGTATCAACCAAGAAACAACACACAAAGAAACCAAGAGTGCCATTGCGGGAAGAAACCCTAGGAGAATCAAGTTCAATACCACCAAGGTTTCCAAGAGAATATGCACCTCTAAGAAATTTTATAGCAAATCCAGTTAATCTGCTTAAGGTGTCGAAGTATACCTTGGAGACATCCAAGCTCCCACTAGAGGTAATAGTGGGGGGAAATCTATTAGGAGCTGTGAGAATTCTGAAGTATGTTGACCACAACATTATAGATAAAAAAATACTTACCAAACCTTACTGCAAAAAACTACCAAACCACAAAATCCACCCTAGATTCAAGAATCATTACGGTAGAGCCTCAACAATGGGAAATCAAATTGCAGTGAGCATGCATATTGAATTTGATGGAAATCTCGCACTTTGTCATAAGTCCATAGATCAACACCTATGTACTATTGTTGTTGACATGTATACACCAAGGATGCATGTGGTTCTACAAGCTAGTGTCCATTGATAGTAAGATTATTAAACAAATAAAAAGGCTTCCAACAGCCAGGGATGACCCAACAGTACTATTATTCAAAAACAAGAAGTGAGGCAAAGCATTAGTAGAGAAGATGAAAGATAAATTTGAAACACACAGAACATAGTGTGGAATGGATGTGGAAAGTATCAATGATGAAGTAATTAATTTATGATGCAAGTATTGGCTTGCAAGTTGTTCAAAAAAAAAGTCGCAAGGATTAGGTATCAACAGGGGTTATAACAATAGTAGAGAAGTGCGGAGTAGGCATACAAATAAATTGGGAAACTTTTCTAGAGAACGAATTCTTGGAGGATTGTAGAGATGAATAAGAAAAAGGTACACCATTCCATTATTCTTGGTTGTCATTGGTTGCATCAAGGGATCTAGAAGATACACGGTTCATGGATTTTGCACAAAAGGAATGTTTGGAAGTTAGATATTTTAGTTTGTAGCATACTAATAACAAAAGGAGGTTGATTCAGATTTATGTGTGAACGAAATGAAAGAAAAAATATTGAATCATAAACACAGACATATTTCAATGAAATTAGAGATACAGTAAACACATATTCTATTCAATGGTGGAAATATAACATACTGTAGAAACAAAAGTTAGAATGGTGGTAGCTATCTCTGAGAAGAGATGTGGTTGATATGCTCATATGTGCCAAGATGAAAACAAAATGAGGCCAAAAGGCCCTATTTATAATAATCATGAGGGAGAGAACCCTAAACATACAAAACATAACCCTAGAAGATGAACCGTCATAAATTTTGTGTCCCCAAGGTGGTTAGTTGAACAGTCAACTTCCTGGGGTCATTACTATACCATACAATCTCCGATTTGGGTGCTCAATAGCCCATTGGAAAGGTTTGTTCAAGATTTAAATCTTTAAACTAGGGATAAATGTATGTTTTTGAAAATGATTTGGCCCCCTTAAATCGCCAAAAAATGTCATTTAGGGCCTCAAAACAACCCCAAAAGTTTAGGACCCGAAAAACCGTAGAAAAATAACTAGGATACTGCCAAAATGGACAATTGTTTTGAACCAATGGGATAGGTGGGTGGCTACCAATATCCATCTAGATCAATCCTCCCCTCTTATGAAGCAATGGTCTCTATTGTGTCAAATCATGTATCATGTCTCAAACTATGTGTTGAGTTGGTCTCCTGGTGCGGCATTCGTTGAAATGAAAATGCTTCATTTATTTGACATCCCAAGAGGGTTGTAATTGGTTTTGATGGATGCGTTGGAGTTGTTCAACAATTCTAGTTCTCTTGTTATCCTTTGTCTGAACTGGTCTGGATGATTTATTTTTGGACAAGCACCTTGAATACATGGCATTACACTGTAGAGGTACTCGAATGGACGAGGGAACACTGACTTTGTGTTCTTATTGTCTCTACTGAGCAGAGGGACCCTGTGTAGAGAGTGTGTAGGTATATGTATTTTGATGTTCTTCTTTAGAGGCAATTGTGAAGAGGGATAATTTCCCGATGTGGGAGATTATCTTCTTTCCTTATGATACTATGGTAGGTGAAACTGTCTCTGGTATCCGATAGAGTTGTCCTCCCAAAGTGACAATGGCACTATAAGGTCATGATTCATATACAAAATGACACTTCCACATATATGTTTGTCCTAAAAGAACATCGCAGACTTCAAGTGGGGCCACATCACATTGTGCCTCATTTTTGAATGGCTTGATTCCATATGGTAAGCGGCACTGATGATTGACTCAGATGCCTCGTCCTTGGATTATCCAACCAATGGTGTATGGTTGCAGGTGTGGTGTTGTTAGTAGCTCCAATCTATTGATAAATTCTATTGAGATTAGGTTCTTTTGGCTGCCATAGTCAATAGGAAAATGTAGTGGGATTCCCTTAACCCACATATGTGAGTGGAAGAGGCACTCCTCTACCTCTGAATCCTCAGGTTCCTCTGGTTCAATCTGCATGGTAGAAACACTAACACTAGGTTCTATATCAATGATCTACTTCTCGTATTATGTTTCCATGACGATGGGTTATGAGTCAAAACTGTGAAGCGACATTCATCAATGTTATGATAGGGGATTGTGTGGAACTTGCACCACTTCCCGGTGTCCTTATTTGTCTTTCCATTACCCTTCTTTACTTTTGGAGGGGATTGGTTGTCCTTTCCTTGTCATGTGTTCTAAAAGATAGGGTTTCCCTTAGCTTTTTTATGCAATGGATTCGCAAGTCCAAAATATCATTTTTTCTTTTTCCAAAATTTCTCCCCGGTTTTGAGAACATATCTATAAGAAGATCCAAGTTATGAGATGTCTAGGAATTCCATCTCAATTTGGATGTACCAATGTAGGAAAATGCGGTATTTTAGTACCAGGTGCCACCCAGAGTCCTTCATACCCAGCTCTTTGTGCAAGGTATCAAATTTGTTGGTGTACTCTGACACCGTTCGGTCCCTCTCTTGACAAAGGATGGTCCATTTTGTATACTAGTCATCATAGTTTCCCATAGGGTAATATTGTTCCTTGACGGTATCTATGAAAGAGTCCAAGGTGGGATTGGCCTTGAACATTTTATACTCATTTAATGATTTTTTCTCACAATAAGTATCCCACCAATTTTTGATATGGGGAACGGCCTTGAGGATCAGCACAAAGGTGATTTTTTCCTTGTCGAAACACTTGGGGACAACCTTCTAGAACATTCAACCACTTATCTAGGGAATAAACAATGATCTGGATTTAAAATAAAGGAATATCAAAGTTATCGTGTACCTTGAATGGAATTCCATCTCTGACATGGCTGCTCGTTGAAGATGCATCTGTCACTGTCGGCATTCGTTGAAGGATCTTGGCAAAATTATCCATCATCTTGTTCCTCTGTCACTCAGTGGATTCCTCAAGAAAAAAACTTAGCATGGTCTCCTGCTCTGTCATCTCTCTTTTCTTCCACTATGGGAGGCCGCTTAGGGTCGCAAGAGTGGTCTTCCCCAAATGAAACTAGTTCTAGACCCAATTCTCTATACCCTGACCTTGTCAGGGACATGCATCGAGAAACAATCAAAGAGCAGATTGCTCTAATACCACTGATCTAGATTTATGTGTGGACAAAATAAAAGAAAAAATGATTGAATCATAAACACATACATATTGCAATGAAAACATAGATACAATAAGCACATATTCTATTAAATGGCGGAAACAGAACATACTGTAGAAACAAAAACTAGAATAGTGGTAGCTATCTCTAAGAAGATATGTGGTTGTTATGCTCATCTTTGCTAAGATGATTACAAAATGAGGCAAAAGGGTCCTATTTATAATAAGCATGAGGGAGAGAACCCTAAATTTCCAAAACATAACCCTAGAAGATGGATCGGCATAAATTTTCCTGCCCCAAGGTGGTTGGTTGAACAGTCAATGTCTCGAGGTCATAACTTTTGCATACAATCTCCGATTTGGGTGCTCGATAGCCAGTTGGAAAGGTATATTCGAGCTTAAAATATTTCAAATGGGGCCAAATGAATCTCATTGATAATAATTTGTCCCCCTAAATCACCAAAAAACATCATTTAGGGCCTCAAAACAACCCCAAAAGTTTAGGACCCAAAAAAAATATAGAAAAATAACTAGGAAACTACCAAAATGGACAATTGTTTTGAACTAATGGAAAGGGTGGGTGGAAACCGATCTCCATATGGATCAAAGATAGATTGAAAACAGTATTACATTATTTGTTTACAATGAATCTATCAAGTATATCATTAATACAATCACGGACATACTTGCACAAACCATTGAGGCATATAAAAGCATTGTGCACTTTAAAGTAGGGATGCACCATATGTATATTCAAGCGAGAAGGGATCCACCTGTGTAATGGTTACCAACACATTTTAGGATGAAAAAGGAAGATTTTATCTCCATTATCAATGATTGGGATGCAGAGTGGAAATTCCCAATCCAAGAAGAGGAACACGACCAATACCAAGAACAAGAAGAGTGTGACGAAGAGAAAGAAAAAGAACAAGAGGAACATAGAAATGGTGCAAAAGGCATGACACTAGAAAAAGAGCAGATCACAAGTGGGAAAATAAAGGAATAGAGCAAGGAGGGACCATCGTAGCAGAAAAAGAAGAGGAAAGCGACAAAAGAAGTAGCTGTCCAAACACTAATAGAGGATTACTTGGAAAAAATTGGGGAGCAAGTCAAGGAGGTGACAATAGAAACATTGGAGCGACTTACACTAAGGCAAGAATAAATGCATAAAAATATATAGGAACAACTAGATTCACTTAAACAAATCTTGGAAACAACAAATATAACAGTAGAACAAAGATTAGAAGAAGAACACATCACAACACAAACAACTAAGCAAAGGCAAACAATGTCACAACCATTGTCAACGTCAACAACGCGATGGAGTTTGAAGGTATAACCAGGAGCTTTAGATTTCCCAATGACATAAATGCAAGAATGTGTGATTGCAATAAGTTCTACTAAGATAATATTATTGTAGTTACCCTCGAATGTATTGTATAGTATGTTGACATGTGTTGCACAGGAAATTCAAACAAGGGAATAATCAACTTCTATGGAGTGGAGTAAAGCAACAATAGAAAAGGATACGCTGCATTATAAATATGATAAGTTGCATCCAGAAAGATAAGAGGCAATGTAGAGAAGAAAGAGACTAAAAAGGGTTTTGGAGGAGGTATGCAACAACCTCCCAGAAGTACAAGTAGAAGAAGAGACCCCAGTATAATAAAAGGTAATGAAGATAAGTGAAGATGTTCAAGAATTCCATGCAAAATAGTGGATTTGGAAGTGCACACAACTCTAATCACCCCACCAAAAGAAAGGAAGAAAAGGGAAATAACACCTACAATAGAAATTGAAAACATTAGGACTATGGAAGAAAAGTGCGCAAAGATGTATGAGGAAAGTGCATAGATGACGAGTTGAATGAAGTAGAGCAGAGGCTACAATATACACAATAGAAGGCATAGAAACTAAACGAAACTATAATCACACTACCAACAACAAAGTGTATGACTGCATTGATTGAAAAAAGGAAGCAATAGTTGGAGATCAATCAGTTAAGATCCCAACAAGAGAGTATTACACAAATGCTAGAGTCATTGCAAGAGGAATATTTTAAAGTAACTAAACAACTTGTAATATTACAAGATGTAGTGAAATGAGCAGTGCAAGATAGCGTCAAGAAGGTGAAAGAGCCAATTACACCATAAGTAGTAGATGACATTATTGCAGAAGAATCCCAATCCAAAGAAAAGTTTGAAAATGTGAAGGAAACTTTGTAGAAACTCATTGAATAGTGAAGAAAGCACAACATAAGGCTTCAAATGACACAAGATAGTGGACATGTGTGGTCATGATTATGGAAATTACAATGAATATTTCAACATCATGACGAAGAAGGCTGAAATACTTTGGAATTGGCTATAAAAGTAGCAAGGGAGCAATGAATGGAGTGACTATTTTGGTAAGTATACATTACATAGATGCATATCTAAACAATGAACTTGAGGTATAGAGGAAGGTTGCAAGGCTAAAAATAAAGAAAGCATAGTCGGACGAAGCTAAGAGTTGATGAATCCAAGACATAGAAATCCATGGCACCACCAAAACAAGGAGTATCATTATTGAAATAATCCTAAGGTAGAGAGGGAATAACTTTAGGTGGGAGAAGTTGGAGAAAACAAGGCAACGTTGGCCATCATCTTGGCAAGATGATAACTTTGGAAGTTGAGAGCCCATACACCATTAATAATGTGAAGGCCAAGATCTAGAATCTTGTTCTCCATATGAGAGATGGCATAGAGATCTTCATTAAGATGAGTGATGGTTGGAACTCTACTATACTCAATCATCAAGATGTCGCTTGTCGAGGGGAGGAACTCTAGTTCGAAAGGTGTTATGCAATAGTTGGAAAAATACTGAAGCAAAATTTATTGGTCAAAATTTCAATACTTGGATAAAAACACATAGCAGAAGAACCGAAGCTGCTCACGACGAGCAATAGGTGAGTGTTGGGAGCATGTTCGAGTGGGTTATTAGACTAGTTTTAGGAGTTGTGCATCAGAAGTGGACTGAATGACAACTCATCCAAAGGACCAATGCGCACAAAATACATAAGTTAGTTAGAAGTAGTTGGGCACTTGTGTCCACATTGTAATGGGATCAACCCATTTTGAATAGTATAAATATGTAAGGGATATTTGGGTTTAAGAGAATTAGTGAATTGATTTCAAGGTGGATTCCTTAGTAGTTTCTCTTATGCCATTGAATGCTAGGGTATTTTTGGGTTTATAAGAAAGGTTAGATGCGTAGTGTGCAGGTTTTGTAAGATTGTTCCAGATGATAATAATATTGAAGTGAGCCTATTTTGGAGAAAATATCTTATGTTTTTGATGTGATGAATGTTTTTTATTACATGTAGGTATGCTCTGCTTCTGTTATTTATTTAAATGGGTTATCATTTATTATGAATATACTATATGTTTCTATGCATAAGATGAATGAATGGTAGAATGAATTCCTTACATCCCTTCAGCAATACAAAACATCGGTTCCTGCAATCCCTGTAGATGCCTCTGGTGAGACTTCATCTACTTGCAAGCGATGTCGAAAGGGATGATATATAAGGGTTTTGTTGGTGAATCAGTTTCAAAACCTGGGTCTTCATTTTATGTGATGATGAATGAAACTGTTTAATGGTTAATGTTATATGTTCTATTTTGAAATTTGAAAAGGTTGGTGAATATTCTAACAATCCCACTATTAAGAAACATCTAGTGGTTTTGTTACTTTCAATTATGTTAATCAATTTAATTACATGTTTCATGTCTAATGATGAAATATGCCTTAATTGTCTCCTTTTTATGAACCTTTAACCATCAAATTCATATCATATGGGAATAAGGTATACATACCCTTGACAATACCCAAGGGCTTGTAGGGATTAGTGGAAGGTTCCCTCATAGTTAGTAGTGGGTATACATCATTGACTCTTATTCAAATAATTTAGTTAGGTGTTCAACACCATATCATTTATTCACACCTTATTATTGCACTTTTTATATTGGCACCCATCATCATTATTGGGTGGATTGACTGCCATGCATATGTTAACAATATAAATTAATTCCTAGGAATCAAATGGTTTTCTTTTGTATTCGATTATAGATCATTTATTCACATAGAAAAACTCATATAATTGATAGTTTGGATTGAAGACCTTGAGACGTGATGGCATCATCAACAAATGTCATTACCCAAGTTGCATATAATAATACCACTATATGATAGGTACACTGGAAAATCAATTGATATATGATTATAGGTTCTCAACATTTATTTGATACATGCTGAGATCTAGATCGTCATTGTATTCACTGGTATCTATGATCTAGTTCAAGATGGATATATTGTTTGTGTATTTCTAATTCCCATGGTTTGTTGCGTTTATATATATTGTAGCTTTGCAACACTTTTTGCAGCTATGACCATTATAACTGAGCCTCAAGGGAAAGTCTTAAACCTAATATTTTGGTTTATGTATGCAAATATTTTTTAATCCAAATATCATGAAATATTTTTTATCCCACTCATCACAATCCTTTATTCATAATGCATTTCATCATTTACATCTTTTCTGGCCTCCAAAATTGGGGTGCATTTTGTTGTATGGATATTTCACACCCTTGATATGAGGAACATGAATATATGATACTCTTAGTCAAAATAAGTGAAATAGGTGAAGGAGACTAGCTATGAAGTAGGTGTTTGCATGCTTATATATATGTGGTCATGCTTTTCCTTAAAGAATAGCATGAGCCTCAAGGTTCCTTTCAAGAAAAACCCTTACTATTAGAAATTGTTTTGTACAAGAACCAGCACTGCATCTCAAAATCCATAAATCAGGAAATAAATCTCAAGAATCAAGAAAGTCATGAGTGTGGATCATGCATGGACATCATTTATGTAACATTCATTAACTCTTAACTTGAACCTTGTCACCTTCCTAACCTATAAATGGAAGATCCATGGATAACATCAGCAAATATATAAAAGTGATATAAAGCATCCAAGCACTAAGAAAATTGAGAAAAAGTGAAAGAAGTTGAGGCTTGCATCTTCATTGTTGATGGGAATTTACCCACATACTTCTATACATGCTTATTAAATATTGAATGGAGACCAAAGGATCACTATATCTATTCTCCATGTGATAAAAGATACCTAATATCACCATCAACAAAGGATTAAAGCATGTGGCTAAGGACGGAGAATCAAGAGATATTGTGAAGGAGACATTGCAATTAGAAAACAATATTCACATTGTTGTATTATTTCCTTTTCATAGTAATAAGAACTATGTTCCCCCCTCTCCCTCAAAAAAAAAATTGTCATTGATAAGTGGTATGATTATGT
The DNA here is from genome assembly GCA_001517045.1 of Pseudotsuga menziesii. Lineage (NCBI taxonomy): Eukaryota > Viridiplantae > Streptophyta > Pinopsida > Pinales > Pinaceae > Pseudotsuga > Pseudotsuga menziesii. The sequence continues at coordinate 96,863 of LPNX010551430.1, read as the reverse complement.
TATTTGTATGAAGATTGCTTCACCTATAGTAGTTTAGATATATTTACATGCTTGTTACTAAAATGCAAATGGATCTCAAAAAGGCATTTGTTTGAAATATGTGCAAGTATAGGTAAATCATCACAATGATAAGGAGAAATATCGATGCACTTTGGAGAAAAATATTTTCCCTCTTTCTTCCTCTCTTTATTTTTTATATATGACTTGCATGTATATATAAGGGAAGCCTACATAATTATGCACTCTTAACTATCTGAGAGCTTCACCAATTGTTTAAGAATCAACCTATGAAATTGAACATTAGGGGCATTCCCATAACAACACCCCACATCTTTCCTTAAGGAAACACATGGGGCCTCATGTTTTTCTTTAAATCAAGGCATGTGAGTGTTCCAAAAAGTGAAAAATCATATAAATATACATTAAATGCACACTCCTAGTGGGATTTTTAAAGTATGTACACGTGTACACCATTAAAAACCCACACCAATTACATGAACCAACTCTCAATAGTATTTAAGAAGCCCATTTGTTATAGAAGGGGCACCACAACTATCAAGCGCCCTTATGTTGGAGGATCAAGATGCATTCACCTAAGATTTTAATGGCCCTTTAGCCCCCATAAAGATCGTAGTTTGTGATTTTTTTTATTTCTTGAGTCAGAAATGGAGTCTCGGTTCCCTTGGATTATCCCATTTCTTTATTATCAAGAAGACAAAGTGGAGTAGTTTCCCATGAGTGGTCTAGGTTGGAGGAACCAAGAATATAGGAAGAAGGTGCCAACAATGAATAACGGGTATATTACTAAGTTTTTGTTCATATTTTGATTATTAATAACACGAAGATATCTCTTCTCCCTCCCACACCCTCCCCCCCTTTCCAAAAAAATGTTTTGATGTATGTTTTCATGAATTATTTGATTAGGGGTGGAATTATTTTCCCCATGGTAGTTATTTTCATTTAGTTAAGATTATGCATCACATTAATTGACTTTATTAATGTTTATAAAGGTTTGAGGAGGATTCCTTGGTTATTTGTGTGCAGGTTACAATGGATTGAATTTGTGAAAGACATCATTTCAAGAGATCACAAGTTGTAACAAGGAGGCCAACCAACTAGCCTAAGGTATTCCTTATTTCTTCTTAGTCATTTTCAAGTAATAAACCAAAATTGAAACTTAGAGTAGTTAGACTCCTACCGTTCTCTTTGAATAACATGGCCTTGGTTATTAGGAGGTATTTCCATAACATGCACCTTATATGATTCAACTATTCTACCTAAAGGGAGATTCTCTCACATTTATGACTAGATGAGTATACATTTCTTGAGAACACATTGGTCAACCATATAACACTTCACTACTTCATTATTTTTTGTGATAGATATATGGTGTTTTACTGCATTATATTGTATATTGGGATAAATTTTGTTTTATAGGAAGGTGTAGCACCATCCACAGACTCATTTGAGTGAAATAATTGTCTCTTAGAGGTATATTACATCTCTCATCTTCAACCTATCCATCTTGAACACCTTCAATTCATTTTTCTATGTGAGCTCCTTCAATTTCATCTCTATTTCATATACACCTATAATGTCAATTAACTCAGTAAAGAATATCAATAAATGCACCCTCATTAGTTTGCTTTCCTTTGTTAATTTGTCGTTGAAACCAAATTGAATACCCTAATTAATATATAGTCCTATGTCGCACAAGCAACCTTAAGACCCTAATTATTCTAGTGGTTGTCTTTCCTCTTTTTTCCTCTCTTCCCCTCCTAGGCTTTCTTGGTTTTTCTTTAAAACTAATTGGTGACTCCATTTTCTCCTTATTCATCATGGTAGTGTGGTTCCTCAATCTAATTTTCATGCTACAATGTAATACCCCGGTAATTAAGCCCCGAACTTATGGTTTTTCATGTGACTTATGTTATTTTTCATTATGGACTTATGATATTTTATGTGATGGTGGAATTATGTTCCTTTAAATTTTAGTGTGACTAAGGACTTATGATCATTGTTTGATAATGTGAATTTGGGCTTTGGCACTATAATTAATATTAATGTTATTACTGGCATCATTGTTATCTTTGAATGTTGTTACTATGGATTAAATAAACAATTGGCTCAACAAAGGAAACTAAAAGAGTATGGGGGACCATGGATTCCACAAAGTGAGGGGGAATGGGAACATCCCTAGCACCTTATAATTTGTTGTTGGCTTAAGTTCGTCCATCCTAGTTCATATTTGCACCTTGGTGGCATTAATAACGTTGGTCACCCAAACCTTGTACAATGGACCCTATTCTTTAGCTTTATGGACTATGGAGTTACTTTTGCATATTTTGCATACCTTAGTGGCCCACTCTTACCTATGGATCCATTTTTGGGAAGACATTCCCTCACATTTATGTGTTTTTGGTCATTTATGAGCCCTTTTCCTAGTTTTTAGAGGTTGTAAGCTATTTTCTAGCTTTCACTCTTACTCTTTGCATTGAGAATCCTATTTTTGTGTTTCCATGATATTTATGACCCTATTGGATCCATTATCACACCTATTTCACCCTCCTTCACGTTTTGTAAACCCCCTTATGCATTAGTGTGCCTCCTTGTGCTCTTCATGGCTCCACTCCTTGGTTTTTGGTAACTCCTCCTCATGGTGCTAATTCGAGAAAGGGAATATCCTAACTAAGCCACCACTCCACTAATTCAATATAAGTCTCCATTATGAATATTAAACCTTACCTCTCTCTAATTCGATTTGATCCCCTTGGGTTAGAGTTGGCCTCCTTGTGTTATAAATTCATATGCCCTCTCCTTGTTGAAGCTAATCTTAAGCTTTGGAACATATGACTTGTGCTATCTATCCATTTTGGGAATGTTGGTAGTATTGGGAGTGTATTGAGACTTCAAGTTATTCTATTTGTTCCCTTTTTCTTCAATTATATAACTCTACTAGTATAGGTTCTCTCATAGGAAGCCAAGAAATGGGAATGGTGAGCAAGGTCATGTCCCATAGGTTGTGGAAACAAACATGAAAGTAGTAATGGGAAGCATTGTGGTTCTCGGAAGAGGTAGTTCCAACACTTTCTAGAATAAGTGTGAATATACCCATGTATTTGTGGTCTTAGCTTAGACGTGACCTATTCAAGCAAGGAAGGCTTGATTGTGTCTACAGATAGGAGAAAAGTTGTCCCGCTGTAGCCAGTTACTCATATTGGAGATAAGTATTTCTCTCATGTTTCAAGTTTACTATAACATTTTATTTTATATGTGTAGTGGTGGATGATTTGGTTATCCAATTGTTTATGTTTGTATGTTATGATATGTGTGCACGATGGATGGTTTTAATAGATTATTGATCAGAGTTGGTGTGCTATGTCTTTCTCTTTTATTCATTTTCTCTTCTTCGAAAACTATGAATGTGGCTCCACGATATTGAGAGGGGCGAAACCATATGCTCTGGTTAACCCATATCTGATCATTTTTTAGTAGAGAGACCTGTCCCATTACTCTAGCAACAATGTTTCCATAAAGGATCGCCTTTGGATTCACTGAAAAAGATTCATGGATGAGAAATATATGTCTGTTTTGGTCTAGCATTTTCAAGTGCCAAGATGAGTGCACCTGTTATTTGAATGTATATGTTATTATGCACATATATGTTCTTAGTTGAATATATGAGTTTGGAATAATGTATTCATATTGTAAATGTGATTGATGCATGGCTTAGGACATAACACATCAAACCATAGTTTCCATAATTTATAAGAGACTTGGCACTTAGTAGTTAAGTGATTATTACTGTTAAGTTCTTACTTATTAACCACCATGAAATTTTCATACATAACTCCTTGTTCTAACATATCGCAGTGAAATAAACTAGCATAAAACTTAAAATAAAACCCGGATTTCATCCTATTTTTTAAATGTGATTATTAACTCAAAAACAATTTTCAGAATGTGTGATTATGCATAAATATTTCCTAGAGCTAAAATTTATGAGTTAAGTCACTTGGAACTAATTAGGGACTTCAAGAAAATTTGAATTTTGTAATTAGAAAATTCAGCAGCAATTTCTATCATAGTATAAACCACAATTAGTGATGAAAACCCATATTTAGGGTTGTTTCGATGTCTAACTAATGCAGAAAATTAAAAATCCTATAGAAAATTAAAACGACTAATCTAACACTAAGAACTAAAAAAAAATTCATCTAAAACAATTGAAAAATATTTGTTGCTTTTTCAAGCTTGATTCTACCCTAGGAAAGCAAGAAAATAAAAGGATTTTTGGAGGTTTTGGTTGTAGAAGTTTGAAGTAGAGATTATTTCCTTTTCAAATCATATGATGATGGGGTTTGGGATCAATTCTTCTTGATCCTTGAAGTGTATATCCTTCTCTGGAAATTTCTACAACGAGAGAAAGACAAAATCCTACCCAAAATATTGATATTTCTTACTAATTCCCACCAAGCAAGGATGCCATTTAAGACCCTTACAAGATTACTATCATGCATTGATAATTAGAGTATATGGGGAGGAATATTCTTTAGAGTTCAAGTAGGCTTGGGTCCCACTCATTTATTAAGTCACCTTGTCAAGAAAATTTTCAACTAGAAATCTATACTATCAACCTCCATGAATAAGAACATCTTCAAAGCCAAATACACAACCACCATTTGGGCATTGAATCCAAAGTTCTGGGAAATCCTTTGGGCATAAACAACCCTATAAAAGGAAGGTATGAGCATAATCTCAACCCTACACAATGGCAATGTTTAGGATTTACAACCCTTAAAGTAGGAGGACAAGGACTATTACATATCATGATAGAGGGTTTCATAGCTTATGGTCATTGCTAAAAAAACCTGTAGAAGACTTATGGGTTTCTTTCTTGGAGAATATGGTGTCGATGCAACCTAATGCAAAGGGGGTTTTATTCTAATTTTTGGCTGAGTATGACATAGTGCACATTGTTGGTAAGTGCCCTAGTTTATGGATGAAGCTTTCCTCTTTATGAAGCCATAGCAACTTGGATTTATTCAACCTATAGATTCATTAACATGATTTGGGTAGGAATTCCAATTTTTTGTTCGAATATTGGAATGGGATACCCTTACCACAATTGGTAAGAATCTAGGAAAGTTTATTATTATGTACCTAAAAACAATCAGGAAGTATACTACTGTGGATTGAATTTGCATTTACTTATATTTAAGTGAAGGCATCCTTGGAACAATTGTGTTTGAGATAAATGGTTGGAGGGGGTTAAGCCAGTAAAAATGATGGGTAAGGTTGAAAATGTTTATATTATATGACCCAAAGGAGTGTGGAGTAGGTTCTGAAATGTTTTGAAGGGTTTATTCCTTGGTTCGGAATGATAAGTGTTGAAAATGCCTAAGCACGGCCTTACAAATGAACTAAGTATCAAGAAATCCACTCAGGGTTATGTGGTGACAGAACCAAAGGTTCAGATATGCAACTGAAAAAATAAACGGTTATAAAAAATCAACGATTCAAATTAATTGGCTGAAGCATTTGATATGGAACAACTTTATATCTATATTGTCTTAAAGGACTATGTGTTGAATTGTTATACTATGGATTTATTGATATTATTCAGTATTATGATATCAACATTATGTCATGCTTATAAGTCTTTCCAAGTTTTTTGCTGGTGTTTTGCTATGTTTTTGCCAAAAAAAAATTCGGCCATGGCACAGGTAGAACCAAACAGGTATTTTTCAGACCAGTCTTCCACCATCGAGGGGATTTTGGGAAGGCTAGAAGAGAGTGAGACATATAATAGGTCTACAAGGGCTAGATCAACTAGATGTCAGAAGATCAGAACAAAATTCAATAAACACATGGAATTTTTTCTCAATGGAGGGGGGTCATGTTCCTATGATGATGAGACAATGGGAGACATCGAGGTGCCCTTAAGGTACAAACACTTAATAAAACAATGGGTGCCTAGGGATCTTCCTCAAGTAAACACTAATTTTTGTGTGAATGAGAGGATATATAGAATTGCACCGTCGTCATTGCATAGATTGGGGTTGTTTTGCATGGATGGCATAAAGGTTGGATACGGCAAATGTACAGAATTGATGGAGTATGTTGGAGCCTATTACAACTATAGTGATTGGATGTGTCTAGTCCAATATACATGAAATATGTGTAGATATGGGTTTTCAGCTAATTATATACAACTGAAAGACAAAGATCAAAATAAAGGAGCAACGTTGTACATGGACGGAAGGCCAAAAAAAACTGGTAATATTGCAGGGTTTATAAACAGTACACAAATGGGGTCTACATTTAAGCAACCCAATTGCATATTCGAGTCACGTGAAGGAAACCGTGTCTTTGTAAGTGCAATTAAATCAATAGCTACTGGCAAAGAACTGCTTATTAATTACAATTTGAATCATGTAGATACAAACATGGTTAGTATGGTTGTGGTACATCCAACAATTTAACCAACCTTTTATTAATTATTTTAACATCTATAGGATTTTTCGTTAGCATATAATTATAATTTTCTAATAAATTTCCTATGTTTACTTCGCATGGAGGTGATGGGGGGATCATCACCTCAGCAAAAGGTGGGAGGAGTACATGACCCGTGAGTAAACAGGCATACATCAAAATTTTATGTCTTAAAATTGTTTTAGTGAATATTTCGGTTTCGTTAGGTAATTTTTAGTATGTTTTTGATGCAGGGTTCTTTCAGGGGCACCTCCCTCTCTGTAGATGTTAGTATACCTGAGTCAAAGCGGAAGGTATACATCGATATTGCCAATGTAATAAATTTAGGATGGATAAACAGATCTGTTGTTATGTATTTTCATTAGCATATTCAATTCGTTTATATAATCTTATTTATTTTCCATGCAGAGTGTTGATCAGGGAAGCCAACCGGCTATTGATCAGCCGACTGCAGCACCAGAGAAACAAGTAAACATGAATGTAATTCTCCATTTCAAATACTTTAAAATTGTAAACATGTATATCGTGTAGCATAATGTTTATTTTTTTATGTATTTTTTTGTTTTTATGTTTGTATTCATGATGATAATGTTGTCTACCTTTTTTGCAGGTTGACCAGGGAAAGTCCCCAACTGTTGATCAAACGACTAGAGCCTCGAGGCAACCTGTAAACCTATATGTAATTCCATATTATAAATACTTAAAAAATGTACACATATAAAACATGTAGCATAATGTTTATTTTTGTTCTGTATTTGTTAGCTTTTACATATTGCGTTCATTGTGATAATGTTCTCTATTTTTTTTGCATGTGGTTGATCGAGGTAAGTCCCCAGCTATTGATTAGACCACACCCTCATCCAGGAATCAGGTAATCCTAGATGTAATCATATGAATCTATCATGATAGACAATTTTTGTTAATATAATTTTTTGCGCACACTATTGCTTCAAAGACTAAGAGATGTTTTATATATTTCTATTGCAAACAGGGGATTCGGTTTATGAAAAACCATCTAAACACTCTTTACAGCATGAGGTCTCCCAGTTGATGAAAGATAGTGAAATTAAACTGTCTGCAGACCCATTGAGGGTGCTACAGAAGACCATGGAAAAACAAAATGAGGAACTGGTTCTCCTGACATTGACAATTCCAAAAACAGAAGAGACCAAATCAAAGATTCAATTGTTGTTATAGAGACATCAACAATTGGAATTAAGTTCTTGAATAATAATGTAAATTCATTTAGAACTTTATAATATTTAATTTTATATGCTATTGAACTTATAATACAATGGTTTGAATTTACAACATGTTATGGAGGTTTGCAGTGGTGGTCAAGGAAATGCTCGTCCTAGTGACCAAACCACTCCACGTACACCACATACTACTCCCTTATAATCCACTGATCAGTCAGAAACACGCTCTGTGACACCCCCAAGGCCAGCATAGGGTGCAGCCGATGCTACCCCACCCACAACAGATACTGCAAAAGAAGGGGTGGATGGAGGGTTAGATAGAGAGGTGGATGCATTTCCTGGATCTTCTCGTGTTACTAGCACTGGTTCAGTAGTGTGTATATTTTTGGTGAACGAAGAACTGGTTGCAATAAAGATAAAGAAGATTCCAGGTGATTATAGATTGTTCAATTTAGTTTTTATAATTTGTGTCTAATATACTGATAATATTTTTTAATGTTGACTAATGATGGCATTAATGTTTTGCAGGAAATGATATATTTTATAAACATATGAATTACTTGTCCTTAGATATCTTTGGGCCCACCATCCACACAATGTGGAACAAGCATCCAAAATCTTTAAAGGATGAGCTGACTAATCGCTTGCTTGGTTTGTTCGAAAAAGATACCTTCGATACATCGAAGGTCCTACAGAAGGTTGGACAACATCTAAAGATTGATCAAGACCAGTATAGGGTTCACCTAGAAAAGAACCCTAGGTATGACGCCCTCCAATGATTCCATCTATGGAGTGGAAATCCTTGGTGGAATATGGAAAAGAGAAGGGCATGAAAAAAGCAGGAAAGATACAACCAGGAACAGGGAGATATGCAATACATTCTAAAATGTACTATTAAGCCTTATATTAGTTTTTATATCAAATTTGGTACATCGACTCACGTATTTCAACACTTGATTAGGCTCTCGGACAAATCTAATCCCACCAAGGAAAGAATTGCAAAAATTAGCCAACACAAGCTTGGGCCTAGTGGTTACTCGAACTTGGCGGCCTGATATGTAAGTATCGCAAAACCCGAATCCGCATCCAAATATCATACAGATAATTATTTTTGTTTTGTTCTGGAAAAAAATGTAAAATTAATGACATCATGCAAATATGAAGGCCAACCAGTTCAAAGAATTACCCAGTGCGGATTACATGAAGCTTGGCTTCGAACAGGGATTTGACGCCATTGTTGAACACCGGAGAAGCTTGTTTGGGCATACTGCATGATCTTCTGCTGATCCATCTGGTGTGCAGGTATGTAAAAATTGTATAGTTTAATGATAATTTATTAATTCTCTGGCAATTTATTCGTTATAAATAAATTAACATAAATTATTTATTCCTTTTTTAGCAGGAAAGTAATGATCTCATTCATGTCAAGGATGTACATGACCAACCAGACGAAGATCATGCTTCGATTCATGGTAATGAATTTAATAATATGCTACTGTTTTGTATAGATAATTGCAGATGATGAACATTAATTCTAATTCTACACAATTCAACTGCAAAGCATGTAGATGCAAATAACACTAAACAGGTTGAACCTGTACAGGATAATGATGAACATGTTGATGTGCCCATGGCAGGTAAATAACACATTCATATTTTTTTTTTTAAATGAATTACTCATATTTATAAAAATAAAAATATATTAATGAAATATTTTGACATTATTGCAGAAATTCATCGCCCCTCGCCGGAAGTTCAACCTTGCAAGCAGTCTAGTAGGGAGACCGAGGATCAGATTCCAGAAGATGTAACTCTAACTAAATATTTAAAGAGATGAAAAGTAAAAAGAAAGTGACTAAATAAATTTTGAGTAATTCTTATTTATAATAAAAAAATTTACATGGTTTTTTCCTCTGTTTCATGAATGAATGGTTAAATGAATGGTTTACTAATTTTTTTTATCTGCCATTGACTAAATGAATGGTTTAATGAATGATTTAATGAATGGTTTTTCCATCTATTGAATGATTGAATGGTTTAATAAATGATTTAATGAAAGCATCTTTCAGCTATTGAGTGAAATAATTTGTAGTAGATGCATTGTTATTTGCATTGTGAAATAGTGAAATAATTTGTTATTTGTAAGTAGATGCATTGGGTTTGGGGAATTAAGAGTGATGTGAGGGTGGGGAGTGGCCATAAGAGCTTCCACATTCATGTGGTTAGTCCTATTTAGTAGAGAATATTAAATTATTCTCAAAACAGAGAGGAGCTCAATGAATGGTAAGGAAGAATGCATTAAAAAACAACTATTTCTATCATTTTAGTGTTTAATTTTCACTATTGTTATTTGACTCCTCCATTGGAACTTCTTACAGATAGCGTTGAGAAACATTTTCATAGTTAAGAGGCAAGAAATGGCGTTTTGATGTGATCGATTTCCTTATATGCATAGTGTTTTTGGTTATCCATGTTTTATTAGGTGATTTATTATTAACAATTAATTCACTTGAATAGTTGAATAGTATTGTACTTTACATTGTAATAGTATTGTATTTATTTAGATTGGTTTTGTTATTTTCATAAACAAACAAAAATTTATTTGATGGGTCCTAACATGAAACTATTGCAACAAGACAAAATTTGAAGTATGTTGAATGATGTTTTGAAAGGTAAAGCAGAAGAAGACAGTGCGAAGCTCCATTATGTTTTCTTTTGTTTGATTGAACTGTGTATTGGGTATTTATGCATGTGCACACACACACATTTAGTTGATGATGATGATTACCATACATTCAGGTGAACTTTGTTCTATCTGATCTAAAAACTTACCTTAAATAGTTTGATTTATCAGGATAACTGGCCCCTTGGTAATACTTTACCAATTCCATATAGCTATGAATTCCATATGTACATGAAAATATATGGGAAATGACCATTTGTCGTCGGACATATGGCTATGAATTACATTTTATTCTTTCATCATATTGTTTGAACATTGAATCACCCAAGTAAAACTTATATGCATGTGCATGACATTGAATTGAAGGATCATAAGAGGGCACACTATTTTCTCTATGGGTGAGTCCTGTTTTCTTTCTTTTATTTTAATTCTAAATTCTAAATAAGGACTTATTTTTGCATTTCAAATTACACCAATATATCTTCCACATGTAAAAATGTCCTCCATGAAGCAATGATGGATGATGACAAGTGTCCACAAAAGTGTCCAAGAGAAGGCCTCTCCAAACTGAAAGGAAACCTAAACTTATGTTGTATCTCCCCTAAGTCACCTTCAAGAAAGATGCCCCTCCAATAATATTCATATAGCAACAAAAAAAAAACAAATTCTAAGAGATATCGGTCTCTATATATCCAATGGATTGATCCAATACTCAATTAATATAGAAACAAGGCCTTCCTTCAGTGAAAAGTATCCTCCAAGGTCGAGTTCTAGCTAAAATAAGACTTTCAATGGTGTCCTCAATCCTATGTAGACATAGTTGAAATGCCTCGTAAATGGAACTATATTCCTATAAGGATGACTTATGTGGATTGGATCAACATTTTTAAGCCTCGTGTGATATATAGAGGAGCCTTTATAACACGTCAATGTTACCATGCTTCTTCACTGCTGAGTTTTTATTGCCTAGATTGTACCTTCATTATGCTAGGAAAGGTGCACAAAACTCTTGAAACATGAGTCAAAGGTGGATTATCCCTCAATGAAAGTGAATACAAGCCATTTGGGCCAACGCTTGTGAAAACTTCACCCTACAGTGCTGAAAAATAAACATAATATGCCATGTGAGCTTCCTAGAAATGATAATGATGAAGTGCTACTATTGATTCGATGCCAAGAGATAGTTCTTTGCTAGTACAATATGCCCAAGGAAACTTTTATGCTATTGTTCTTTAGACATATCTCACCCAAACATGGTATTTTGAAACCTATTTTTGTGTTATACCCATTACTTTTTTGTAGATTTCAAGGTTTAGAGCCATTCTCATCAATACATCTTCCCAAAACTAGATTACCACTGACTAGGAGGTCAAATAGGGCTAAGAAATGATTTTAAGGATCAGGAAATGCCCAACAACATGGATATTTATGGTCATTATTGTTGTTCATTACAATGATACTTCCCATAGACATGGATTTACTTCTCAAATATCCACAAACTCTGCCCAGAACAAGTGCAAAGTCATATCAGACTTTCTAGATATCATTGTCTACTACTGATACTTATCATAAAAAGTTCCCAGGTATAAGTTATAGCCACTTTACATAGGTTTCCAACCGCGGTAATGCTACAAACATAAATATAATTAATTATAATTAATTTCAAAGTCAATAAATTAAGATTAGCATCAACTGGAAATTTAAGGGAAAAACCTATTATCTAGAATGGCTTTGATACCAACGTAGGAACGGAAGTGCTAAATTAACATAAATGTTCTGCAATTTGAATGTATAATGTGTGTGTGTGTGTGTGTGTGTGTGTGTGTGTGTGTGTGTTTTGCGTATAAGACATGTTTTGGTTGTTTTCTGTGTATAAGACATCTATAAATATTCTGCAATTTTATGGTGCTTTCAATCAACACATGCACATACCCTACCACCCTCCTTAATTGAACCTGTGATCTCAACGAAGATAACACTTGTTCTTTTATCCATTAGGCCCACTCAATCTATACACTTTTTGGATCTTGATATTTATGGATGATACATATTCAGTAAAGGATCATAGAAAAAAGACAAATACAACATCCATTTGAATGGGAACATATGTGTGGCAACCTCTCTTAAATTTAGGATCTTCAGTAGACATTATGTTGATATAGATGTCTATTAAAAGTCACCTTCTTGAATCCTTTTGTTAGTGGTTGTTTTTTTTGGTTTGTGACCAACAACACTAGGATATTGGGACTCCATGCATATATTTACAACTTTCTTATTTGTCCGCTTAGACTGTCTCAATAGAGGTGCCACATTGTGCATAGTTACCACACAACAAGAGATAAGAATGTATTGAACATGTAGTGGATTTCTTACAACTGATGATAGGATGGAACTCTTTGAGGGTAGCTACCAAATGTCACACTAACATTTCACATTACAAATGTCTTGAAACTACCATTATATGGAACAGTAGAATTTTTGTAACCAAATACCTATTGTAGTTGTGGATTTTATGGGTTTACAACCACATTATCATGGATGTTCAAGTCAATGTTTTGAATCCTACCAATGGGTCCATATTCAGGACCATGAATTATGCTTGGGGGTGTTACCTCCCAAGCTTGTAGCACACTTTTTGAAAATAAGGACGCACCAAGATTAAGGGATGTCAATGACCACAATATGATTTAATGCAAATATATTTGGGTATACTTCCAAGTTCACATTCAAATCCTTAGCCAATCAGCAGAAGAAAATATTAGAGATCAGCAGGGGTAGAACTCCCTCTATTCTCTTCCACCATCAAAGATTTAATAGGACCTCCTACAACAAAGGTAATAGCTTCAAAATTGTGGATCCTCTTGACATGACTGAAGGAGACTAAAAGAGACCTACAACAACTTAAATTTGTCCCAAAAGTCCTGGGAGATTTATTATGCAACATGTAGGATCCATTACACCATCTAACCACCAATTTGGAATCTTTGAAACTTGTATCCTATCAGTACCTTTATCTATTTAGTGTTCTTCCATTATCAAATAGCTAATAGGACCTCAACAGCAAAGTAAATAGCTTCATAATTTTGGATCACCTTGAGATGAGTGAAGGGGCCTAAAAAGAGGCCTGCATCATCTTGAATTTGTTTCAAAAGGCCTTGGAGATAGATTATGCAACCTTTAGGAGACATTACACCATTCAATCACCAGTTTGGAGTCCCTGAAAATATGTATCAAATCAGTACCTTTATCTAATGCACTATTTGATGTTCTTTGGCCATAAAAGATCTAATATGACCTCCAATAGCAAATGTAATAGATTCGAAATTGTGGATCCTATTGACTTGAGTGAAGGATTCAACTGAGAAGAGATCTACAGTAGGTTGATTATGTTTCAAAATGTCTAGGAGATAGATCATGCAACCATGCAACCTGTAGGAGCCATTCCACTATTCAACCACCAGTTTGGACCTGCATCTTATCAGTACCTTTATCCAATGCAATATTCAATGTTCTTCCACCATCAAAGAGCTAATAGGACCTCCAGCAACAAAGGCATAGATTGACATGGATGAAGTAGACTAAGAAGAGATCTGCAAAAGCCAGCTTGAATTTGTTTCAAAAGGTCTGAGAGATATATCATGCATCCATGCAACCTGTAGAATCCATTCCATGATTCAACCACTAGTTTGGAGCAGAAAACATGTATCCTATCATTATCGTTATCTAATTAAATATATAATAGGTTCAATACACAGCAAGTGACTTTGCATTTTTATGTGTGGCTCTGCATAAACCAATCCTGAAGTTGACAGAGTGGTCTGAATGGAATAGTGTTTCAGATTCACAAGGACCAAGGTTTTCCTAGTTGGTACCATAAAAAATAATGATCAAGGAAAAGATATATCAATTGCTGGGGGATTACAATTACCAGCTCCTTCTCTTGTTTTGAGGTTGTTTGAGCTCAACATATATAGGACAAACAAAAAAATCTTGACATTGAGAGTGATTTTCAATCGCTAGAGCTTGTTTTAGGGAAGCGTAATCAAGTTCAAGTTGAATATTTGGTTGAGTATTTGAAGATATGCCTCTTATTTTATAATGCATGTTTGTAGTGTGATTCCTTATGCTTGATGTGCTCCTCAAACAGAAGTGTATCTAAATATTAAGTGTCTTTCTCTTCCTCGAGATCTGCCATTTCCTTATCTTCATTTATCTTCATTTATCTTCATTAGTAGTCTCAACCTTGAGACCTACCATTTACATGCCATTGTAGACTCTATAAGTAGGATACAATTCTATTATTAGCCTTTAGGTAGAAGTAGATTTTGGTGTTTTGTCTGAAAATATGTGTGCTCACACTTAAATGATATAATTTCTTGTGGGATCAATGGTCAAGAACATGTGTTTCCTTCTTGTTTGCATTGTCGATATTGTGCTCATATCATTCTTGGTGCCACTTATTTCTATGTGATACCATCTTTCCTTTTTTCCTTTAATACATTATGCTATTCTTAACTTTCCTTAGCACCTTGTTATTATTTTTCAAGCTTACTGCTTTTTGTGCATTATGTCCTTATATTCTAGAATAATAAATAACATTCCATAGAAATTTTGATTTCTTCCAAAATTTTTCATCAATTTTTTATTTTCAGTGGAAGGCCATTTGTTAGATAGTGTAAGATGTCTGAGATGTTTTTCATGGCAAAAACTAACTTCTTTTGAGAGAAACAGTAAAGAGATACCTGCAAAGTGAGTTTCTTATAACTGGAGATTATTCCTAGGAATCATTTCATGTATCTTAAAATGTTTTATCTAAAGGCAGAATCACTCTAGCAAGTTTGATTTGGTGGATGCTTCTGAATCCTGATGATGATTCAAAAATTCCATATTGCATTAAATGATTAAATTCCCTACCACCTTATTGATTGTCTCTTCTGGAAACAAAAGCCCGGTTGGTTCAGTGTTTCATTTCAAATGATATTTATATTGGATTATCTTTCAACAACTTTTAAGAATAATATTCACCCTAGTTTTACCTCTGTGTAGGGTATAAAAACTGACTTAGTTCTCTGCAGTTATGATGATCACATTCTTGTAAGTTTTTAATCCTATTTTTGAATTTGTTCTTATTTGTCACACAATATGTCTTGAATTGGTTTCTTATTTTTCTTTGGTTTCTCGCATAGGTGATGGCAATCCAAATAGGGACAATGGGGACAATGATACATGCCAAGTTTATATTTATGTTTATAGGTGTTGTTGTAACTTTTTTATTTATGAAATTCTCATCTCCTTCAGCATTGGTATAATCTGGTTTCATGCTTCTTTTATGACTATCTTGTAAAATTTACTATTTTAAAGCAGTTTCCATGGTATAAATGGGTTTTAACCAAAAAATCTTGTTATCCTCCAGTGCCTAAATAATTCAACTTTGACAATGAGCCTAGTGCTTGGATAAGATAGCTTTTCTAGTCATAGAAGGATACATGCTGAGTTAAGTTTTTTCTTCCTCATTTAAGCCCTAATGCCTTTAATATGAACATTCTGAGGATGATTTAGAGTCAAAAATTTTGAAGGGTGAGGTATAGGCCAAAATTCCTTAGTATGGAAGCTTCTAATATGATTCCAATTCCCTCATTGGAACGTCCTTTGTTAGTGAAGAGTCCCCCATGCTGAGATCAATCCTTATTGTTGGGGAATTATTTAAAGATCCTTTACTGAGACATAAGAAAAAATCCCTCATGGGTAGTACTGCCCCTCATATTGTGTGAGAGTTACACTTGTGATTTTGATCACAAATATCGAGCTTGCCATGATAAACCCTTCATTATAAGAAATAGACATGGTAATAGTAACAGAAGACAAAGTTCCAAGGTATTAAAGAAAATGAGTAAAGAAGAAATACCATGGAAAAATTTACAATTGAAGGGACAGGGAACATGAAATCTCTCACTACCAAAGTAAGCAACTAAGTAGAAATCTTCAGGTAGGGAGCAACAGAGAAAACCTTGATAAGAAAGACTCTAAAGACCTATCTACAATTTATAAATCATATAAAGTTTAGAAAGATTTACTAGAAAATTTGTTAGTCTAATTGTAGATTTGTTACCTTAAAATCACAAAACCTATGCCAGAGAAGGCACACCCTTTAGCCATTGAAGGCTACTTGCTAGATCATACAATTCTCTACTTGTCAGAGAGCTCTTAATTTGTTCTGTATAGTGCAATGTGCTCGTAATTCTTATCATATTTCCAAGAATACCGATTTTTTGAGATGATAAGTGTATATTTCTCATTATATCTAATACCTTGTTGAAGTGGTATACTTTTTTTTACATACCAAATAGTCAAGAAGTATACATAAATAGTAATTGTGTTATATACTAGAAAAATGTATTTTGTTCTTTATTGTTTGTTTTGAAGCTGATGTTAAACCTCTGTAAAGTTCCCTTCAGCTATCTATACGATCCAATCCTTAAATTATTCTTAAAATTGCTTGTTTATAAGTCACACAAGTTTTTTGTTTTATGCAATGATTCTCTCTTAGTACAGGTTTCACTGAAAAAGTTACAAGGCTTTCCTGGCAGTTTAGTGGAAGGAAGACCAATATTAGTGTGACAATTTCTATGCAAGTGCTTCCAACTTCAGTTTCAAGACATTTAAACAAATATCCATCCCTAACTATGTAATGTGAAATCCCTAGAAATTCCAACTTCAATTTCAATACCTTGTCCCATGGGAGACAAATCCCTAGAAATTACATTAGGCCATTAAACTATAAAGACTAAAATTTGTCATGTAGTTGAATATATAATGAAGCACAAATCCTAAACCAAGAAAAAAAACAAGTCTACCTATGCCATTAATTTTCCNAGGATGTGAGACTAGTTGTACCTTTAAGTGAATAGGATTGGAGAGGGTGTAAAATGATTTTGAGAAAGACAAACTGTAGTTAGTGGTGAAGCTAAGCAAGCTTCTAAAACCCAATCCTAATAAATTCATAAGATCATGGGTTTAACAAGGATATTTCAACTTTCAATCCCAAATGAAAGATAACTTCAAGTAATTGGAGTAGAGTAATAAGAAATATAATATTATAGAAAGGAAAACCCCCAAACAAAGTACTTGTTTTATAATCAACACCTCATATCACAGCACCGAAAAATCATGATGTTATATAAAACATGTGTGGCCTTCTATGTCTGGATCTAGTGTTCCATTTGTCATTTTTTAGTCAACTACAACATGTTTATTGAAGAATCATATGAATTAAAGTCCATTTAGTTTTAGTTACTAAAGGGAGATATGTGTTTTGTTGACACCATTTGTTTGAGTTTTTGCATTGGTATGAGAATAGTTAAGTACATTGATTGGTCCTTTGTTGATTGTTGTGTTGGTGAACAGTTTTGACACAGGTATTAAAATGTTTATATATATTTTAAAAGTGGAAGGCACATGATTGAGAGGATTTAAGAAACTTATTCACTTTTCATATGGAGACCTCAATGAATATTCATTGGAGGAAACCTATGATGTTGTTGGTAATCAATATATTGTAACTTAACACTATTTCACATGGTAATATGACCTTTAATTTAATCATGAATTTTGGTTCCCTTTGGAACCTTTCCACCTTCAAACATAATTTAATATGAGATGTAGTCACTTTAGAATTTAATCTAGGCATGAAATAACAATGGGAAACCATCTAAGTTAACCTGGTTGCTTTTTAGACATTGCCTAAATAGTTTTGAGAGTTGGAGTAACCTTGTGGTTAATTATGGGCATGCTTTGATTCCCAATAGCATTGGTATTCAATTTTGGTCACTTATCACCATGAAAGGAAGCATAAAAAGACCTAATCCAATTTCTAACAGAATAAGAAGTCATAACAAGATTAAAAGTTACTCTAAATCAATTATGGGCAAGGAATGAAAGATGAACAACACTAAAATTTTGTTTCTAGGGAATTGTCTCACCAAATTTGCTTTGGGAAAGGTTTACAAACAATGATTTGAGGGATTGTGAGACTTTGTTTAGGTTTAGGTGGGATATTCCTTCCCTAGTAGTGTAGCTATGTAAATTTTGCAATAAAGGTGAATTTTGTTGGGAAAATGATTGGTTGGGACTTGCTCTAGTATGTGGCAACCTATCAAAAAAAAAAAATTTAATTATACAATTTCCCATCGCATTTCCAATGGCAAATGGAGGATTTTCGACGAGGTTGCTGAAGATTCGACATGACAACTCGCCGGTCGTCTGACGAGCACCCGTCGCAAATTCGATGTCCGATGAGGCTACCATAGCTCTAACAACCTATCTCGTTGGCTTTCTGACAATGGCAAGTAGAATTTTCGGCGACCAAAGGTCGGAATTTCGATGGCATATTCAAGAATTTTTACAGTAGAACTAGCTGACATTCGACAAGGTGCAGTCGTCTTTCTAACTATGGAAAGTATATTTTTTTACGACCAGGTGTCGAAAGTTCGACGACATAATCATAAATTTTTGCAGCAGAACTAGATGACATTCGACGATGATGTAGTCGGATCTTCGACGGGTATTGGCATGTCGTCAAATATCCGAAGTTATTCCACTAACGACAAAAAAAATGCATTTTTCAAATAACTGACAGGTATTGTCAAATTTCAGACATGGCAGTTGTCGGATCTTGGGCTCAATTTTTGTTGTGGGGTTATTTAAGTAAATCTTGCTGAAGTGTGTGTATTCATAAAAACTGTTGCTTTGAACATAGGATTCTCATAGTCCAGTCATTGTAGATGGGTCCAATTGTCCATTTGAAGTGTTATTGCTCATAGGATTGGTTCATCAAGATTTAATTCAACACATATTTAAGTGAAAGCGAATTTCCCAGATCTTGGTTTTGTTTTGTCCACAAATTTCTCAAGTTTATTCCCTATTTCCTTAGGGGTATCATTGTCCCAGATATTAGGAGGGAGATGATGCAACCTTACCATTTTGGGACCGAATATCAATCTTCTCCTTTGGATCAAAATATAGAGACCATCAATTACAATCCAACAGTTCATAGAATCATGGTCTGCTACAAATGATTAAATCTCTATCTACTTTAAACAAAAAGTGAAATCCAAAGAAACCTGTATCACAAATTATAAATATGGATTCCTCTCATTCTTAAAAGTTAATTACTTATTTCAATTTGACAGTAGACCAATATTTATCGAGATTACACTCACTCAACTAAACTACTGTGAAAATTTTGAAATTATGAAACAAACACATTATTTATAATAATTATTAAAATAAAAATATTACAAAGCTACATATATTTTTATGATATTGTAAAATACGACTCACTAATTTAAGTCGCGTTACCCCTCAGCCCTATTTATTTCAAACTAATAGGAGACCAATGCTTATTGACAATACACTCAATCAATTAAACTATTATAATTACTTATTTCAAATTGACAATAAACCAATATTTACTGAGAGTGCACTCACTCAACTAAACTATTGTAAGTGTGTTGAAACTATATATTCAATGTTTATAATTACTATTTTCTTTGAAATCCATATGGTCTTAAACATCACATCACATAATTTTGAGGGATTTCTTCAAACTCTGCACCTATCAAAACTTTATTAGGTGGATTTGATTGAATTGAAAGGAAGAAAATCGTGCTTGATTTTAGCTTCCTGCACTCAAGTAACACTTGTGTTGTCAATGACAAAATCACATTAATGATGATTCCATTCTTCCAATGCATGCACAATTCCTCCATCATGTCATGGGATCATCAGTACTCTCGGTGCTCTATAGTCCATTATATGGGATATGTTGTCATGTGATGTGAATGCCACTCACATGCAAAACGATAAGACACATCAGAAAAGAATAATATGTTATCCTTATTAAAAGAAAAAACATGAAGCATTTAGAATACACAATATCCATTGTAACTAACACAAAAATTAAATAAGTCATACCACATGGAGCAATTTTAAATTTTACAAAATGACAAAAAAATTAAAAGTGAGTAAAGTAAGAGCTTCTTAAATTATGCCTCACATTTGCTTATATCATTAATGTGGTAGTGTTTTTATACACAACAAAGGTGTTCATGGGGGCCATTGACCCATTACATAGGTTATGAAATTACAAATACTCAAATAATCATGAACACCTATTCAAAGAATTTATCACTCTGGTCATTGTTACCCAACACTTACCCATTAGTCATTTTGTTCCCATTTCAATTTCTAAATAGTGATATGCATCATATGATAACCTAGATCTTTAGGAATAACCCAAAAGTATATTGAGTAGTGGAATGCTTTGATGTATTAGAAAATATTTATTTTCTACCTCATACAAGGATTTCTCAAGTTTGTTTATGTTGTTCATATTCCATTTGGCATATTTTACCTAAATGCAAATGAGGCCCCACTATGTAATTAATAACTTTGGAGTGAAATTGTTGCTTTGCTTCTATTTTGAACTCTTGGAAAGGATTCACATTTAAAACCATGATCCTATGATGCACCATTGAAGTAACCAATTGGCCAACAATTATGAAAAGTAGGAATTCTAGAATCTATATAATTTAAGTCCTAACTTTAATCCTTCTCCTTGCGGGATTCCTCATAGGCTCCTATTTCTTTAGACATATTTTCCCAGCATTGTTAACTCTTCTGTCAAATAAAACACCATTTCTATGTTTCCATATTTCCTATTATACATATCAAGGTAACTCCTTCCAAGCACTCACCCTTAATAACCAGTAATGAAAATTGAGATTAATGGACTAATATACCCAGTTTTGTGAAAAATTGGAATCTTTTTTCACCTCCTTCCAAACCAAATTTAGCATACACCTATCGCATACGTTAGGGCCATATCCACCCCTCTTCACTCAATTGTCCCAAGTTATTGTCCTGTTTTCTAACATCAACTAGCAAAACGGTTTTATCTTTAATGGGATACTCCATTTCCATAGAGAGGTGAACCACCATTCACATAAGAAACTTATTTTGATTTGAATTTGGTTTTGTAGAAACATATCTAGGTATTTAAAACACTCTACTTCTTAACCCCATTGTGTATCAAGCATGATATTTTCATCCCACATAATACAAGAAGTATACAACCCGATGTGTGCCCTTATAGACATCCGTCCACACACAAAAAATGAAATTATAATTATAGTTCAAGAAATATTGGAGGTAAGAATCATCCATGCCATCATTATCCCCTAATCCTTATTGATCATCATGGTTTTTAAGGAATAAGTCAATTAATGCATGTATGTAGATTTGTGTTCTCTTAACAAGTTGGGAGTCAGAGATAAAGTTCTTATTCCCATCATTTAAAACCTTTTGGATGAGCTTGATGGTGCATGGTGTGATGTATGAAATACACCAATGAGTGTGATGTATGAAAGACACCGATGGCCTCAATAAAGAGGTTCAATGACAACAAGCCCCAACTCTCTGTGTATCCATGCACACATAACATTAGGATCTCACTAATACACACTACACAAGCCATAGAATAGCATGGATTGTGATCATCACATACACCCTCAAATGAGGATCATCGATCTATGTCGTTAATGATCCTAGAATAGGGTCAACTATAGTAAACTAGTAATGCCTTCTCCTTCCTCTAAATGATAAGGTTAAAGGAGATTCCCATGACCACTGTGAGTGAATCACCTTCATCAACATATTCAAACCACTTCACTCGATCATTCAATCGGTAGGAGCTATGGGTGGTCTGTACAAAGGGTAGGGACATAATAAGCATGATCTGATTTATCTTGTAGAGGGTGTTGATTCAAGGGAAATTCTACCATTATATGATATTGCACTCATGAGAGAACTGATATTTGTGACCTTGCTCAACCACGGAACCACTCAAGTGATTCCATCAATGAATACTTCAGAAATCCAATAATGAGAGAATTTAGTGCTAAAGCTCGAGGATTAAATGGTCTGCTAAACATGATTTTGGATACATATCATTACCTTATGTACCACCTAACAAGCATTTAGGAAATTTAAAGGGAGATGAGGCTAATTTGACAATAGGTTAGACAACCCTGGTGGCTTGAAAAAGGATGATGTTGTTTTAAGTTTTTAACATACCCAAACAGATGGTGTGTATATATATTATATTAATAATATTAATGTATCATGTTGAACACTGGTACTGTAAAAGAAGGAGGTTGTGCATTGTCAGAATAGATTAGCAAATTGTTTTCATAACATCTCCCTCAATATTATCTATGTTGATACTTACATTCCCAGGAAAATAACTAACGCAAGGTATTATATTCAATATTTATATCTTTAATAACAATCCATAACTACTTAGTTGTTCTTGTCTATAAGAATCAAGAAAGATTGGAAACAATGCAAGAATATATCACGCATTTTAGACTCAATCCTGTATACAAGAAAAGATAATTAACAGGCACTCTATTGCAAGAAGTCGAAGAGTGGAAAGAGTTCTAAATTTTTTAAGTATCCTTTAGAGATAATTTGTTTCCCAAGTCTTTCAGTGAATCATCCACCATAGTAGAATATTTACTTTTTGCGTCACTCTGTAAAATAATGCAACATATATAATAGAATATTTGGATATAAATTAAAATATGAAGAGCATTTATCAGGGATTCATTCTTTTCATTTGTTTTATTTTCTTATTTATCTATGTATTCACATTCTAAATGATTCTTGTTTATTCAAAGCTGCAAATATAGACTTCACAAAACACTTACATCCAAGTATGCAAATAATGTCTCAATTAGCTTCTAAGTCCTGTCTAAGCCACCAAAATATTCGGGCAGGCCATCCAAAAAGTGAGCCTTCTGAAAATGCAGATTCGCTTTAGTGGAGGATGACAATTCAATAGAGTTGTGTTAACACTCCATTTTTTTTAACAGTTGATTTAGGGGCCTGATAGGAGTTCGATGAGGGTCCCATTCCCTCGAACGTCATGTGAACACCCCTTCAGGTTTTCAGAGGTGCAAGGCAAAGAAGAAAATGGCAGGTGCGTTGATGGCATTGGACAGGATCCAGAATCAAAGGCTGAGATTGATCGGAGGGTGGATCAATGGCTCCAAAACATTTTGTGTGAGCAGACATGCTCGACCAAAGCCCCGTTTCCGAATTGCGAAATGAAATAAAGAGAGGAAACCTTCGACAACCGAGATGAGATCTTGGTCATATCTACAGTCTCGATCAATTTTGCAAACCATACTTGTACGGGTATAGCTGAAATTTCAAATTGCGAAAGAGAAGTAGCAGTTACGAAGATCAATGGTCAAGAAAATAAAGAAAAGAGATCTACGGCCAAGGTTTATTTCGCAATGCGGACTAGTAAGTTTAAGTACCAAGTTTTCTCATTGTGAAAATTAATGGGGCCCACTCAAATCTATAGCTGCATGAAAGGGTCAGTCACGATCAACAGTTGAGAACATGTCACGATCCAAAACTGCCTGTGGTGATCAGAGGAGAAAAGTTGGCAGCAGAAGTAATGGGATGTGGATGGTGGACGTGAAAGCCCTCAAATCATATGGTTGAGAAGGCTCCCAGGGTATAGGTTTCAGATCCATTGTGGAGATAACAGCAAAGGATAGGTTCACGCGTGTAATCTACCCCCATTGCAGATTGGCCGATACCTTCGACGCCATTTTGGATAAGCCTAAGATGAAAATCTTGTCTAGCGACGCTAATTTCCCTGGTTCACAAGTGTGGCACATGGTTCACTTAGAAGGAATCAGTAAGAAAGATGGAGGTTTGATTCATTGAGGCAACAGATTGGGCGTTTACACGATGGCCGAAGGAGGTGACAAACTAAAATAGCCCGACGCCACCATCACTGTAAGTGAAAGAGCTAGAAAGGTCAAATCCGCAGCCCTCGAAACCAGCTTGGAAGCCACATGGGAGTTGTTTGGAATATTTCCCATATTGGATAATATAATTGAATGTCAGAAGGACGGACCTCCATCCTGGTATCACACATGCCGCCATCACAGCAACCGATATTCTAAGGGTATAGCTCTTTCTGGGCCGTTTCGAATCGCCCTATATAACGCCATCTTCCGGAGATCTTTGAGGTGTAGAAATGTGTAGATGATAAGAAGTATAGATTTGAATTCTGAGAAGTGTCGAGTTCCTTCATAGACAACCATGGTTGTGTGGTTCGAGAAGTTAGTTCGACAAGGGGTACTCTTGGTAGGAAAACATAGATCTATGTCTTGGTTATCCATACCAAAAAATTGCCAACCACCAGGGCACAGATGTTAAACACCAAGGGAGGTTCACCCACTTCTACAGAACCCGGTCTCTGGATGTGTGGTGCATGGGTTTTGACATCCCAGCGACATCCCTCTGACCCTCCCAGTTGCAGTCACGACCTCTAAAGTCCCAGCTCACAGTGGTGGAAGAACTGTTGGAGCGAATGCTCATTCTAGGACCAAGTGGGTCCAGAGCCTTCGACACCACCCCTAGAGTCTCCACTTGACTGCTTTGTCGTGGGTGAGGAGAGGGTCAAATGCACACCCGGCTGCATGGCTTACAAGAAAACCCTCCTTGTAGGAGGAAGAAAAAGGTACAAGGATGATAAGCTTCTTAAGTCATTTATCATCACCAAGTGCGTGACCACCTTTTTTCTAGCCTCCTCCTATAACAGTGTTACCAGACGAAGGATGGGTCGAGAAAATGATCGGGCAGTGGATTCGGGTCTTCTTGTCATCCTTTGAGCGACATGATATGGAAGAAGCGGGCTGGTCGAAGAAATAGAAAGATATACCCAAAATGGCCTAAGTAGACAATTGGTCATCAGCATGCTGCATGGGAATCGCTTTCATGAAGTGGAATGGAAGAAAGCTTTGTGCTATCAGTCTCCATTATCATGCACCGTGTCTCCATAATGTTTATTGTTTATATTTGTAAAATGTGGCAATAGTTCCACTCCCTGTACTGTTAACGCATGATAGTGACTTGTAACAATTTTCAATTCGGTAGTCTCAGCACTAGAATAGTATAAATACACTCCCGATAGAGGGAGGAAGGAGTTAGTTGGTTGGATTGGGAAACATTCTTGAGCTGAGGCTCTTCGTTGTAAATAAGATTTGATGCCCATGTTTTGAATAAAATTGCAGAGGAAGAATTGTTTCTCATTGCAGATATTCATGTGTCGTTGCTTTTCCCAGTATGTATTTTCATTTACATGCAATGTGCTTCATGTTTTCATCCCAGTCTGTTGATTTCTTTCATGTCTGCAACTTAGTGTATAATAGTTAGGAATTCATACTTGCTATGCTCCGACTGTTGTTCCAGAAATTTATCAAGTTTTATTCTAAAATTGCGTGGAATTCATCTCGATGGTGCTCCATGTGATGGGTTGTTATCCCTCATCCTCTAACCATCCGCTAAATACCTCCTAATTGTGAAACTGACGGCTATCTTGCCTCTATTTGCAACCTTACACCATTATTTCCCTTACGCAAATGTTCCCTATGCAGTTTTTTGACTCCATTGCCAATGGTCCCTTGCCTTGATAATTCCACCATGCACCTCACATTTATACACTTTGTCCCATTCAGGATCCTGGCTCCCTAATTATCCTTGATTGAAAATCTTATGCGGAGTAGAAACCGAAGATGAACGAGAGATCCCTCTCTGATTGCACAGGGCCAGAGGTGCAGTCTAAAGTGGTTCTAGTGTTTCCTGGGAGTGGGCCCTTCCCCTCGACCTTGGGGCTCAATCTCGGTGCCAACAAGTTGTTTAAAAAATTAAACCCATCACCTTCCAGTATCATGTTGTTTGGTTGTGGGATTAATTCAGAAGTTTCTTTGAGCCCATTCGAGTCACCTTATTGCAAAAGGCTACTTCCTATGAAATCCCAACATTTCCAGTCCAAAGGTGCAACATCCACCTACATTTATCATACAACAAACAGAAAAGAATTGGTATCTTGAAAGAAAATTGCAGCAAGAGCATGAAAGTTAAAGACAGTAAAACAATCCATATGTAAGATTTATGCAACATATAATATAATCATTCTACCATTCTATAAAAGTTAAATCTAGCAAGGTCACAAATAACATAAGGTTGAAACTATTATTATGCCTGATCATTTTGAGTAATGTGGAAAGTTGGACAAGGTGCCAGGACAGCATCTGACAGTCTTATGGGAAACGAAAACACCAACTACTGCTGCTAAATAGACACTGTTATTTGATGAATATTTGGATAGTGAAAGAACTGTAAGCTATTTAGAGGAAATGGCACCTTAAAACTTCTTTGAACAATTATTTATTATATATTTAAGTTCTTCCTTTATAATTGAGAAGTTGCAACCACATAAAAACTATATATATAAATAAATAAATTGTATTTTTTGGACATAATTTGTATGACTAATAGAAAAGCCATTTTTCTTGGAGGGGAATGTATGCACATGTTGAATGGATTGTTGTATAAGTATAGAGGAAAAGTGTAAGAAGATAGGGTTTTTAGGATTAGGGAACCATTCCTCTTGGCCTAAGGCTTAAGAATTTCTAGTTGAAATTGATTTGTAGTAGGATCACTAAGGTAGGATTCAACAAGGTCTTGGACATAATTCATATGACTAATTTAAATGGCATCTAAAATGGGCTTTTATTTTACTAGGATAAAGCATATACTACCACATTGGTATGGCCCTTTGTATAAATGATCTAAAAGTCATAAGTCTTTAGCCGATCTATCCATTTTTGTGTTACTCCTCCTTAAAGTTCCTTTCATTCAAAAGTGGTTCAAACTAAGATGGGCTTTTTGATAGATATACTATTCAGCAATTTGCACCCCTTGGAAATTGCATGAAGTTTGGGGAACATTTCATTGTTATATGTGACCATGTGTTTTGGTCTATCATTTATCTTCACATTGGAAAAGGTGATGGGTCCATTATCCCATGAGAGAATTGCATACATTCCAAACTTAAAGACATTATAATCAATTATGTTGAAGGGATGATCAGTGAAATCAAGATTCTCTAGACTTGGGGTTGAAGGAAGTGCATCATTTTGTCTTGAAATCTTTTTGTGCCTCACTTGAGTACTAAAATGGATCTTTCTTGTCTAGGTTAATCGATGGATGGGAAGTAGTAAATAAGATAAAATCATTTGGATGTCCAACAAATGACCACAAAAGTAGGTCAGTGTGACTATAACAATATTTCAGTGCAAGTAAAAATTGGGATTACAAAAGAAACTCTTATATCCACACTAATATCAAAAGAAAATAAACACAATGATCCAAGTATCTAACTAACTAACCTCCTTAAACCAGGACATACATAAATTATTAATGGCCTTAGACATTGGTCGTTCTTGAATGGATTGAATCTTTGCAAGGTGAATATGAAAACCCTATACAAAGATAGTATGTTCAACCTATTCCTAGGAAGTATGGAGTAGTTTCTCACAAACTTCTTGTAGAATTTTGTGTAATCTAGGAACCCACACAACTAAAGGCCTTAGGTACTAACCATTCTTGGATGGTTTGAATCTTTACAAGATCAAAATGAACACCATATACAAAGATAATATTCCTAATGTATTCTAGTGAAGCTTTGGTGAATCCACACTTAGACATCTTGTGGAAAAGTTTCTTACAAAGATTTATAAACTTGCTAAATTCAAGAACTCGTGCAACTTCTTAAGGGTCATAAGCATTGGCCATTCTTGGATGCTTTGAATATTTTTAGGCTTAGTATGATACCATCTACAAAGATAATATGTCCTAAGTATTCTAGGGAAGTCTTGGAAAATTCAAACTTAGATTCCTTGTTGTAGAGGTAGTACAGATGCTCCAAATGATCGGTGAGTGTGACTATTGATGATGATATCAACAAAAATACCAACACTGTTAAATTCTCAAATTGAAATCCCACCAATAGGATATGAAACTATATAATAACTCTTACAGTGGAATGCTAAGGTTGGATGATGTATATTGGAAATCACATTGTTGTTGTAGAAAAGCACCTATTTGCATATATGCTTCTCTGAACCAAACCTATTTTAAGAGAGGCCTCCATAATGTCAATGTCATCCTATATATCTGCTAGGATACTTGAAAGCATTAATTGCCTCTACTTAAAGAGGTCCATTGAATGAGGAACTCATGTGCAACAACTAAAAGGGGTCAGTCACAATGAGAACATGGATATACTTGCACAACATATTAGCAGTTGGTCGGTCACAAGGACAACATGCTTATATTTACACAACATTTGTAGTTGGGATGAGAAAGTTGCACTTTATTAGACAAGAAATTTTTTGTTTAAAATTGCGAGATAACTAAGGACAAACATAACTCAATAAAGGGAACCATTGTAAGTGAAGAAAGTTGCATTTTTTGTTGGCTCTCAATCAATATATTGTGCTAGTATTCCTAGTCAAGTATTGGCTACGAGAAGGAAACTAAACATTCATACACTAGAATATACACCACATTCATACACTAGAATATACAACAGTGCCTATATCCAAGGAACATTTTTAACATCTTATCAGCTTCTATACTCAATTTTTTCTCCTTTATTTTCCTTATGAATGTATTTCATTTTTTCATAGTTTTCTTTAGTATGGTGCAGTTTTTTTTTCAAAGCAGCAATATGCGAGTAAAATATCTTATGTTTCTAACTACATGTCTTGCAATAAAAATGAAATATGAAAATATGCAAATTTGCAGCTATAAATAAAAATGTTTTAAAGCAACTACAGTTTAAAAGTATGTCATGATAATGCATCATTTCTCTTACCTATGTCCATTAAATTATATGCTTATGTTGTCGATTCTTATAATTTCTGGGTACAACTTCCCTTGATTTGTGGAGGTTGACAATGTCTACTTTTTCTTTGCCTTTCAAAACATCTTTCAACATACTACAAATATTTTCCTACTGCAATAATTTCATGTTCTACCCCTCAAAAAAATATTTGCTTGTTTATGAAAATATATAACAAAATGAAGCTAAAAAAATACAGTCTAAGCAGTTTATCTCAATGAATAAAAACAACATTAATAATGAACATTTTATGTTTGATGAACATTTTTAATTTAACAATGTAAATTACAATAATATTCAAGTAAAATAATTGGTAATAAGAGTTCACCTAAGTAAACATGAAGAACACCAAAACAAAGTATATAAGACCATCGATCACATCAAAACGCCAATTTTCCTTCTGAAATATCAAAATGTTTCCCAAGGCTATCTGTAACAAGTTCCATGTAATGAGTGAAATAGCAATAGTAAAATTTCAACACTACAATTATATACACCAAAAGAAATATTATAAGTCATGGAATACATGCGCCTGTGACAATAATGCTTCAAAGAAATGGATAATTCATTNCATCACTCTCAATTCCCCAAACCCAATGCATGCAATTGAAAAATAAATAAACCATTCATTCATTCAATAGCCGAAAAAACCATGCACGCCATTATATTATAAAAAATAATTACTCAATATATCGCCAATCACTTCTTTTTTAGTTTTTTTCTCTTTATAAAATGAACAAGAAACATGTCTTCTGGAATTTGTTGTTTAGTTCATGGTGCTTCATCAACTTGTTCCGATGCCTCCCTAGTATATTAATCGCCACGTAGATCTCGGAATCGCTGCAATAATGTGAAAATGTTGATTTAATTTATTTTGTTTTATAATTACAAGTATTTTATTTTATTTTTAAACATTACAAAAGGTGTTTTTTTACCTGGTGTGGTGACATCATGTTCTTCATTTTCCTGTCCAGTCTCAACCTGTACAGTGTGACCCTCTACATGATCTGTAGTCGAAATATGGAGAAGAACAATTAAATTAATGTTCACCATCTGCAATTCTCTATATAAAACTGTAGCATATGAATAAATTCATTACCAGGAATCAAAGCATGATCTTCGATTGGTTGTTGTCCATCATCGACATTAAGGGGATCATTGCTTTCCTACTCAAAACATAATAAATATTTTATTTTAATTGTTTATAACGAATAGATTGCATGACAAGTAATAAATTTTCATTAAACTATATAGATTTTATATACCTGTGCAACCGATGGATCACCAAAAGACCGTGTTTTCTCGGACAATCTTTTTCGGCGTTCAACAATAGCTTCAAAGCCGTGTTGGAATCCAAGCTTCAAGTATTCATAAGTGGGCACTTCTTTGAATCGATCAGCCTGCATATTTTCATAACATCATTCATTTTACATTTTGCGTCGCATTAAAACTAAAAAAAATTGTAATTTATTATTTGGATGCATTATCAGTTTTTTGATACTTACAATTCATGCTACCAAATTTGAATAACCACAAGGCCTAAGTTTGTGCTGACCAATTTTTCCCAGACTTTTCTTTGTGGCGTTTGATGTGTCTGACGGCTTAAGAAAGTGTTGAATTACATTAAATGTTCCAAATTTGATATAAAAATTATTAAAAATAAGGGTTAGCATTACATTGTGAAAGTATTGCATACCTCCCTATGCATGGTGGTATCTTTCCTTCTTTTCTCAGAGCCCTGTCATTTCCATCTTCCACTAGTGATTTCCACTCCCTTGATGGAATCATCATAGGGCACTCATACCTAGGTTTCCTTCATAGGTGAACCTTATATTGGTCTCAAACAATCTTCATATTTTTTCCAGCCTTCTTTAGGACCTTTGTTGTATTGAATGTATCTTTTTCAAACAGGAAAACCAACCGATTAATCAGTTCATCCTTTAAATTTTTCTTTTTTTGTCCCACCTTATGCGGATGGTGGGCCCAAATATCTCCAAGGTCAAATCATTTATATTTTATAAAAAACATCATTTCCTACAAAACAATCATGTTATCATTAGTTTAAAAAAAGTTTTATCAGTATATTACAATCAAAATATAAAAACTAACTTGAACAATGTATAATTACCTGGGATCTTCTATATATTTATTGGAATGAGTTCCTCGTCCACCAAAAATGTTGTCTCTATTGAACCTGTTCTAGTGAAACAAGAAGATCCAGGAAATGTTGCTTCATCATCAGCATTACTAGTAGACTCTGCATCCACCCCTTCTTCTGCACGATCTGGTGTGCATCGGTCAGCAACTGTTGCATTCTCTGTTGGCCTCAGGGCTATCGCGAAACGTGTTCCCGAATGTTCAATGGAAAACAATGGTTCAATACATGGTGTATGTGGAGTCATTTTCTCATGTGAGGATTGATCTCCACGAGCATCACTGGTCCCAACACCGCCTTGACCACTAGTGTGTGGTCGCAGAAAATATTGTAAATACAAACCATTCAATTATAAGTTCACTATCATATAAAAGTAAAAATTATAAAGTTCTAAATGAATCGATATTATGATTCAATATTCTGTAACTTACTTTCAAGGTATGATATCTCTTTACCAACACTTCAACCTTGGCATTAATCTCGTATGTCTACGAAATCATGAATAGTAGACGAAGGATATCCACATTAATTTTTTTCAAGGTCTTCTCTATCACCTTAACCAGGTCTAGAGAAGAACCAATGTCAACATCATTCAACAACTCATTCACATCAAAATCTATGGATTGTTGTGATATTGTTTCATACACCGAACCATTGATCTGCAACAAAAATATATAAAACATTACTTACTTGTTAAAGCAATAGTTTGAGGAAAAATTTATATTAACAAAACATATCTATCATGATAGATTCCTAGAATTACATCTAGATTTACCTGATGCCTGAATGATGGTGTGGTATGATCCACAGCTGGGGACTTCCCCGATCATCCATCTGCAAAAAAAGAAGTAAACAGCATTATCATAATGAAAGCAATATACAAACAAAAAATACTAAAAAAAACAAACATTATGCTACATTTTATATATGTGTACAATTTTGAAGTATTTAAATTGTAAAATTACAATCAGGTTTACCTATTGCCCCGAGGTTGTTGTCATTTGATCAACAGCTGGGTGGCTTCCCCAATCAACACTCTGCTTCAAATATAGATAAGATTATATAAACCAAATGAATATACTCTTGAAAAAACATAACAACATAACTGTTTGTACATATTAAATTTGTGCAATGGCATCGATGTATACCTGTCACCTCAAGGCAGGTCTAGTATCATCTACTATGAGGGTGGTGCCCCTCACAGAACCCTGCATCAAAAACATAAAAAAAATACCTAACAAAACCAAAATACTCAGGAAAACAATATAATAACATAACATTTTGACGTACTTAAAGTCTACAATTACAATCATTTTTACCTCTTGCCCCGAGGCTAGTGTCGTTTGATCAGCTGTTTGGGGGATGCCCTGATCACTACCCTACGAAGTAAATATAGATAACATTTTATAAACCATACGAATATACTCACGAAGAAACACAAAAAAAAAACCATTTTACAAATTATAATTGTACTGTTACAAAGATGTATACATGTTGCCTCGAGGATGTTGTACTCCTTTGACCAATTCTTGGGGTGATGCGCCCCCGATCACTACCCTGCAAAGTAAATATAGAAAATTTCATCAAAATTATAACAATCTACTAACGAAAAATCCTAAATAGGTTAAAATAATTAATAAAAGGTTGGGTAAATTGTTCGATGTAGTGACATCCATAGTAACCATGTTTGTATCTAGTTGATTCAAATTGTAATTAATAAGCAGCTCTTTCCCTACAACTATTGATTAAATGACACATACGAATACATGGTTTCCTCCACGCCCCTCAAATATGCAGTTGGGTTGATTAAGTGTATACCCTGGTTGTGTATTGTTTATAAACCCCGCAATATTCCCAGTTTCCTTTGGCCTTCCAGCAATGTACAACGTCTCATTTATTTTGATCTTTGTCTTTCAGTTGTAAATAATTTGTTGAAAAACCATATCTACGCATACTTTGTGTATATTGGACCAAGCGCATCTAATCTTTGTAGCTATAAGAGTGTCCAATATACTCCATCAATTTTGTACATCTGTCGTAACTAACCATTCTGTCATCCATGCAAAACAACTCCAATCCATGTAATGTCGACGGTGCAATTCTATATATCCTCTCATTCACAAAAAATATGTGTTGATTTGAGGAATATCCCTAGGTACCCATTGTTTCACTAGATTTTTGTACCTTAAGGGCACCTCGATGTCACCTATTGTCTCATCATCATAGGAACATGACCCCCCTTCTGCGAGAAAAAATTACATGTGTTTATTGAATTTTCTTCTGATCTTCTGACATATAGTTTATCTAGCCCTTGTAGACCTAATGGATGTCTCACTTTCCTCTATCCTTCCTAAACTCCGATCACTCGAGGGAGAAATGTCTGACAAATACCTATTTGGTTCTACCTACACCATGGTCGAAAAAAACTTGGCAAATAAGAGCAAAATACCATCATGTTAAAAAAACTTCCAACCAATACCAATTTTAAGCAAGTAAATGATGCATAATCCAAGATGGATAAATAAACAGTGTATTTAGTAAAAAATTACCATCAACCAGCCCCATCAACCAA
This sequence comes from Pseudotsuga menziesii, assembly GCA_001517045.1. Classification (NCBI taxonomy): domain Eukaryota; kingdom Viridiplantae; phylum Streptophyta; class Pinopsida; order Pinales; family Pinaceae; genus Pseudotsuga; species Pseudotsuga menziesii. The sequence continues at coordinate 62,927 of LPNX010551430.1, read as the reverse complement.
ATCCTCACCAAAAAAATGTAATAGTCTGTAATCCATCGTTCAATAAGAAAAAACATTGGAAAAATGGTATGCTTACCAAGGATTGTTACATCAACAACCACAACAGTTCCTATAGACACTAAAACAAACCAACATCCTTGTGACATTGTGTGCTCAAAGTGTCCACACAACTTTACAAAAAAAACATATAGTAACTAGCTCCACATTAAGCATATAAAACTTTTGGATGACGAAACTATCTTGTCCAATGGCATACCCATCACCTAGATAAATTTCCTACCTTCTTAACTCCATAAACCTCAAATGCTAATGTCAGTGACATGCAAGACAACATATTTCTTGTATGGATTTCCCACTTTATCTATCTATCACAAACCCTTCCCATGCTTGGGATCGCTTCTACAACAAACCCATTGCCTTACACAATCTCATCCATACAAGAACACTAGCTAGACATTAATTCCTTTGTTAAAATCATGAACTATCAACCCACCTCACATCATCTTAACCTTGGGCATTCTATCAAGAAACCCCTTTAGTACCCCATTGTAGGCATTCCTTAGTTACATTGTCACTAATTCCAATTGGCTTGCTAGCTACACCTCCATGGGTATAGTATTTTTTAGGGACTCTAAAACCCTTTAACATTTTCCTGGAATTATAATGCAGCCAAAACATTTCACACTTGGGTTGTTTTGGGGTATCATGTTATTTTTACTTTTCCTTTACATTTAAAAGGAGTTGTGTTGGGGGAGAAAGGGATTATTCAACAGGTAGGCCACTTCTCATGAGAAAAACACTTCACTCAGTTTGCAAATGATATTTACAAGTTAAAGAAAGCCCCAAGCACCTAGTCCATTAAAATTGATAATTATCTCACAATATCTAGATTGAGAAGAATTCTTTATGGTCTAAATCTTTATGTCAAAAGCTCAAGTTAGGGCATATTTATTTTAGTGGTATATGCAGATATGTTATCATCAAAAAGAGTGAAGCCAATGTAATTCAAGAGATAAAACATCAATCATGTAGTTCTTTTGACACAAGTAATGTTAGCCTCTTGAATTTTTGCATAGGTGTATAATTTTGGCATTCTTATATCTAGTCTTGTATTCATTTTTTATCCAAGGTAAATATCCTGGCACAAACCCTTGGTCAGTTTCCCTTTTTGAGGATGGTACCAGCATGTTACTTATGGAAAGTGTGTAGGGGAGCTTAACACTCCATCCCACAACCACAACCACTAGATATAGATGTATCCAAGTATTCATTTACTAAACCTTCATTGTCCTTTTTAATCCAATGCAAAGAAGACACATATCTTCTAAATTTTAAAAAGGTTAAGTGTTTATGTCTTGGTGGTTTTTTATGTTTTTGTGGTTGACCTTGGATATTTTCCTTGGACATTCAACTTAATATTTATTCCAATATCAAAATTTTACTATTATTTACAAAATTAACCAATGACCCATAGTTGTTTCCAGTATATTGCAAATGAACCTCTCGGCTTCTTTAAGTTAGCATCATCTTTGTTCATTTTTTCTTTTCAAAAAAAAAAGAATATATTTTTATTTCTAGTAAAAACAATTGTTATTTGCAAGAGGCATGTGTAAACTACTTGGAGATGAAACAAATATAGAACAACCATCAAAATATGGTTATTATTCAAGTGTTTTCCCTTTTTGGTTCAAAGCAAATCTCTAAAGAAACAAAAGAAAGGGGTGTAACCATCATAGAATCAAGCATGTAGTATCCCATCGTGGGATAGAGCACATACTCAACTGAGATGAGGATTTGATTTGGAGGGATAGTTACCAACTATTGGAAAGCATACAATTTCTCTTCCAAGGAAGAAAAAGTATCTTTTTATTCAAGGAGAATGAAAAATACAATCCCCAAGTGCTTTAAGCACTATTAAAAAAAATGTTTGAAAGTATTCAGGCCAAAAAACCTACAGTTGTTCGGTGTTCTAAAAACAAGGCTACATGCATATGGACTGAAATGTAACAATTCAAAAACTAGAATGTTCATGTACTGAGCGTGAGGTGACTAAGCATGGAATCTTAGTGATATCATTATCTTGAGGACTTATAATCATGGCATCTTAGTGATATCAATCTGTTGAGAAACAGATTTGATAGAATTATAAGCATGACAACATAGTGATATGGTTGTCTTGAAGAATATCAATAATTCCCTAGTATAACACTACATCACATAGGCTTGTAACACGAGATAGATATCAAGTGGTTCCATAGCAAATGCTTCATCCAATTTATCTCAAAATACAAACTACGTTTTTGACAATTTTTGTAGGTGTACCTTTTTTAATTTATTTTGTTTCGTCACCAAAAATTTTAAAGACCCAAATCATTTGCTAAGATTTTGTAAGTTTTTTTCAAAAGTAAAATAGTTGTTCCTTGATATTCAATAGTGAATCAAAGGTAACTTGTACATAGTCCTAACAATAATTCATTCCAAACACGAGTGGAGATAAGTATTGAAAACTTTCCCAAGGGGAGGAACAGAACCCACAATCCCAAGATGACTAAAGTAGCAACTCCACAGGGAGAACATAAGGACCCCAGACAGCTTATCCAAGGAGGCATCAAGGGTGGAGAAAACACACCCCTGGGGGATCAAAAAAAAATCTATATCCCCAACTAAAACAAGAAAGATATTAATGTATCCCATACTCAAAATGTTTTGTAACTTTTTTTCAGAATAAAAATAGTTGTTCCTTGATATTCAATAGTGAATCAAAGGTAACTTGTACATAGTCTTGACAATAATTCATTCCAAACGCGAGTGGAGATAAGTATTAAAAAATTTCCCAAGGGGAGGGACAGAACCCACAATCCCAAGATGATTAAAGTAGCAATACCACAGGGAGAACATAAGGACCCCAAACAGCATATCCAAGGAGGCGTCGAGGGTGGAGAAAACACACCTCTAGGGGATCAAAAAATATATATATATCCCCAGCTAAAACAAGAAAGATATTAATGTATCCCATACTCGAAAGAACCAAAAAAGAGTATGCCAGATAAATGAAAAAAATCTTAAAAGAGTTGTATCACGCCTTCCTAAATAATTTCTCCTTCTAAAAGTTTTGAGAAGGAGAGGAGTCCAGCCATCATATTCAATGCTTCCTTGGATAGACGGTATGGACTCATATTGTGCTCCCTATAGACATGCCTAAAGTCAAGGAGAAGAAAATGTTGTTTGATTTTAGTGATTTTATCGCACCATTAATCCAAATTCAACGTTGAGAGAGATGCCTTTGAATTTGTCCAATTTATAATTACGAAGGAATCACCCCGAACAGGAAGTGATGGTAGTCCCATGTAAAATTATGAAACGAGCAGGGCCCAAAGAGCTAATAACTCATCCCTGGTGTTAGTACTAGTCCCACAACCTAGTTTGAGAAAGAAAGAATGAGACTGGTTAAGATTTTGTAACTTGAGTTGTTGACGTTTCCAACTATGAATAGTATAAATGTGTTTTCTGTTGATTTTTCTTATACAGCATCGAGATCCATTCTCTTGGAGAATGGAGAAATCTAGTACAAGACCAGGATGTGGAACCAGTATATCACTCGGGGACACAACCCAGAGCTAAGTGACAATTATGGTGAATGGAGACATCTGGTTCGGGACCAAGATATGGAACGAGTCTAGAACTAGGGGACTCAACCCAGAGCTAAGTGACCATTATGTTGAATGGAGACATCTTGTTAGGGACCAGGATGTGGAACTAGTCTAGCACTTGGGGACTCAACCTAGAGCTAAGTGACCATTATGTTGAATGGAGACATCTGGTCAAGGACTAGGATGTGGAACCAGTCCAGTACTGGGGGACTCATCTTAGAGTTGAGTGCCATTCTTTGAATGGAGGCACTTGGTTAGTTACCGGGAATTTAACCTAGTCTGGGACTAGGGACTTAGCCCAGGGTCGAGGGCCATTCTTTGGGAGAATAGAGGTGCTTGGTCTATTGCTAAGCATTTGAACTTGGGTCAAATTATGTAGCCTATGGATGAGACACCTGATCTATTACCAGGATAACACTATAAGCCCTATACTGTGTCTAGGCATGTGTGACACTCCTCCCTTGATATGTGGACTTTATGATCTTCTCCAGGGATTAGCTACCACTGGTTCAGACACATTAGTACCTGATCTTGGTGGCACATGGAGTGTGAGATAAAAGCATTAGTAATTCTCTCTATTTTATGATGATGTACTTTGAGTGGGTTTGAAAGACCCTATGACCATTTGTTTCAACCACAGGGGACCTAGTAAAGGATAAGAAGTAAAAGGTAAAATACATAAGGGCCTTTGGACCACAAGACACTTGAAGAAAGCTAAAGGTAAAAATACATAAGGACATTTGGACCATGGGGCACTTGAATAAGGCTTAAAGGAAAAAGTCAAAAATACATAAAGTATGTGGAAAAGACTAAAAAGGTAAAAGTCAAATACATAAGGACCCTTGGACCACCAAGGATTCAAAGAGAAAATACATAAAAGGTCTTTAGTACCTTAAAGGTAAAATTCAAAAGACAAAAGGATAAAATATTATTGTTTTGTCCTTTTGATTTTTTGGTCCACTTACAGGTGAATCAAAGGATATAAAAGAAGATCATTTCATTTCTTTAACACACTGGAACTCTAACGTTGAGTTGCTCCTAAATAACTGAAGGAAGAGAAAGTTTTTGGTTTTTCTTGTTTATGCCCTAGAATGAAGGCTTCCTAGATAGGAAATCTACCTTTGTCTTGGCCTAACCCTAAGCTAGGGTTTTATCCATCCATAGAAAGCAGCAGCAGTCTTCTCCTATCCACGTCTAGCAAGTAGACCAAGCTAGGGTATTGATAGTCATACCCTAAGACTAGGGTTTACTCTTCCAGTCACAACTTTTAAATATCTGGGCTAGGGTATTACCCTAACCTTCATGGCAACAGTAGCATAACCTCATGGTAGCAGCAAACTTCACTAGAAGCCTTCCCTTTGGTTGTTAATAGTCCATGGGTGACCCTTCTTACTCTAGAGGTAACTCTTCTTCCTAAATCAGGCAGCCCTAATAGGTTGTTATCCTCCAGCTATAGCTAATAGAGCTTCAAGCTGCTCTATTAGGCTTCGGGTAGGCACCTATAGCATCTGGGAAGGCTCAAGAGGTTCGGGTTTTAGAAAAATATTGGGAAATAGGTATAGTCCATGTTTCAAACAAAGTTTGGGCATCCTCCTAAAGACTTCAGGCAGCATCTCTAAGCATAAGAACCCTCACAGGCAGTTTCCTCTCAACCTGGGCATGCATTAACAGGCTATGGTCAGGTCATTAGCCTCACAGGAAGCCCTTTTATTAGGTTAGGAAGCACTAGGCAGGTCCTATAAGGCCTTGGTCAAGTCAAACTAAATCACAGGCAACCTGCAAATTCTGCTCAGACAGGCACAGGACTCTAGGAAGGAGAGAGATAACTTCAGGCATCTGAACAATGAATCTGGGGAGCATTTCGGGAAACATAATTGGTCTTGTGCAGTTGTACAAAAATCTGGGCAGCGGTCTGTATCTTAGGCAGCCCTCTATTGACCTCAGGAAGAAAAAGGAAATTTGGGCAGTTATCCCTAGATCTATGTTTTTTATGAAAATTGTCCTTGAGACATTACTGGTCAAAATTGGCTAGGGTTGACAAGTTGTTTAACCTATTAGGGTTTGACAAATTTTCTGAAGAACTCGGTCATCTCATTTAAGAGATGATTCACTAATGCTTTTGGGGTTTTGTCCTTTAAAGGTTTCCCCATTGAAAAAATATCGGGTTCAGTGTCTCTAATGTTTTGATCAATCTATTGCACTTGTTATTTTTATCTATGCTACAATCTGCAAAATTTTAATAATTCATGCTAATGCTAAAATTCAACATTTTCTTTCCTACAAAGAGACATGGAAACCTATCCACTCTGTTAAATTGAACGGTTTATAGGTTGTAATGTACTTCTTTTTTCCTTCACTACATATTCCAAAATGTTTCCAAAGAGCGCATCCTAATGCTACCATGAATAATAATTCAATTATGTAAGTAGTGTAATATCATGGAAATATAGTTAATATGAAAAATGGATCCCTAGATCTCTTGAAAAATGTGGATACCAAATGAAACTTGAATGGTAGATTCTATAGTGAAAATTATCATCAATTGCAGCGGTTGAAAAGACTTGATTTCCATCAATTATGTTGGGAAACATGCTTTGGTAATATTTTGAGACTGCAATAACCAGTACATTGTAGAATATTGCTGGATATTTCTTGCACCAGGATTTACAAAAGGAAGGTATGATATCACCCAACATTCATGATGGATTGTCAACTTGAGTTTGCAATTGCATATTCTAAGTCAACATGGCAACAACTTTTTATGGAATAAGGAAAGAAGCTAAATGATTATTCCCTGTATAAATACCAGCAACTTACTAATAGCTTAATATTCCTCTTCAAACTTTCCTTCAATGTTTTCATACATGCCACGACATTCCTGGAGTAGGTGATATGCCAGAAATTGTAGATAAGATAAATATCCACCCAATATACCTCCCATGTTGTGTGCTCTAAATGATACACCATGTGATATTTCACACAACAACAAGATTTCCCTCATGAATGGTGTATGAAGGTTTATGGAGGAAACTGGAAGGTATTTAGATGACAAAAATAGGTCAAAATGATAAACCATTTGATATTTCCCACAACAAGATGTGCTAACTTCCCGTAATTTCTCCTAGGTTGGATACTTGCAGGCCAGCTAGGCGTAAACTGAGAGATGGGAGAAATATCCTCAATGTCCAAGGATGGTTAAACTTCCAACGAACAGATGATATGATTCTCACAGGTGTCAAGTCAATGCCGGTCAAAGATGACCACCTGTGCTACCACTTAGCATAATAGCAGGATAGTTCCGATTTTGTCTATTTTGATGGATCTGATGGAGGATCTCGAGGGTTGCATGTCATTATTAGTCTTCTAGATTTGTATCATTTCTAGTTTTTTTTAAATATTGTATAAGTATTTGATTTTACATATGAAAAAAACCCTGTTGGATCATAAACGTATAGTTCTGGAATCAAGACCGTGGATTTGATTACTGTGCATGCCCAATTCGATATGGTGAATGCAATTGAAGTTTAGAGCTCTGTGATTTTCCTTGCGTGTGTAAATGAAGTATTCGAGGGCCCCCTTTGCCAAGTCTGCACACCTCTTTTTATATCGTTGTCAGTGGTATGTTTTATTAAATACTGTAGAATTCAATTTCTTCATTTAACTACTCATACATTGCAGAACGAGTTGGAATGTTTGAACAAGGTTAGAAACTCTGTTATTTAATCATTCACATGCTGTAGGAATGGTTCATACTGCTTATTCAATATCAAATCGTTGTACATTGCTTATTCAATGATGAATTATTGAGGACAATTACACATTGTGAATGTCTTCCTGTAAGGGAAATTAATGTTTGACTGCTTTCAATATTGAGATAATAGGCAGAGTATTATGATCTATATTTTAGAGTTAGGTTTAATTTTTTTTTTTATCTCAGAACATTTCACATATGAATTGCTGTTTAACTCAAAGATCAAATGAAGTTGCTTCTGTAAGGGAGTTTTTGTATTTCAAGTCACAGCATTCTAGCTTTCAATAGATTTGTTTCATAGGCAAACTATATTTCCAGTTAGGTCTAGCTTTGAGTCTCTATATTTGGGATATGCCTCTAAGTCTACAAACTCCATATTGACATAAACTCAAGGTCTAATCTACACTAGTGGATTGGAGCCCAACATTTGGCACCGTTGCCGGGGAGGCATTTTAGAAGCAGATTTGAGAACTTTAGTTCTCCGATAAAAAGAAAATTTAAAAACACAAAGTAGATTTTAGTTTTCTGTCAAGACAAAGAGACGAGAAAGGAATATTTATCAAAAAAAACCCAAAAATAGAAGTAACAGGAACTTCTTTATCTGATCAAAAAGGATTCATTACAACAGTTGATAATTTTAAAATGGCTAAGGAAGAAACATCAAAAGGGCCAACTGCAGAACAGAGAAGGGAGTATGAGAGAAGGTTAGAAATGGAAAATAAACCAAGACAAGAGAGAAGGGAAGAAGAGAGGATACATGATAGGGAAGAAGAGAGGAGACATGAAAGGGATGAAAGAGCAGAAGAAGATCAGAAAGCCACCTTTAAATTCCCCATCTTGGACACTAGCATCATCCTAGGGGAAGAGGTAAAGATGAAGAATATTCCACCATCTGTCCTACCAAATTTCTATGGTATGACTTTTGAAGATCCGGATTCTTTCCTATTCGAGTTTGATATCCTGTGTCGAACTTATGGATATACTGATGACACTCATAAACTTCATCTTTTCCCTGCTACTCTTAAAGCAGTTGCCTTGAAATGGTTCATGGGATTAGGAGAGTATTCTATAACTAGATGGGATGAGATGAGGAAAAAATTTCTTAGAAAATATCAGGCATATTGTAGATCAAAGGATTTAAAAGATGACATTTTCATAATGCCTCAATAGGAATATGAAAGCTTGGAAGAGTATCTAGAAAGATTCTCATACAACCTGTAGAAATCCAAATACAATTCTTTGACACCTGAGATCATTCAAACAATATTTTTAAAAGGAATAAGAGAAGAATATCTAGATATTTTGAATGTTATGGGCAAAGGTGACATCTCCTACTTACCCTTTGATGAGATACAAGACTTATGTCAAAAGTATTCAAGAGGAAAGGCTAGAAATGGGAAAAGGGATGTAACTTCCAAAGTAACTAAATCTGCAACCAGTGGTATCTCCAGAGCTGAGCTTGGGAATCTGTTAGAATATTTTAAGACTGATCTATTGAGTACCTTAGGCACCCAGGTCGAAACATCAAAGACCAAGAAAAGACAAGAATAACAAGATCAACAAGATCAAGCCCTATCTATCTTTTTCCCTAAATGTAGAAAGAAACACCCATTAAAAGAATGTCCTTTAAATATCGTTCAAATTTGTGGCTTATGTACTTCAAATCACAAAACTGATAATTGCCCCAGATTGAAAGAATTGCAGGTAGCTCGAATGGAGGAGAATCAAAGCATGGAGTCTCTCTATTTTATGGGACAACGAAGACCTTGGTAGCCACGATTTTCAGGTATGTCTCAAGATCGTATGCAGCAGTTTCATTCAAATTATCAAACTCATGTTCAGAATTCATGGAGTGCGCCCCACGGGGACTTCACTTAGTGAATCTCTCACATAGCACGTACGATTGTGGAATATTAAAGAATACCCTTAATTTCCAGAGATATTGACCCAAACTCTTTTTGTTGAAACCCCCTCCCAATACTTAAAACCTCCTCCCCACCCCTTTTTATACCTCAATCCTTATAAACCACCATATCCACCCCCACTTTAAACCCCTCATCCCACCAATACCTGCAATATATTGGTTCAATTTTTGATCATTTTAAAACCCACAATATGAACTAACGTGATAGGATATTGGTCAACAAGTGAAGACCCCGTGGTGCACCCATGCCCTGGAAAACTTGGTCTCCTCAATTAGCCCAATCTACTCCAAATTGGAGAGGGTATACTCATGGTAACCAAACACATCAACAGGCCTATTTACAGCCCTATTAACAACCTTCTGCATATCCCCAATACCAGCAAAATCAAGCCCCATTTTTCCAACAACCTAATCTTACTCCTCAACTAGGCCAACAACCTCAACAACTTCAACTGCCATCCAATCAGACTCCACCTAGGCCAACACAATTGCCAGCCCAGCCAATCCCAAATCCGAATAATAAAATGGATAAACCCATGTATAATGTTGATGATGGAATGGCACTTCCCTACTCAATCCTCCCACTTCAAAATATCAACTTAAGATCTGGAAAAACTTTACAAAAAGAATGTCCTGTTATTTTAGAAGAGCAAGCAGAAAATGAGAAAACTCCAAAAAAATTAAATATAGAAAAATCACAGTCAAAAAGGGAAATCATTAGTACCTTATATACCTCCCTTTCCAGAAAGGTTGGTCAAAGAAAAACTTTCAATCTCCCTACCTGATTTTGATGTTTTGAATGAGTTAACCAATGTATGTGTCAAAATTCCCCTGCTGTAGGCTATAAAGGATATTCCAATCTATACTAAAGAAGTTAGGGAATTATGTCTTAATAAAAGAAGGAAGGATCCATCAAAAATTCATGTGGTAGGCAATTTAGCAGGATTAATGTCTAACACCGTTTTTATTGAAAAGTATGTAGATCCTGGAATCCCAATGGTTACAATTACTATTAACAATTTTTCAATTCCAAAAACATTGATTGATCTAGGTGCTGCCATTAATGTCATGACACTAGAGACAATGGAATACCTTCACTTGAAAAATCTCAGACCAACCACTATAGTTTTGGAACTAGCTGACACGTCTAAAATCACACCTGAAGGGATCTTAGAAGATATCATTGCTTCTTTAGACTCCTGGGAGTATCCTGTAGATTTTATAGTGCTGCAACCAAAGTCTAATCTAGGAAGGCATCCATTGATTCTTGGCAGACCCTGGTTGGAAACAGCTGATGCTTTCATAGGGTGTAGATCAGGAAGTATGCTCATTTCACATGGGATAGAGAGAAAACAAATTACACTTGATCCTTCTGCCCAACGACCTTCTGCATTAGATCAGTTATCATGGATTAATGAGACTAAAGAACAAGAAGAAGAAGTGATTCAGCCTGTCCTAAGTATCAATCAGTTCTTTGATTTTCAAGAAGAAAACAATGAAGATTTGCTAGATTACTTCATTGCTGAACCTGATATTTCTGAAGAATTAAGAGACATGTAGTATGCTATAGTAGATCAAGTTTTGGGACAGAATTTTCAGGAAAATTGCATAGTACATTCTCTAGCATTGGCACTTCATGATATTTTTAATGTTCATTCAATCACTAATGTCCAAAGAAAAACAGTTGAAATCAGTCCAGGAAAACATTTGAATATAAGTGCACATCTTACTGCATGACAGGAAGAACAGTTGATCGCCTTGCTGAATAAACATTCCCATGCATTTGCTTGGGAATACACTGACATGCCAGGCATTCATCATGAAACATGCACTCACCACATTTACACAGATGATAGGATCAAACCTCTCAGACAATCGCAACGTAGAATGAACCCCATACTAAAAGAGATAGTCAAGGATGAATTGTAGAAGTTATTAAAAGTAGGATTTATTTACCCTATCTCTGACAGCCAATGGGTTTCTCCCTTGGTTGTTGTTCCTAAAAAAAATGGTAAATGGCGGATATGTGTAGATTACAGGGAGTTAAATAAGGCAACATTAAGAGATTATTTTCCATTTCCCTTTATTGATCAAGTGTTAGATGCCTTAGCTAGAAAGGAATATTTTTCATTTCTAGATGGTTTCAATGGATATAATCAAATTAGTATTGCAAAAGAGGACCAGGACAAAACTACCTTTACATGTCCCTGGGGCACATATGCCTACAAGGTTTTACCTTTTGGCTTATGTAATGCCCCAGCTACCTTTCAGAGGGCAGTCTTGGCCATTTTTGCAAATCTAATTCATGAATGTGTTGAAGTCTATATGGACAATTTTTATGTGCATGGAAGTGACTTTGAAGATTCCTTAGCAAACCTGGAGAAAATTTTAAAAAGGTGTGTTGACTCAAATCTTTCCCTTAGCAACGAAAAGTGTTTTATGATGATGACTGAAGGGATATTTTTAGGACATCACATTTCTTCATCTTGAATAAAAGTAGATCCTGCTAAAATTCAAATCATTGAAAATCTATCTGAACCAACAACTCGAACAGATGTAAGAAGCTTTTTAGGGTATGCAAGCTATTATCATAGATTTATTGCAAATTTCAGTAAGATAGCTCTGCCATTGTTTAAATTACTTTCAAAGGATGTACATTTCAAATGGGATATTAACTGTCAATCTGCATTTTAGACACTTAAAGAGAAGCTCTCAACTGCTCCCATTTTAAGAGGACCAAATTGGACATTGCCCTTCCATATTTCTACTGATGCATCTGATACTGCAATAGGGGCCTCTTTGGGACAAAAAGAGCATACCATGACTTATGTTATCTATTTTATCAGTAAAAATCTAACACCTGCAGAATTGAATTATACAGTTACTAAAAAGGAGATGTTGGCAGTAGTTCATGCTGTGAACAAATTCCGTCATTACATTACTGGCTATGAAAAAAATTTCCACACAGATCATTCAGCTTTACGATATTTAATGAATAAATCTATCACTAATGGTTGGATAACCAAATGGTTACTATTAATGCAATAATTCAATATCACTGTTTTATATCGGCCTGGATGAGAAAATCAAGTGGCAAATTTCCTATCTCGCTTACAAAATACTGGTGAGGTTGTTCCTATTTTAGATAGTTTTCCTGATGAACACTTGTTTGCAATTTCTGTTATCACTCCTTGGTATGCTGATATTGTCAACTATTTATCATCAAGACAGCTACCTCCATCTATGTCATCTAAAGAAAAGAAAAAGATTATTAAACAAAGTGCTAGGCATATATGGGTCAATGGTGATCTCTTTTACACAAGATATGATCTAATTATTAGGAGATGTGTACGACAAGATGAAGTTTTAGATATTTTGAAAGCATGTCATGATGAACCGTGTGGTGGCCATTTTGCAGAGAAAAGAACAGCATACAAGATACTCAATTTGGGGTATTACTGGCCTTATATTTTCAAGGATTCTAAGAAGTGTGTTAGGAGCTGTGATACTTGTTAACGGATGGGTCGGCCAGTCCGATCTAATGAAATGCCACTCCAACCACAAATCCTCATAGAACCATTTGAAAAGTGGGCTCTTGATTTCATTGGTCCGATTCATCCACCATCACAAGGGAAGAAGTACATTCTAGTATGTACAGACTATGTTACAAAGTGGGTGGAAGCCAAACCATTACCAAAAGCCACAGAACAGACTGTGGTAAACTTTCTTTTTGAGGAGATATTTGTCAGATTTGGGGTTCCTAGAAATATTGTCACTAATCAGGGTGCCCACTTTACTTCCAAACTAGTGCAGGAGCTAGCAGCAAAGTACAAGATTAAGCACAGAAAATCTACACCTTACCATCCACAAGCCAATGGCCAGGTGGAATCTACAAACAAGACTTTGGAAGGAATCATCACCAAAACTGTCCAAATGCATAGGAAGGATTGGTCAGCTAAGGTTACTGAAGCTTTATGGGCATACCGAATCACTTGGAAAAATAGTACTAGTTTTTCTCCTTATCAGCTCGTTTATGGTAAGCAAGTCCTCCTACCTATATTTCAAATTCATACCTTCAAGTTAGCAGCAAATTTGGGGATGAATCTTTCTGAAGCACAGCAAGAAAGAATACTTCAATTGAATCAACTAGATGAGATGAGACAGGCTGCAATAGAACACAATATTTTGATACAACAATAGAGAGCCCAATGACATGACAAGTTTATCAAAAAGAAACAATTTCACATCGGTGACTAGGCACTATTGTTTGATTCGAAGTTAAAAGACTTCAAGGTCAAATTCACAACTCATTGGCTTGGTCCATATGAGATTGTAGAGGTATATGACAATGGCTCAGTCAAACTCCAAACAATCGATGATGAAGCACGTACATTTGTGGTCAATGGCCATCAGCTCAAACTTTATACCAAGCCTATCAACAAAGAAGATTTCACAGCAACGAGAGATGGAAGTGCTAGATAAACACACTGGTGTTTCTCCTTCACTTTCTTCTTAGCTATTTTCTGATTTGATATAAAAAATATAAAAAACAAAAAACAAAAAAAACAAAACATTAAAAAAAAAAGGGAGTTTAGTTGTGAAAACCAGGCCACTGGCACAACATAAACTTGAATTTTCCTTGGAAAACCAGGTTTGCTTGGCCATTGAAAATTCATAAAAATATTTTCAAAATTTCATGCCTCTTAGGCAATTTTTTTTGCATAATAAAGTTCTTGTTTGAATTGAGGACAAGTCAATAAGTAGTCCTGTGAGGGGGATAAGCATTTTATGCTTTCTATTTTTCTTCTTTCTTGGAACCCTCCAAGTATTTTTCAAATGCAGAGGGACCTGACTTCCAGCAAAGCAGAAGGAATCTGGAATCAAATGTTTTTTTTTATATATTCATACTCCAGATATTAGTGCATTATGCATTAAGTTAAAATAGATACGAAATATAGAACATTTGATATAAAGATGGCTGTGTGTATTTCCAAAAGGTGAAAAGAGTCCACTCCAAGTGAAGAAATCCCTTCATTATAGCTCATTAATCAAACATTGGGGTATGTAAAGGAACTGAAGCGCATTGTATATAGATGAAATACTTCTAACCTTACCTTTATTCTTTCTCCTTGAGAATTTGTATCTGAACTAGTGATTGGATAAAAAGTGGCATGTTCTGATAATGATTATAAAGGACGTGGTTCTATGCCCCCACGAAAATATATAAATGTGCCTGGAAAATCGCATTATGAACTGATGACATCAGGATTGCATATTGAAATGGTCATTCTTCTTTGAACCAAACTTCACTCTTTCATCTACAAGACCCGATTGTTGTGTAATGCAAAGGCATATAGGGGTAATCTTTTGCAGTGAAAAGAAGGCGTGTATCACAGGAAGGATGCAGGCACTAGTTTACTGAAGAATGCATTCACGCAGGAGGAATTGAAAAGCAATAATGCCAGAGGGGAGGTAAAACTTAAATTGTTTGCCAAAGAATTTGCTAGATCAATAGCAATTCTAATTTCAGAGTATCATTTTGGAATAAGAAAATGTTTACAGAGCTAAAATTTGCAAGGCTGAGGTTTTCTGTTCCATATTTCTTTTCCTATTAAAGTTGCGAAATGGTATCTAGACTAGAACTAGAGAAATTCGATCCCACTGATATTCATGAGAAATGTATGGAAATTTTTGAAAAGAAACAGTGGGTGACTTTTTTTGAAAACTTTGATGGGCACAATGATAATGTTATCCTAGCCTTTGCTGATTCGTTTGATGGAGAAAGGGATAAAGTGGGAAATTTGAACTTCAGACTGTCTGAAAACATTTTGGCACAAATCATTGGCTTACCACAGCAAGGAGAGAGATTCTTCAAAACCAAACAATTCAAGGAGAAGGCATAAATACCCTTGCAGTGCAGGTCAAGGGTAGGATCAGTGAACTGGAAGAAGGGAATACCAAGGAGATGGTTGGTTGATCCTTGGGATGAAATAGTCTATATCAGCCAAAAATTCATCGCCTGTGAAGGCCGATTTAGTATTGTATATCTTTACCATATCAAGATATTGCAGCATTTAAGAGGTGATTGTGAGATTAATATGCCCCATTTCTTAGTACAGAGTCTTTCCAAGATGGCTAAGGCTGTTCAAAAGCATGCAGAAGATAAAATGACAAGCCTTTTCCACTGTGGACTCATCAAAATAATCATCACATATGAGTTACAGAAGCAAAATCTGACATGGCAAGAAATTTTAATTCATAATCAGTTTAAAGAACAAGAAGAGCTGCCTGAAGAAGGTTTGAAGGAAGACAAATTATTGATGATGACATACCCCAAGGATGGAGAACAGAACCCTGAAGCAACAAGCTCAAAACTACAAACGGGGAAAAAGAAAGAAAGAGAGGTGTTGATGATCACAGATGATGAAGACAACTTTGAGGAAGCAAGCTCAAAACAGCCTCAGAGAAGGATACGAACCAAGAGTATGATGAAAGAAGAAAGACAGTTTCAAAAGCAAGATCAAATTTTCACCACTTATAAGAGAAATCCAAGGAAGTATCAGCAAGCTCGAAATAAGTCAGCACTAGAAGGAGATGATGAAAGCCAGCAGAAACAGTATGAATACATACAAACCTTGGAAAGTCAAGAAGAAAATCTAACAGGTGAGATAGGGCAGGTCCATGAAGAAAAAGATATCCAAGAAACTGAAAAGATTTCAGATGAAGTGATAAAGTAGACAAAAAAAATCAATTTCTTCTTGGAGCAGCAAGAAAAAGAAAAGAAAAAACATCCAAGATAGGAAATATTAAATGATCCAGCTTCTCCTTTCTTAGAGCAACAAACTATGGAAGAAGAAAAGAAGGGAGATTCAGTACAAGAGAATGAAGAATTAGGGATGGACACCAATTCTGTGCAGCCTCCAATGAAGATGGAAAAGAAGAAAACTTCCAAAAACAATAAAAATATTAAGAGATTGAAACTGGAAGTAAAGGAATTAGAACTAAGGAATGAAAAGTTAAAGGAAAGGAACTGGAAGTTTAAAGTTCAAAGGACACGAATCTCCAAGCATGCATATAGATGGTACAAACAAAAGAAGATTTACAAAACCAAGTATGAGAAACTGAAAGTCCTTTATGTATCTCAAGCTTCTACAGATGCATCATCTCAGACAGGGGATTAAAAGCAGAGGGTCAACAACAAAATTTTCGTCATGATATAAGCAGGGTCAAATTTTTTGGGATACTTTTTGTGCATGAGGACATGCAACAGCTTCCTCTTGGGGGAGATGTTGGGCACCATTTTGACCTATTTTTGTCATCAAAATACCTTCCAGTTTCCTCCATAAACCTTCCTACTGATCCATAAAACCTTAATTTCATTTATAAAACTTTGGTCAAAGGTATAAATGTTGTTGCTTCTTAACAAATTGAATTATGAGATTTTTAAGGCATTTAAATTAAGGTTTTATTCAAAATTACAAGATGTGCTAACTTCCCGTAATTTCTCCTAGGTTGGATACTTGCAGGCCAGCTAGGCATAAACTGAGAGATGGGAGAAATATCCTTGATGTCCAAGGATGGTTAAACTTCCAATGAATAGATGATATGGTTCTCACAAGTGTCGAGTCAATGCCGGTCAAAGATGACCGCCTGTGCTACCACTTAGCATAAAAGCAGGACAGTTCCGATTTTGTCTATTTTGATGGATCTGATGGAGGATCTCGAGGGTTGCATGTCATTATTAGTCTTCCAGATTTGTAGCATTTCTAGTTTTTTTAAAAGATTGCATAAGTATTTGATTTTACATATGAAAAAAACCCTGCTGGATCATAAACGTATAATTCTGGAATCAAGACTGTGGATTTGATTACTATGTATACCCAATTCGATATGGTGAATGCAATTGAAGTTTAGAGCTCTGTGATTTTCTCTGCATGTGTAAACGAAGCATTGGAGGGCCCCCTTTTCCAAGTCTGCACACCTCTTTTTATATCGTTGCCGGTGGTATGTTTTATTAAATCCTGTAGAATTTGATTTCTTCATTTAACTACTCATACATTGCAGAACGAGTTGGATTGTTTGAACAAGGTTAGAAACTCTGTTATTTAATCATTCACATGTTGTAGGAATGGTTCAGACTGCTTATTCAATATCAAATCACTATACATTGCTTATTGAATGATGAATTATTGAGGACAATATACATTGTGAATGTCTTCCTGTAAGGGAAATTAATGTTTGACTAATTTCAATATTGAGATAACAGGCAGAGTATCGTGATCTATATTTTAGGGTTAGGTTTAATTTTTTTTTTATCTCAGAATGTTTCACATATGAATTGTTGTTTAACTTAGAGATCAAATGAAGTTGCTTCTGTAAGGGAGTTTTTGTATTTCAAGTCACAGCATTCTAGCTTTCAATAGGTTTGTTTCATAGGTAAACTAGATTTCCAGTTAGTTCTAGCTTTGAGTCTCTATATTTGGGATATGCCTCTAAGTCTACAAACTCTGGATTGACATAAACTCAAGGTCTAATCCACACTAGTGGATTGGATCCCAACACCATACATCCTGGTTTCAAGGATGAATAAGGAGAATATTATCACATTGATAGTAGTGTTTACTATAAATGAACTCAAGAGGGCCATACATAAACTACAAGTGGACAAATTCCCAAGGTCTAATGGATTCCATGTAGAAATATTTTCAAGGTTTCTGGGTACTCATTCAAAAAGATCTATTATTATACATTCATATATATTTCAACTATACATTGGAGCAAAGAAAAATATAGAGGTTTTGAACATAAAATCCAGTAGGTGGAACAAAACATTATTATACTTTATAATCAGGCATTCATAAAATAATGCTATACATAGATTCTTGGTAGTTTTCTAATTTACTCCCCTTGATAAATAATATTTGCATGCTTACATAGGATCCCTACAAAAAAACAGTAAAAGTAATGGCAATAAATATGAAGCTCATCTCGTGTTGTTATTATGCTTACTTAGTCTACTTGTTGCTTTCTCACTATGATCCTTACTGACTCAATTAGGGAAATAACGTGGTATAAAAATAGTTATTACATAACCATATTAGATTAAAATAGATACAAGTAACGTATAGAAATGGGGTTAAGATAATTGTCATTATAGAGATGTTATGACTCTTATACCCTCCCTACCTATGGGAATATTACATACCTGTGTAAACATCAACACACGTAAGCTATTTGATATTGTGTTTCATGCTTAGTTAGCTCTATTATAACCATTAATATCATTATCTGTGTTCATTAGATACTAGT
Organism: Pseudotsuga menziesii; assembly: GCA_001517045.1. Lineage (NCBI taxonomy): Eukaryota > Viridiplantae > Streptophyta > Pinopsida > Pinales > Pinaceae > Pseudotsuga > Pseudotsuga menziesii. Next base: position 44,293 of record LPNX010551430.1, on the reverse strand, counting down.
AAATCATAACAAGTACTGCTTACAAAGACCAGTAATAACACTAATAGAAAATACGTGGAGATAGGAGAATATCTTGTGTTTACATAGTAGTGATCTAATCAAGTGAGTATGTATTACACATTCATTACGAATAAAGAGCTTAGTGATAATAAGAGCTTAATATGAGTAAAAGTTGTAGTTATAGATAAGCAAGAGATCAATTATAGTCATGTTCTTACACTAGTATCAGTATCATTTATCGGTTATCTTTTGATGGTAATGTATCCTAATTGAATTGGATAACACATGTATTATGAGTACTAATCCCATTGCTCTTGTAAGATGCCAAAGCTTACTAGGTACTTGTAATAAGGGTTGACTTACACTAAGAAACTTGTTAATATTATGGAAAGTTCTATTACACCCAATGTGATAAGCTAACATAAGTAGTGATGTTTTACGTGTTATGATTACCATTACAGTGGAATAGCAATATCCAGTCAGTGATGATAGTAACATAACCTTTGCATAACTATGGTGATCCTAACCATATGAAGCTAATTGGAATGAAGATAATTGGATTTTGCATAATATAAAGAATTTGAAAATGAATGCATTTAGACCAACCCTCCATTACTGTACCTCAAAATTCATTACTAAATTATGTTTTAGAACTCTCAAGTTGAGGTAAGTTTATTGACATCATCGATCAGTCAAATCCTCGTATATTGCAAAGTTCTTTGAGAATTTTGTTGCCCAAAACTATTTGCTACATCTTATAACCACAATCTAAGTAATATATCATTTAGTTAAGAAGGAACCACAGAACACCATTAAGCCAATAAAATTTGTTTTAAATGTTTCGTTTCCTAAGAGAATTAGGAAATTCAATTCCCCCATTAAATCCGAGTATCATCTCCTTCAACCAAGATAGAAACAAAAAAGACATTAGCTGATAGCATCAAATTTCTCTCTCCAAACTTGCATCTATACCTATACTCATCCCTTGTGCTCTGTATACAACCAAATTAGTAGCACAAGTTAGAGTTGTAACACATTCATTGCTTTTGATCTAGGATATGCTTTTGCACTCCCACCTTGTACTTTATCTCTTATGTACTCTTCTAGTCCTATTGACATACTTTTGTCAATATGATATATGAATTCTAGACTTGAATTTTGAAGTAAACATGGTCACACTCACCTCGAAACAAAAACAACATAGTTAGTGATATTCTAGACAGTCCAAGAAATAGCCTTGAAAATACAAACTGTGAATGAACTAGTGGGTTTCAGCAGAAGTATAAATCCAAGCAAGAGAGAACAATAGGAGGATACTTAGCAAATTTTTCCAGTGATTCTAAAGGGGATGTTACATTTATTTACTTTGTTGTCTTTCCAATTCAGGTTGATATTGCAGGGCTGCAATCTGGAAGCTTCAAAGGGGCAATTTACCTTAATATTTTACAATAGATTCTATCTCCTAGGAGTTGGGGAAAATAGTAATTAAATTTGTCACTTTATAACTACCACAGGTTCCTTCTTGTTGAGACGATTGGGATGTGAGTTGCACAAACTCCATTGTAATCAAGTGACTAATTGTGGGCTAGTATTACTACATGTTTCTTATAGATTATTGTTTTGTTTATGGGGATTCTTTCCTTAACTGTCTCCATTTAGTGTTGTAGCTCAGTGCTAAAGTGAATATTTAACAAGATTCCTTGTTATCATTGCCCTATTGAATTTCTTTTTGCATGAGTTGTTCATTAGCAGTAAATCAGCCTCCATATTCAGTAGCAAATATTTTTTGCTCTTTTATTCTCCCATACCTTGTGCATTAAAACATTTTGACTCCATGCCCAGTGGATACAAGCACCAACCAATTGTAAATAGAAATACTTGAAAATATTATAAAACTCTTTTACTTCCAATACTTCAGTGAAAGCTTATAAAAGCATTCATGCAAGCAAACTTTATTGAATATCCAAATACACAATAGGGACAACTCCATGACTGATGGAGGAACCCACCCATCAAAATTTAGTAGCAACGACTTTTTATCAAGGTTTCCATCAGTCAGTGGCAGTCGGTATTTGCATTTTTGTATGACCTAAAATGTAAAATGTAGAAATACCTGAGAGAATTTAAGACGGATGAACGTGCCATGATCGTATCAATAGAGTGGAAAAAGGGGATAGAAATTTGTACTTACCGAAGACATATTTGCAGTCAATTTAGCACCAATCACAATGAAGTCCTGGAACCAGTCACGGTGGGTCAATCACAAACCCGTGCAGAGAATATTGTAGTGAAATCCCTGCAATCAACTCCGTGAAGGAATAACACTGAAGAAACTGACAAAGCAAACAAGTGAAATCACAGAGTATCAACCTGTGAACGAACCGGCAGAGAAAACAAGTGAAATCGCAAAGGATCAACCCATGAAGGAACCGACAAACAAGTGAAATCGCAGAGAATCAACACGTGAAGGAACCTACAGAGCAAACAATTGAAATTGCAGAGTATCAACCCGTGAAGGAACCAGCAAAGAAAACAAGTGAAATCGCAGAGTATCAACCCATGAATGAACCAGTAGAGAAAACAAGTGAAATCACAAACTATCAACCCAGGAAGGAACCGACTCTATGAGGGAACTCAAGATTTAAGTGAAAAATGGAGTGTTTTTTTAACGCGTGGGAGGGGACTTAGCTAGAGGTAAGTGAAAAATGAGTGTAAATGTGTATTTTTATATGTTTTGTTTTATTGTTTTGTTTTATTGTTTTTTTTTAATGTTTTGTTTTATTGTTTTTTTTATATGTTATTTTTTATTATTATTTTATGTATTGTTTTATTTGTTTATTTTATATTTATGTTTATTTAATTATTTATTTGTCCATACACTATTCAAATATTTAGAGACCAAAGTTTAACATTGTAGAGAGTCTTCTATTGAACCATAATAAAGTGTTGAATTATGATTGTGATTCTATAGTGTATTCATACTTTAATTAATGAGAATGAGTAAATATATTCTCTTGTGATTGTGTGATCTATTTTGTCTTTTATGGGTAAGGTAAGTTATTAAGAATTCAAGACGTAGGTTGTATCTTTGTTCTAATCTTTATGTGTAGCAAGATACTATATTAAATTTATAGATTTGTTGGAGAATCAAGATCATTGTTCCCCTCGCTATACCACTTGGTATCACAATATGATTGAAACTTGAGTAGAAAACTAAGTGAGAAAAGGGATCATAGAAGATGAAAATGTTGTTCTAAGTTGAAGAAATGGCATGGAGATACTAAAGGAGAGCTACAAATAGATAATTGCAAGGAACATGAAGAAGATATGAATAGTTAGAGAACAAGTAGTTGTTATAACATTAATTGGCAATTTAGTGACCTTAATGGAACCCTAATGATCCTAATGGCATCTGGGTGAAGCTAATGGAATCAAAGAACCCCTAATGGCATCCATATTTCCCTAATTTACCTCCAAATGTCCCTAATTCTGTATGAATAGTCCTTAATTCCATATGAAGAGTCCTTAATAACTACTATATGCCTTAAATCATATATAAGAGTCCTTAATGGCTACTATATGCCTTAAATCGTATATAAGATTCCTTTGTAATTGATGGTCCCCCCCTCAATACAAGTTACCAACTCAATCTATCCCAAAATCCATTGAAAAAACATGGTTTCGAGGGCATACACACATTTCCTTAAGGAAGGAAAGGAGCATGTGCCTTGGAAAAAGCACAAAATATATAAGAAACACCAAAATTCTCTAAATTGAATGGTTGGAAAAGTTGTTCTTTGGGTATAACACCTTGAAACCACCCTCCAACTATCTCAACCATGTCTAATATTGCACAAATAAGACATTCATAGAAGATATGAGGGACATAAGCACTCATAATGTGGTTATGTTTGAAGAATTGGTCATAATTCGCTGATTTGTTATGTTCATTCCTCCTAAGAAGCCCTTATTTATGAGATTTCATCATCCCTCACTAATGGATTTATATGCCTCATTCGATCAATTTTTCATTAGATTGGTGTCAGTTGTAAAGGTGGTGAAAATTCCATGGATTTATGTCTTTGACAAAGTTGAAGACACCTTTGTTATGCATTTATTCACATCCAAAAGCACCATTAGGTACTTTTAGTGGAACGTCTAAAAAGTGAAGTCCCTTAATGTGGAATGAACGTCCAAAAACACAAGCTTGCAACTTGGACATAACATGTAAAGAACGTCCAAAAAGCAGCATGTCTAACACGGAACTAGCTTTGGATGAACATCCAATAAGCC
>LPNX010551430.1:0-35000 GCA_001517045.1 Pseudotsuga menziesii | reverse complement strand
ACATCTGACCATGATAGGAAACTCATTGCACATCATGTCAGAATGGCTCTCAGTCCCAAACTGAAATTCTTGGTAACTGACTAGGTGCCTCCATTCTCCCAGAGAATGGCCTCTCATCACTTAAGCTGAGCTTCAGTCCCAGACTGAAATTCCTGGTAACTGACCAAGTGCCTGCATTCTCCCAGAGAATGGCATCTCAGCACTTAAGCTAAGATTCAGTCCCATACTGAAATTTGTTAGAAAATAGGACCGTAGAGCAATAACAAATATACAGTTAAATCAATAAACAAGATGCAAAACACATTAAAACATTACAAAGATACACAGATATAACATGGTTCACCCAAACGATGGGCTACATCCACAAAGAAATTGCCAATACTTTTATTACAGTCCAAAAAGATGAAGAGATACACCCTGCAGCAAAACTGCTGCACTTCCTCTTCACGCTCTCATAATCTCTCTTCCAATACAATACAATACCATACTCAGTCATTTTACAATGCTTTCTTGTATAGGGGAAATACAATGGGAAAATTCTAGGGCTAACCCAATACCATGGGTCTGTAAAATTGTTGGACAACACATATCCCAAAAAAAATTCTCGCGGGCTCCACCCCCACACCCCAAGGCAGGGGGAATGAGTGTATAGTACACATGGGGTACAAACAAAACTGAATAATATCTCTAGATCTAGAAGATTAGGCTCCACAACCAACAAAATTCCTGGTAACTGAATAGGTGCCTCCATTCTCCCAGGGAATGGAACCTCGGCACTTAAGCTAAGCTTCAGTCCCAGACTGAAATTTCAAGTAACTAACCAGGTGCCTCCATTCTCCCAGAGAATGACATCTCAACACTTAAGTTGAGCTTCAGTCCCAGACTGAAATTCCTGGTAACTGACCAGGTGCCTCCATTCAGAGAATGGCATTCAACACTTATATCTGATCATGTGAGAACACATCTCACAGTCACCTCAGAATGGCTCAGCACTGACATCTGACCATGGAAGGAACCAATCCTCTCACCATGAAAGAATGGCTTAGACCTTACATATAACCATGGAAGGAACCAATCCTCTTACCATGTCAGAATGGCTCACGGACTCATCACTTCCCCTTGGAGGGAACCTCTATCTGGAGAACACCAAGCTTCTCCCTAAAGTATTCAAACTTCACTTTGGCCAATGGCTTAGTCAACACATCAGCTATATGTTCATCCGTCACAACACACTATAGCTTCATTACTCCTCTTTACACCATATCCCATATATAGTGATAATTGATCTCAATATGATTCGACTTTTCATGGAACATCGGGTTCTCAGACAACTTCACACAACTCTGGTTGTCACAATGTATACAAGTAGCATCCAACTGGAGATCAAATAAATTAGACAGTAGCTTCCTCAGCCATACTACCTCACAACTAGTTGAACAAGCTATGACATACTCTGCTTCAGTTGTACTCAGTGCCACGAGGAAGACTGTTTCCTGCTAAACCAAGAGATCACACCCGATCCCATACTGAAGCAGCACCCTGAAGTGCTCTTCCTATTGATGGCAATGCCTACCCAATCTGAATCAACATAACCTTTCAAGTTAATCTTCTATTTCACCTCATACTTGAGCCCATAATCAACTCTACCCCTCAGGTACCCTAGAATATGCTTTGCAGTAATCAAGTGAACATGTCTCGGATCGGTCAAGAACTGGCTCAAGGTGTTCATAGCAAAGCAAATATCTGGTCTTGTATTCATCAAGTACATCAAGGACCCAATCATCTGATGATACATCATGGCATCAACCACTTATAATGAATCATCACTCAACAGCTTCAGGTTTGATGCCATAGGCGTGGTCATGGCCTTGCAATCCATCATCCCAAATCTCTTCAGGATCTCTACTGCATACTTCCCTTATCTGAGGGAGATTCCATCCACATTCTGCCACACCTTTATGCCTAGAAAATAGTGCATCATACCCAAGTCTTTAATTTCAAACTCGGAAGCAAGCTTCCTCTTTGTATCAGCAATCAACCCATCCATACCAAAACAGATCATCTACACATAGTAGGAGTATCACTAGGTTACCATATTCAACCTTGTAGTAAAAGTTGGAATCTGCTTTACTCTTGGTAAATCCCAAACTCGATAGAAAGCTATCAATTCTATAGTACCATGTCCAGGGTTCTTGTTTTAAAACATATAGGGCTTTCTTCAATCTACACACATGAGACTAGTCCCCTGTCATGTGTCTCAAAACAGAGTGGCTGCTCCACATACACTTCCTCTTCCACTACACCATTCAAGAAAGTAGTCTTGACATCCATCTGGTGTATTTTCCATTTCATCATTGTAGCCAGAGAAAGTACTGATATGATGAAATTGTATCTGGCTATAGGTGCAAAAGTTTCTTCATAATCTATTCCTTCTTTCTAGGAGAATCCATGCGCCACAAATATTGCTTTCTATTTCTCTATGCTGCCATCTACAGCATGCTTGATCTTGTAGATCCATTTGGAAGTTACAACAAACTTTCCTTCTGGCCTTGGGACAATATCCCAAACATCATTCTTTATGATCGATTGATACTCTTTGATCATAGCATCCTTCCATTATTTCCTTCCTGCCACATATTCATAGTTGGAAAGGTCTTTATCGATGAAGTCACATAATAAGGATACGTAACCGGAGCAGGACCTGGTTCTTTTCCTTTCTTTGTGATTTTCTTCTGGAGCCCCATATCTTTCTCCACCTTGGATAGCTTCTTGTACCCAAGAAGGTTTCCTCTTGTGAGGATTCTTCTCCTGAGGTGGATCTACAGGTTATTTAGGTTCTTCTAATTCTTAATCTTCTTCTTGAATTTCTTCATTCATAGTCGTGTCATGAATTCTGGGTACTTCTATTTCTTCAAGTTCTTCAGCAGGTCTCTTTCTGGATTTGTTGTAAGTTGAGTCTTATTCAAATGTTACATCCCTGTTGATGTCTATCTTCTTGAATCCTAGGGAGTATATTCTGTAATCCTTAGAGCTTTCAGAGTATCCCACAAATATACCCTTCCTTCCTGAAGGATCTAACTTTGTCCTCTTTTCTTTCAGAATGTGTATGTACACTGGACAGCCGAATATTCTGAGATGGTTGACTTCTGGTTTATTGCTGGAAAAGACTTCTTCAAGTGTCTTATTCTCAAGTACTCTGTGTGGAGTACGGTTCTGTACATACACCATTGCTCTTGCAGCTTCTACCCATAGACGCATGGGAAGATCTTGATCATGAAGCATGGCCCTTGTAGCTTCCATGATCATTCTATTCTTTCTTTCTGTAGCCCCATTCTGTTGTGGATTATATGGAGTGGTTAACTCCCTCTTAATCCCTGAATCTTTGCATAACTCTTTGAATTCATTTGATGTGAATTATCTACCATTATCTGATCAAAAGGTATTGATCTTCTTTTATGTGGGGTTCTCCATCAAGGCTTTGAATTCCTTGAACTTGTTGAATACTTCATCTTTATTCTTTAAGAAGTGTATCCATGTCTTCCTAGAAAAATTATCAATAAAAGAAACATAGTATACATACCCGCTTAATGAATTGGATGACATCAGACTGCATACATCGAAGTGGATGATTTCCAAGATTCCTTTTTCCTTGCTCTCGCTACTTGGAAATGTCTTCTTTGTATTCTTTCCTTTCGCACATCCTTTGCAGACACTGTCATGCTTTGTTTGAATTTCTGGAAGTCCTTCAACAGCTTTGCTCGCAAGTGGTAGTGCTCTGTAGTGCACATGTGCAAGCCTTCTATGCCAAAGTTCATTTGGCTCTACTGAGTCATGGATCAAGGCTTGTTCTAAATGGCCATGTAATTTGTATAGACCTCCTTCTTGTTCCCCAATCACTATTGCATTATCAATAGTCTTACCCTTTGGCCACATGAGAACTTGGCCATTTACAAATGCAACCCTCATACCTTTTGCATCTAATGCAGATATGGAGAGGAGGTTTTTCTTTAGTCCTGGTACAAACAATACATCTTTCATCTTTATAGACTTTCCAGAATCTAGCTTATAGGAGGATTCCCCACTACCTTTTATTGGATACTGGTAGTCATCTCCAAGTTTCACTTTGTGGGGTGATTCATGTTCTGATAGTTTCACAAAAGACTCTTGGAATCTTGTCATATGTTTGGAAGTCCCACTGTCTATAAGCCAATCATTTCTTCCATGTGTGATGTTTCTCGTGAGAGCAGAAATCAAAACATATTCTTCATCATTTGAAGAATCATCACTTTCTTGTATGATTCTCTTTGTGGAAGGTTCATCATCCTCTGCAGCATGAGCATGATGTCTTCTCTTGTTTCCCTTGTTCTTGTGAGAGATATTTTTGTTCTTAGGACATTATCTAGCATAGTTTCCTTTTTCATCACATATGAAGCATCTGAATCTGGTTCGATTCTTGTTAAATTTATTAGGATGAGAATGCTTACCTTTGTGATAGTTTGTCCTGCTTTTCTGGGAGTGTACTGTGAGAGCTTTATATTCACTTCCCATATTTTCTTCTCGAGCTACTATCCGAGCTTCTTCTTGTGAGCATTCTTCCCGCAGTCTACTGAAGTTGACTAGCTTCTTTCTGGCATAGATCCCTTGAATGAAAGAGTGCCATGTCCTAGGGAGACCATTCAAGGTAGTCATTACAATCTCTACATTCTCTACTTCTTCATCCACTGCTTCAAGTTGTTCTTTGATCTGGGAGACCCTTGTGAAGTATGACTGTATGGTCTCCACATTCTGGATCTTCACATTCTTCAACTAGTTCCTCAAAGTCATCTTCTAGTTTATGTTCTTTCCTTCAAATAATTTGGGCAGGGCATCAAACATAGCTTTAGGTGTCTTTAGGGAGGACACCTGTGGTATGAGGTGATCCTTGATTGAATCAGCAATAATCCTCTTACCTATGACCAATTTATTCTTATGTAAGGCCTTAGCCTCATCTCCCTCTGGAACTGGAACCTCTTCATTGATGTAAGAGTCCAACTCATTCTCTTCCAGGACTAGGGAGATCCTATACTTCCTGGCTCGGAAGTTATCAGCTCCCTCAAGCTTTTCATCAAGCTTGGTATGATGAGACATCTTAACTGAGAACCTCAAATGGAAATATAAAAGATTTAGATCTTACAAGGTCAAGATGTTGGAACTGGATCTGGAGCTGAATTTCTACAGAGCTGGTTCAGGAGCAGATTAGGGTTTGTTTTTCCCAGAGTTCTGCCCAACCAAAAACTTTGATCTTGATCTCTAAACTTCAATTTTGGGGAGGAGATCAATCCAGGCCTGGGCTTACTCAAAAATTCCACTTCTGTGGAAAGCCCTAATTTTTGGCAATAGTGTCGGGTCAAAAACTGAAAATGTTGAGAATCAGATTCTGCTTCGACAGAAAGATGCGCCCTAGAGAGGAGAGTCAGCCCAACCTTCTTTTGCTGAAAATCTGTAGAGAGAGATCCAAAAAGTAGGAAGCCCTAGTTTCCGTGGCTGCACAGTGTATTCTTCTCAGGTTAGCTCTGATATCATGTTAGATTTTTATCATTCAAGCTAGCATTATCTTAAGATCTTTAACTGAGAGAATAACAAGCAAAGCAATCAAACATAAGAGATAATAAACACAAAGTTTTTCCTCGGGGAAACCATAAAGGAGAAAACCCCGCAACTTCATCAGAGATAGAATCAACACCAAAAACAAAACCCCAAAAATAGTAAGATGATCTCCTGATAGCAGTAGTCTCTCTCTCTCTTATCCCAGTAACTTCTTCTCGCTCAGTTATGCGCTACAACTGAGTGTGAGTGAATGTGTGATAAATAGAGAGGCTCACCCTCTATTTATACTAATTCCTGACTTGACAATAACTCACTAGGGCCGACTTCTCTGGGAGAGTCTAATAACCATAGGGCCCCACAACTGCGGACACTTTAACCCTTGATCAATAGGAGGGTTACCCACAATGACTTTACATGACTTGTTTACATTATTGAATCTCCTGATAGGAACATTAGGGCATGACATGACTCAACCACTTCCCGAAATAAACATCGGGGTAGAATACATAAGATATACAAGTGAATACATTCCAAAGTTACAATTACATCAACAATTTACCTGCTTATCTTTTAAACCATATGCTAAATCGGTTTCCCTTTGTGTAAGATTGGTATCTCCATCACGATGTAATGCTTTAAATAATGAAGCCACACCTCCCCATAATATTCCATAACTAGATTGTTCACATCATTCAATCCATACCTTCATCTAGTCAAGATTGTTTACAGTGTATAAATGAATTGCATCCCACTCTCAACCAACTGCTTGATGATAATCAAAATTAAAATTCAATACAAATGTAAATTATCTTAACAAAGTATACACTCTTAATTGATGCAATATATTGAATGTAAAAATAGAATATGTATGATATATATACATAAAAATAAACAGTCATATATGTATTATATTAATTAATATCCACGAGCTAATAATTACCTTTCACCTTCCTCAATCTACCTTTCCCCTTAAGGTACTCCCCTTCAAAATTGTTATTTGAGTCTGGATCACAAATGCGACATAAATTGAGCTTAACGCTAAATTAGGAAGATATTCACTAGTATACAACATGTTTTGGTATACCATGTATCCCTCCATCATAGAACCATCAGCACGTGCTCGTTGTCTAACCAAACCCTTCATAAATTTCAAGTGCCTCTCAACCATCCACATAGAACTTGAGTGCACAGGTCCACACAATTCAATCTCCTCGACTTGGTGAATGAGGTAGTATTCCCGTGCATTGAAAAATGTCAAAGGTAAATGCTTCTGCATTTCACACATGAGACAAGGAATTTCTCTCCTTCAATACTTTATATCTTCTTTATGGATTTCTTTACATGACAACCATCTACAAGTGACGCAAACGAATAAAGATATTTAACAAAAAAAACATTATATTACACAACATGAATTAGTGCACAAAAACAAATATAAGCTCTACGATAAATTAAACAAACACTAAACGCATGCAAAAAATCACTAGTTACCTCATGTATTTACTAATATTATATATAACTTGTTTGACATTGTTGTCGAAGTTGTCCGGGAGAGAGAGGTAGAACATACTGTAACAATATACAAACCACATCATTTTTTAAACAAAGAGTATACAAACAAAAGAACAACAATATGCACTGGAATTAAAAAACAATAATTATATGGATACCACAATAATTTCCTTAATGAATACATGCTAATCATGCATTTTCACCCCAACAAACTCACCTTTCTTTGTTATGATATTCTTCATGTTCGCACAAAATCCAGTGGGAAATTTAATTTTCCTCGTGATTTCTTTTACAACATTACTTTGTTGCTTCATTAACATTCGTGGAAGTGAGTTTATATTAATTTGGTCCCTGTTTCTATGAAATTGAATTGCGTCTTTCATTGCATGGTTGCCTTCTTGAATGTCTTTGCAAATTTTGACAATTTTTTTCTTTTTCACTCCTTAGATCCAATATTCACCATAATTTTTCAGTCACATTCTTTCTAATATGCATTGTATCATACAAAGGAGCAATTCGTAGGTTCTCATAGTAGGGAAACCTGTTGAATTGTTTAGGATAACTTTTCATTCCTTGTGGAAGCCCATTAATGCCTTCATGATCACGTCGGACATCATGAATCGTAGTTTATAAATAAATTACATTAATCAATGGCCACTACAGTAAACAACCCACAATAAATAAAAATAAATAACATTTCATATATGATGATCCATACGTACCAGCTTGACGATTTCTATTATATTGCAACTTCCATAGGTGAGGCGTCATTCTCTATGGTTTTAATGCAGTCTCTTGCTTCCCATTGAATAGATTTTTTTTTGTTGATCCATACATGTGATTCTTAGAGAGGAAGTGCCTATACTCATCAAACACCTCCTTTGTTAAGCTTTTTGAGCAACGAGATTTGATCTTAGGACCACAAACTGGACATGCAAATTTTCCCTTTGTCTGAAGACATAAATAAATATATGGAATATCTATGTCAATTATAATTATATATAAAATGAATGGAATGTTTATAAAAACATGCGTGCATAGTACTATATTAACTAGTTCATAAAATTAAATGCAATTAAAGTGGAACTTAAAAGTACAAACCACAAAAATGGGTTAACCCTGGGAATCGTGTATTATCTATACAAGCATTGCATGGAATTGAATTTGCTTTTGTCGTATTGGTCTAGATACGTCATACATACTGATACCATTCCATAACTTTAGTATCTTTTCTATAAGAGGTTCGATATATGCATTCATATCTTTAACTTAATACTTGCCCGATTGATTTGAACATATAAAATATATAATTATGAGTACCATTTAGATATATAAACCATGCACAAGAGAAAAAAAAAATTATATATGACATTACGAAACAAAACACGAAAAATGAGATGCCATAGCTACACTAAAAATAAAATAGTTGTAGGCATAATATACCTGGAATAATCATCAACACCATTGTGTGCTCCCTCTTTATTGACAACCATGGATGAATGTTATTGTTGATAACAAAAATATGCCACACCATGTAAACGGATCTCATCTTTGCAAATGGATTGACACAATCTGCTGCCAAAGAAATCCTAAGATTATGGGGTTCTTCTTTAAAGTGAGGCCACTTTTTGTCCATATCTCTAAATGCATAACTATATGTAGGAATTCGAATAACGACATCTTGACTTTTGTTCCTTACATGGTAATCCATAAATTGCACTATGTTTTTGCACCAGAATAGTCATTGCAAATGTGGAATAATGGGAATATAGCAAAGAACCTTGCAAGGCACCTTTTTTGTTACTTAATTTGTTTGATATCTACTTATATGACATTCCGGACATTCTATTGCAAATTCATGTTGATTATAATATATAATATGGTCATCGGGGCATGCATGAATTGCTTCATAATGCATTCCAATTTCTTTCATGATGGCAGATAAATCTCGATATGTGCGAGGTAAAATATTTGATGGTGGTAACAAAAATTCAGCTATCAAGATACATCAAATTAAAATAAAATTTGACTTAATATAATATATAAATAATATTAATGAAACACATTTCATCCGTATTAATTTGAATAATGAATTAACAATACAATTATTAGAGGAACAAAGATAACCTTTGCCGTGATCATATATATGTGATGGATTATTTTACATACCTTAACATTCATGTGATTGATATGTTTGAAAGACCATTCATAACCTTCAAGTTCATTATCAACAATATAGCAGAGAGAAGATTTGTGTTGGAGCCTTCATAAATGGGTTCGTATGCCTTCTCAAGAAGAGGTATATCGTGAACATCATCAAAGTCATCAATATTTTCATGATCATCGTCATTGTCATCATCCATTCTAACATTAAATGAATCATGGATAAATGTATTTGTACCATCATCTTCAACTACGTTATCGGTATGATCATCTTCTTTAATAGGATCATTAACTTGTTCTCCATTAATCATAGCATCGTGTACCTCTGGTACTTGTTCTCCATTAATCATAGCTCCATGTTCCTCCGGTACTTGTTTTGAAAGCACTTTCTCTGGACGATATGCGATAGGATGTATTTCCTTTATAATTACATGAATACATCAATAGATATAAGTTAATATAAAAAATATTAAAATATTGCATACATTTACCAAAGCAAAAAATATTAAGAACTTTATAATGCTAAACTTACAAATGGACGATATTCACTCCCTCCCTCAGTGTTTCCATGTTCCCTACAACGTTTTGTGGTTGTTGTGATCAATATTATTCTCCTCTTAAAGCCCCTGCATTGACTTCATGGACAATAACATTTCCCATCACACCTTCTTTTCGCTGCATCCCACAGTCTAGCAAAAAATTGTCAATTTTGTTCGTTTGGATTAGGAATATTGCTATTTGACATTTTGACACAAAAAGCTTGAATGAAGACTATCAACGATCTTTAAAAAATCAAGGTACACACATCAATATATTTTCGCAAACCATTTGTCAATGAATAAAATAATTTCTGCAAACCATCTATCTAAGAATAAAATGATATCCGCAAATCATCCCGAGAATAATAAAATAATTCTGCAAACCGTTCCTTGAAGAATAAAATGATTCCTCAAACTGTCCGTCGAGGAATAAAATAATTTCCACAAACCGTCTTTCACTTTTATAGCAAACAAGTTGGAATGTTTCTATAATTTATATATTTTTAAATTCAACAGTCATTGGATAACCGACGATATGGAACCTAGTTACCATTGCAAGAAGCCTGATTACCGTTGCAAAAAAATATGCCAAACACGTCACAAATCCGACGAAATGGTGTCGAAAATATAACGAATGTGGTATCAATAATCCAACGAATGTGGTGTCAAAAATCCAACAATAGAAATTTAAGTCAAAAATTCAACAACTAATTCTATCATTTAAAATAATAATAATCAAAATTCGAAAATTTGAAATTGAAATCCGACAAAACAATACTTTTCGTCGGATGTCTTCGGATTTTGGGTCCAAATCTTATTGTGAGCTATGGGACCCAATATAACATTTGTTTGTCATTTACACATTAAATTAATTCATACAAATAATAAATATCGAGAAAATAAAGTGGCATTGCTTCATAAGGACATTTGGAGGTTCATGGTGATCTTGGGTGGCTAGATTCTTCCTAACACATGTCATGACTTAACCCCAAATTCGAAATTATGAGTAATGGAACGTTATTGGAAGGTGAATAGGTGTCAAGTAACATATCATGGGCTCAAGGATTTGAATGGCTGAAGAGGAGTAACTCCCCATAGAAGAGGAAGAGGATAGGAAGAAACTAGCTACCGCTTGGAGACAAATTCCTTGCATTTTATGACAACAATGATGGAATATTCTATAGCATGTCAAACTTGATTGCATACATTTGACAATATGACATTTTAGGGCTAAAAATATCCTCCAAGAAGGCGCACTTGGGGCTTGGTGGCAACAAATCGAATTTGGAGGAAGATGAAGGGTTGAGGAGAAGGACAAGTGTCATCGAGGTTACTAAACATAAAAGATGAGTTGGAGGAATCCTATGTGAGTGAATTCAAACTTGGAGTAACTTAGGATGGTTATAAAAGTATGTCATGAGGAATGATAATGGATTTTGATCAATTGAGAATTTGCCTATGGCATTTTGGAAAGTGTTAGCTTGTCCATTGCACAGTGAGTGCTTACTTACCCTGCTAGTGAGCCAATTTCGAGAGAGTGGGATTCTCATCCAAGTTGGCTCTGGGAGAGGCCACCCTGTCCTCTCATTTGGAGCTTCATGGAGTGTTTTTTTAATCCAAAATGATTAATATTTTTTTTATTGATAAAGAATTTATGGGCCTTCACCCAATTACAAATACTCTAAAATATACAACTCCATGATTCCAAACCTTCTCATTATAAAATTAAGGAATAGCATGCATTGAGCTAGTACCTTCATTCAAGCTTAACATTCTGGGAGGAAGAAGGAAGCCCTAATTTTCTTTGTAATCTTCCAGCTTATTCAAGTCAAGAAGAATGTGATAGGAGGAGACAGAATCATAATCTATCAAAATGAAGTGCGGCCTTTGCATTATCACATTCAAATTGAGATTATTGAACTTTGAATCCGAATTTAGAACTTTGATTATAATTTTTGAGTCTCCAAATATTTGAATGTTGTTATGTCCAGTTTCCTTTGTAATTTGACATGCTTTTAGAAGTGCAAATAACTCTACTTGATTATATGTAAGTTGTCCAAATCCCCAACTGGAACTAGTTTCAATCCTTCCTCCTTGATAGAAAATCAGTCCCCCTACCCCATATTTCTCGGGATTTCCTTTTGATGCTCCATCGAAGAAGATTGAAACCTTTTTCTCCTTTTGCCACCAATCTAAAAATTCCTCTTCCGTGGTTCTGACCTTCCAACTTGATTTAAAAACAGGCATGCCCGGACCCAGCTGAATTCTGTCCACAAGCAGAGATCCAAGCCATTTATGCTCAACTTCAAGTTTGATGGCGTCAATTTGAACATTTCCAACTACTTCCAAAGGCAGAGCTTTAGCCTTTATTGCTATTATTTCTGGCTTTATGACTTTGTTGTTAAAAATCGAATCATTTCTAGCTAACCAAATTTTCCACCATAAAAATTTCGGAATAGGTTGCCATATTTTCCTCCATTCATAACTGGTTGAAAGAAGGCAAGGATACCTTGTCTGTCGGATCTTAAACAAATTAACAGGTTCAGAATTTGAAGGAACAGAGAAACAGGGTAGCTCGCGTAAGAAATGTATCCATACTTTATGTGTAAAATCGCATCCAACAAATAGATGAGTTGTAGTTTCAACGGCTTGAAGGAAAAAACAACATCTGAAAGGTCCAGACAAGCCACATTTTGAAGATTTCTCACCATTTAAATCTTTCTGATGCATAAGAGTCCACGTAAAAAAGAATTGATTTTTCGTAAGTTGGGTGATTTCCATACTAAATTCCAAAAAGTTGCATTGTGAGGGGAACCAACGGATTTTTGCACTGTCAGGAAGCCACATGCAGCTGAATAGGAGCCAGTGGGACCTGTTAACCCAAAAAATCCCTCACTCATCTCTACATGGCCTACACCACCCAAGGACACCCATTCACAACCCTTGTAACACCCCATTAGACCCCCACACCCTCAAAAAGGGTTAAAAATTAGTAAAAGGGCTTAAAAACCCAAAAAAGGAGCCTAAATAACTCTCCTAGGGGCTAAAGCCTCCAAAAAGGAGCTAAAACCCCTCAAAGGAGCCTAAAACCCTAAAAGGAGCTAAAGTTAGGGCAAAAGGGGCTAAAGCTCGGACCAAGGGCTTAAAACCCTAAAAGTCCCCAAAAAAGCTAAAAAAAGGAGGGGTGGGGGTCACTCTTAAACACACCTCCCTTGCATACTGTTATGCTACCCAAGTGGATGCCTTGAGGCCATTTTCCTCTCAAGCCACCCACACTCCCTCTCATGCATCTTCCCTTTGAGCCATAGCTCCCCCATTGCCAAGAGAGAGGTGCTTCTCCAAGCTAGGGCGTGGTGGCCCATTTCCACCAAGAGGTATAATTTTTGTTTTATTTTGTTTATTTGAGTTTTCCTAACATCTATTTGCTTGCAATTTTATGGCCTAACATGTTCTTGCATGTCTCCATTGTTGTATGCAGGGTCTCGGAGGTATTTAACCCATAACCTTGTGTGTAGAGGGGTCTCCATCTTTGCTTTTATTTCTGTCTAGTTTCATTCCCACTTTTCTTTTCTGCATTTACACAAAGGAACCTACCATTCTATCCTATAGATGGAAGGGAACCATTCCTGCCCTGTAGCAAGGAGAAATCCCTGCTACAGAACTGGCGACCATACCAGGTCAATCCCACAGGATCCCTGGGTTTATTTTTCAAAGTTTTATTTTTTAGTTTTGTTTTTTGCCCTAGTTTAGTTTTCTGTTAAATCTAGCTTAGATTCTTGCTTATGTAGATTTCTAGTTATTGTTGAGCCTCCTCAAGGCCAATCCAAGCCCATTTGGCCACAGTACCAGTTACTGTTGGCCATTCTATGATTTGCAAATCCCTCAATTGTGCAAAAATTTTTGAAAATTCACCTATGTTCGGGCTCATTTTCTTCCCAAACAATTGAGCCATTTGCAAATATGCCCGCTATTAGGGGTAAAAGGGCTCGTTTCTGAAGTGGGTTTTCAACTATTTGAGGTAATTCCTCACATTTTGATAAGAATCCACTTCGCAAAAATAACACTTTTACAGGTGCGTGATCCATTTTTGGGCTTCACTATTTGCTTTTATCGGGACTATCATTGCGGCTCAGCCACCTCTGTCCATCTGAACCATTTCATTTTTGTTTATGTTTCATTTTATTGCAATTTCATTTACATAACAAAGTGTAAATTCAAAGTAAATTTTAATGGATTAATTAAATGAATGCAGCTTAACTAAAATCAACCTAAAACTAACTGTCTTTCTTACCCTTCCTCCTCTACCCAGTCATCACCCTCTGAGGTATTCTAAGATACAACGAAGGGAAAGCTCGTATAGACATAGGCCCTTCATTGAATATTGTTCTAAACCATTAAAACTAGATGACCTGGAAGGTAGAGGGGGTAGAGAAGGAGTGCTTCTCATGGCACTAAGCGTCCTCCCTGTTGACCAACCTTGCATCCGGGAGGTAACCTGTGGCTATACGGATGGGCTTAGTCCCATTGTGTTGAGAGCTCAGCACCTTCTCTTGGTTGAAGAGGAATATCAATGTGAGGTAGTCATCTAGTTAGGCCATCAACATTCAGGGTTAAAAACTGTATCTGTTTATAAATTTCTAATTATTCAATGCTTGCATACATAATGACATGAACTCTACCACAATATGATGAATTCATAAACCATTTGTAGGTACCAAATACCAGAAAGACAGACAAACAAATACACCATACCAAGTAATCAACCCAACTCAATTCATGACACTGAGAGAGCCTTAAAATTTATCAATTTACACTAAGTTCAAACAATCTGCAGTCTTTGAGGACATAAGTCCCTGACTGCTTCAACTGTGGGAAGTACTTGGGCTCTGCCTAGAAACTCATTGTGAGGAGTACCAAAGGAACCCCAAAGTAGCTGACCGTTGAGAGGAATTGCCAAGAGAAACGGGCAACGACCCCTTCCGATTGAGTAGAAACACCTATGAGGAAAAAGCCAAGCGCTGTCTCCTGGCAGTCTTGGTGGCCGAGTGACCACCTACAGCCAATAGGAAGCCACTGAAACCGGGGTCCAAACATCATTCCTATCAATTTGATAAACATCTAACACAATTGATCCCTCACGCTCTTCCTCGTGCCTAAGAGGTGAACCACCAGAATTTTGAACTCTCAATCGACACCATCGAAACCGTTCTCGGTGATCTCCCACACCATCAGAAGGCCACACAGCCTCTGATTCAAATTCAGACCCATATCAGTCTGAACCAGACCTCCATACTACACCATTAAGCCCCATGGCTAGTGCTAACCCAGATCCATTTTCTGGCATCTCCATAGCAAGTGGACCCATGTCCACACCACAACCTGTCACCAATAACCCTGTAGGTGGCCCAAGCACAGTCATGCAAATTGTCTTCAGTCAGCTGCCACCACCTATAGTGACCAGCCAAGCTGGCCCACTTGCAACACACAGGGGTAGTGGCCCCTCCACACACACTGCCCCTCCTGCCACACAGGGGGGCAGTGGACCGTCCACTTACACTGCCCCTACTATCATACATGGGGGCAATGTCCCTTCCACCCACACAGTCCCTCCCACCACACTTGGGGGCATTGGCCCATCCACAATAGTGCCACCGCAAGTACCCCCAACCGTGCAGATGCATTACGCACCTACAAACCCCACCACCATCGTTGCCCCATCTCATATCAACCTGGGGTCAAATCTTCCTTTCATGGCTCATCTTAACTTGTCTAATTTGGCTCGATTAACAAACGACCCCATTCGCCATCAAGCTTTTTGGCCTCCAATTCCAACTAAGCTGCCATCAGACATCCCCAAGTTTGAAGGCAAGGCAAGGGAATGTCCACAAAACCACATTATGACATTCCATCTATGGTGCTCATCCAACAACATCGTAGACGATTCCATCAAGCTGAGGCTATTCCAACGCACCCTTACAGGTGTCGCGGCCAAATGGTACATTGAGCTACCACAGGCCAAATACCCGGACTTCAACTCCATAGCTTTCATGTTCCTACAATATTTTCAACTCCCTGTCAGATATGATGAGGGGGTGGAGATCCTTCTATCCTACCGTCAGAACACTGCCACTCATATAATTGACCATATACATGAGTGGCAGTGACGTCGTAGCCTATGTAAAATCCAACTTGATGACAGGATCGTCTTGGATTGGTTCCTTAAGACCTTGCTCCCACCCATAGCAAAGGACGTCGCATCCGAACGTCCCCAATACGAAGAAGAGGCCATACCAAAAGCTCAACAGTTTGACCTTATCTATGCTCAGTATGGATACCTGTACACCATCATCCCAGACGCTCCCAGCGAAGGCACCTCCTACCGCGACACACCAAGGGCATCTCATGCGGTGGACTCCCAACAGTCGTAGCACCGTCTGACACCACCTGCCGTTACACCACAACCAAGCAACACTGCTAGTGTTTCTTACCAAAACCAAACTCTGAACTATGCCAGAATGATGTCCCAATCTGGACCAACAACTTCCTATGCACAGCCTGCGCCACCGCAACAGGCTCAGGCCATGGCTTGGCCAACACAGCAGTATGCAGGGCAAATGCCACATTTGTGGCACCACCACCCCCATAAATCTACTATGCACCACCAGTGCAAACAATTCAAACCCACACCCCCGCTCCACCTGCTCCATTGGGACAAGTGTTCGCACAACAAAACCATCCCAACCAACCTGCCCCCAACAATCAACAAGGGTAAGCTAGGAATAATCGGCACCGAAACTAAGATAATAACCAACCGTAGGGAGGCAGTCAACAACCAAACCCTCCCAACAATGCCACAACAAACCGACCCGCCCAAACCCCCCCACAACAAAATGCACCAAGGCGCAACACCTCGTTGCGAACAAACCAACCGTGCACACTCTGTGATGTTTATGGGCACTACACATTCAAGTGTCCCCTCATGGGTCGCGTTAAGTAGGCCATTCAGAATGAAGTTCAACAGGCCACCAACACTGCAAATCAAGCCCAACCAAACACAGCACCACAAGGACCTCCTCCTATGGTGCTTCAAAACCCGCTACCAGTCTAAGGATTGGTGGCAACTGCACCCCCTCCTCAACCCAATCCCAACACTCTGGGGGCACCTCCCACGGCCGAAACAGGTGTTCACCACCTGCTAGCCATGACAACTGGAGAGGTCAACTTGCAAACCAGATGGAATCAGTACGGTACCACCACCAAACCCACTAAAACATCAGTGGCATCAACATCCAAAACAGTGAACCTACCTCTTCAATTACCCCCATTCCTGCCCCCCCCCCCCCGTACGTAGAATTGCCAATAATGCCATGGCTAGAGCCGCAGTCAGCTATAGCATTGTGGATGATTTGGCCCAAACACCAACCGCCATGTCCGCTCTTAAGGTACTTAGAACATGCCCAATGCAGTGGAAAGCCTTACTAGCTTCCCTTGGGGCAGTAGACCCCTCTGACTCCATGTTGATCACATTTGACACAGAGAATGGAGAACAGCACATGCCATCAACCATCGCCTTTCAAATCCTAGTGTCCATCCAGAATTTGGTTGTGCACCGGTGCATAGTGGATGAGGAGGCATCCACGTGCGTTATGTCTACCTTGGTTTGGTAGAAACTTGGATCGCACAACCGTCCTCCACAACTTTGCAAGCTTATGATGGACATCCCACTAAAGCCCAAGGAATCCTCCCCCATGTCCCCATCACATTAGCCAGGAAGATAGTGCTAATCGACATAGAGGTCATCAATGCTCAATTGGACTATAACCTTCTCCTTGGGAGAAGTTATATGTATGCCATGAGAGCAGTCGCATCAATTGTCTTCCATCTCATGATGTTCCCCCATAAAGGGAATATTGTGACAGTTGATCAGCTCACTCATCATGATCTGCAAGGGTTAACGGCACCTGCCAACGTTATCCCTACCATCACCACCATTGAGCCACAAGGGGAGACCACACACGCTAATGTCATCCCTGCAATCAACACTATGGTTGACAACACACCATCCTACCCATTGTTGAATGTGGGCCCTGGGTTGTTTGTCGATCCCACCATGACGGCTCCTTTCCCCTCTGTGTCACCACCACCGACACAAAATGAGACTGCAGACTTGTGCATGGTCTCATCCAGTGCCACTGCACCCAAACAACAAGCACAGTCGCAACACCAACCCCAAACCCAACACCGTCCGCAGCCGCAACACCAACAACAACCGCAACATCATCCACAGCAGCAACATTTCACGCAGCCGCAACCACAACCGCATCCCCACATGCAACCAGCAACGAGTTATCTGGGCTCGTCGCCAGTCCACACGATTCCCTTCCTCTTACCCCCACCTGGGGTCATGAGCAAGACGGTAATGACCACCTTAAGCCTACCTAACTTCACATTGGGAATTTCGATATGGTATCTGGATCCACCAGCTCAACCACCAATGCCCCGAGTTGTTTTAACCCCGATGCAACCCATCGCGGTGGAGTCTCACCCTCCACCTAGCCCACAAAATCCAACTGTCGCACCCACACCGCCCCACCTGAAAAGGGCCAGGGGCAAGAATGCCAAAGCCACAGCAGAACCCTGACTCGGAATTGCCCTGAAATCCCCATGATCCGTGCGCATTTGGATGCCATGGATAAAAACGAAAACATCCCTATGGTTGAACTCCCAACTGCACCGATAGTCAGAAACAAGGCATTAAGAACAAACCATGCTTGCGCCCTTTGCGGCTTGTATGGCCATTATTCTCACCATTCCCAAGACTTGCCTGAATTTCAAATGCCTCTAGTTGACCTCCGTCAACATTCCCTTGAGTCTGAAATCACCTTGATTGAAGAAGTTCACCACCCACCACCTTCTTTAGGCACCATGTCCATCTACATGATGTCCAGTTCAACTGACCTGCTTATCTCCACCCCCAATGATGGTCCATCAGACCTGTCTCTTCATTGCTTCAGCAATGATGAGGAGATACTTGAAGCTTTGACCGCCCCGGAATACCCATGGGACGACATGCATCATCGCTCGTTCTTCCTCCCCGAAGAACTTATGTCGCAGTCTGACCAGTTTTCCGTGGAGACCAAAGATTTCATCCATGGAAGGTCGACTGGTTCAAGAACCCCATCCCAGCACCAGATGCCTTCGAAGAAGGGAATAGGGTGAACATTTTTCCAACCATTAAAATCGACATCTCAACCAATTCTAAGATTGTTGAAGAAATCATGCTAGGGGCATCTTGATCCCTGGAAGAGGTCGACGCCTACAAAGCTCTCTTCCAAGAATTCCGTGACATCTTCGCCTGGTCTTACATCGAAATGCCTAGCTTAGATCCATCCATCATGGAACACCACATCGACACATGGCCTGATGTGGCTCCCATACGCCAAAAGCAACGACCAATCCATCCATCCAAAGTGGTTGCGGTGAAAGTTGAGATAGAGAAGTTGAGCACAGCCGGCTTCATCTACCCCATTGCGTACGTCACTTCGGTTTCTAATCCTATTCCCGTGAATAAAAACAAGGTACCATTCGCGTTTGCACAGACTTCTGCGACATCAATGGGGCATGTCCCAAAGACAACTTCCCCACATATTTCATCGATCAGATCCTCAATGCGTGTGCCAGACATGAGGCCTTTTCCTTCATGGATGGTTTTTTCAGATATAACCAAATCCAAATCTGGAAAGAAGACCATTAAAAGACGGCATTCACAACCCCATGGGGCACATTCGCTTATCGAGTCATGCCCTTTGGCCTAAAAAATGCTAGAGCCACCTTCCAGTGTGCCATGACATACTGCTTCCGTGACCTCGTTCACATTATGCTGGTTTGTTTCGACAACCTCATTGCACGGTCACAGAAGCAAACACAACTCATAGACGACCTGCGACAAGTGTTCTTATGATGTTGCAAGTACAAAATCCACTTGAACCCTTTCAAGTGTGTTTTCTGTGTCCCCACGGGCCGTCTACAAGGATTCATCGTGTCACACAAAGGAATGACCGCTGATCCCTGGAAAGTTCAAACAACTTTCCCTCTAACGTCACCCCTTTGAGTGACAATGTTACAACTTGTATTATAGTCTTTCCATTTTTGGGTTTACACATTTTTCAAAATTGAGTCTTATGTATCATTTCCTCTCATTGCTTCAGATGGAGCACACCTCAATCCAGTATATGGGATTCGCAGATGGAGCACACCTCAATCCGGTATATGGGATTCGCAGATGGAGCAAGCAAATGGTCTTCGAACCTCGCCTCAGCTGCATGGGTCATCTACTCCCCATCGCACGAGTTGATCCACATCGACAGAATATGCATGGGCACCACAACCAACAACCAGGCTGAATATGATGGTGTAAATGGCCTCTTGGCTGCTGCTCTCCAGTTATACATTCACCATCTCAATGTCTTCTTAGACTCCCAGCTGCTTGTTTCTCAGTTGAAAAACTACTATCGGGTACGTGATCCATGCCTCTTTAGAAAGTACCTGCGCACTAAATAGAACATGTTTCCAGAAACCTTAATAGTGTCACAGATCAAATGGCTAATGATATTCTAAGTTGGCACATCCACAACCGCATATAGGAAACATACAACCATAACATCATGCATAACTATGTCCAAAAATGCACACACAAGTGTAATAATACATCACATAGACATTTACATTCCACGTCATCATAAAAAGACTCACATAATAAAAGCGTATCCACGTGCGTCAAAAATATATATAGATAAATAGATAAGTCGCATGTCCAAAACATGTCCAATACAAAATGAGAAGCCACGTATGCTTTCTCAACAGGATATACATAGTGACACAAAAACTCCTAAGTCCACCAATGCACTAAGGGAAGCACCATCAACTGCTAGTTCAAAGTCACTTGAAACCAGTTCGAGACACCTCTCACAACTCCGGGCTCAAATTTATATCTCTTTATGAGACCATCATCTCATGTTTAATAAATCAATTCTGGAACCATTTCCCACAAGTCACCTCGATTTACAAGCCATGGCATGATGATGCGAGTGTCTACGGACCTATACTTGTATCACACTTCCCAATCGCTACTCATGCGAGTTCTCGGGCCACCGCCCATTAAGGAATGCCATTTTTAATTTTATTTTGTATTTTAACACATAGTCATATTTTCTATTCACTGCACCTTACGTGGACCTCTGGACCACTGTCCACAAAACGATTTCTTTTTCTTGCATGTATTTGGCATATAAGTGCCCCCGGACTTGCACTCACATCGCATGTAGTCAAGTCCATCCACCACAACACACACACATGCTCTCCTGACCTCTGTCCAAGAGGCACCACGGTTTGCATGCCTCTGTCGCACCGACTCACAAGCCTCTGCCGCGATCTATCCCATGCATGTATTGGTATGTTTGAGAGCCTTCTGCTCCGTCCATACTGCATGGATGACCTTTGGACCTCTGTCCACCGTCCTGACATGGGGCACCGCCTGTGCCACCGCAAGCGGTTGACCACACTGGAGTTTTGTTTAAGCTCTTTTCTGACTCCTTAAAACAATGAAAAGATAGTCGAGCGCAGTTACTTCCTTTCTCGCTCACTAAAGTATAGGAAATGGCATCTACATCGTCTCGTTTACCTCCTTTTGTGGGCCATGTAGACCATCAATTGAAAATGACCACCTTGGCGTATTCAAGCCAAGACCGTTCCCCTCTGCATACTTTAATGCTTTCTCGGGCAGAGGGGACGCACTTTACAAAAAAGCTCACCACAAGTTGTCGTTGAGCTCTTTTCTAGCCTTCTCATCAAGAAAAGATTGCCGAGCAAACTTGGTTTCGTTCATGCTCGTAAAAGTATCTGAATGACCGTCTAGTCAATATAGATTTAAACTTTTTCAGCCTAATTGGACTACCAACGGTAAAGAAGTCTCTCATCCCCTATAGGATGGGCGAGCTCTCCTATGTATACTTTTATCCTTTTTCGAGCATAGGAGACTACCAACGAAAAAGAGCCCCCACTGGAGTCTTCTTCGTGCTTTCAAACTCTCTAAAATTGAAAGCACCATCAAGCATTTACCTTCTCAGGTTCGCCAAAAATCCACGAGATTGTACCACAACGGTCTCCCTAGACACCACCCCATAGAAAATAGTTTGGCAGCTTTCCCACATTGGGTCGCCTTTGTTCAGAGTACTTTGCAATGTGTCTTCCTTGGATCCCACCCATATCAAAAGTGTCTACCTCTTCCAAGTATTTCCCATCCGCAGTGACATTCCCAGTATTACAGCTATGATCCCATTCCCATGAGTCAAGTTTCATTTGCTGCCTGGTCCGCCCTATCGTTATACTCTGAACAAAGGAAGTTTGAGTCCACCACACTCCCCCTACCCTTGTTCAATTATTTCCCTCCCCCTCCCCCCCCCCCATTCAGGGGGTCGGTCCGCAGATTGTCTCACACCTTTTTTAGTTATCTCCCTCATGCTTCTGGTCAAGGAAACATCATTGCCTTGACTAGGGGCAGGTCTCCCTTTGTCGATGACAACACATATATTCCAGAGGACAGACCCAAAGGTCCCTGTATCGTGGTTTCATTAACCTCATTGATGAATTCCTTGGACCACTTGAGAGGAGTCCTTAATGCCTCTCAATATAGTTGTTTCTCATGTGCTCGACTCCAACTACATCATCGCATAGTTGAGATTCGTACAGGGTTTGGTCTGCATAGTACTTGGTCGAAGACCCCGGATGCCACCTGACTCTACCACATTGATGAGTCCACTCAAGGGACCTAAAATAGGTTATGTCCCTTGTGATTTTTAGGTTGCGTTGGAGACAGTGTTCAAAAGCCCCAGCAATGCTTCTATATAGATTTATGATTGATGCAGCATACTTGTACCACAAAGACTCTGACTCTCAATGAACGAGTCCATACAGCTATGTACCGTTCTAGATCTAGCAGACCATCAGTCATGAAGATATAGCATTCCATGAGAATGTCATGGGTCCAATGTACCAGATCAGTATTATATTCAGCCTCACATTTTAGGCAACCATTATTGTATCATCAACTGTATATGATCGGCTCTTGTATTTTAGAGCATAGATCAAATTATTATTTTGACATTGTCACGAGCATGGGGATGCCCGCCTCATCCATATACATGTCACACATTGTTTGTATCTCACCCATTTATGGGAACCATATTAATACAAAAACCAAAAGCCACCATGCCCCAGCCCCGGAAGCACCACCTCTACGCAGCAAATCCTATGATGTCTGTCGGCCATACAATGAGCTCCATCCCTCACACATCAGGGGGTAATCTGTTAACCCAAAAAATCCCTCACTCATCTCTACATGGCCTACACCACCCAAGGACACCCATTCACGACCCTCGTAACACCCTATTAAACCCCCACACCCTCAAAAAGGCTTAAAAATGAGTAAAAGGGCTTAAAAACCCCAAAAAGGAGCCTAAATAACTCTCTTAAGGGCTAAAACCTCCAAAAAGGGGCTAAAACCCCTCAAAGGAGCCTAAAACCCTAAAAGGAGCTAAATTTATGGCAAAAGGGGCTAAAACCTGGACCAAGGGCTTAAAACCCTAAAAGTCCCCAAAAAAGCTATAAAAGGAGGGATGGGGGTCACTCTAAAACACACCTCCCTTGCATACTATTATGTTGTGCAAGTGGATGCCTTGAGACCATTTGCCTCTCAAGCCACCCACACTCCCTCTCATCCATCTTTCCTTTGAGCCATAGCTCCCCCATTACCGAGAGAGAGGTGCTTCTCCAAGCTAGGGCATGGAGGCCCATTTCCACAAAGAGGTATAATTTTTGTTTTATTTTGTTTATTTGAGTTTTCCTAACATCTATTTGCTTGCAGGTTTATCGCCTAACATGTTCTTGCAGGTCTCCATAGTTGTATGCAAGGTCTCGAAGGTCTTTAACCCATAACCTTGTGTGCAGAGGGGTCTCCATATTTGATTTTATTTCTATCTAGTTTCATTCTTACTTTTCTTTTCTACATTTCCACGCAGGAACTTAACCTTCCGTCCTACAGACGGAAGGGAGCCATTCCTACCCTGTAGCAAGGAGAAATCCCCGCTATAGGACCCCAACCCCACATGTCCTTGCACTTTGAATGAATGGGAGCTTTTCTAGATAGATTGTTCAACATCAATTTTTTTTTAAATACTAGAGAGGGATTAACACGATCCAAAAGTTCTGGGAGAACCCACGCATCTCAATTACCATGGTTGTCCCAAGAAATGAAATATGATAGTTTTAAAAGGCCTTTATTCATCAACCAAAGCTTGATCTCAGCAAGGGATAAATCAGAGTTGAGAGGGGCATTACCATTAATTTTATCATCCCACATAAGCGTGTTTCTGCCATTTCCTGGAATATGATAGAGATGCTTGGTAAAGAATTCAAGTCCTTTTCTGTATAGATTCCACGAAATAGAACCTTTGGGAGAGTTTGTCATCTAAATATTTTTGAGAGATCCTCCTTTAAGATATTTCTTCCTGAAAATTTGACTAACCGGATGCTTTTTATTAAAGAAGAGTTGCCATAGTAATTTGCATCCCATAGCTAAATTAACCAATTCTAAATCTCTGATTTGTAATCCACCTTCTAATATAGGTATTTTAACAACATCCCATTTAACCAAATGCATTCGGTTCTGATTTCCTTTTCCCCCTATCCAAAGGAAATCCCGGATCAGTTTGGATATCTGATCCCTAATCGATTTAGGGGCCGAGAGAATAGAAGATTGGTAAATAGGAAGAGCTGAGAGAATTGACCTAATCAAAGTAAGCTTCCCTACCTTCATGAGCCAATGGCAACCCCACAAGGCAATCTTTGCTTTTATCTTGCCAATGATTTCCAACCAGAGAGAAGGGTTGTTTCTTCCCAAGGGTAAAGGGAGTCCCAAATACTAAACCTTATCCCAACTAGCGAATCCTTCGAAGCCTAAAATTTGAGACATGTTTGCAACAATTGATTGATCTACATTCCAACCCTACAATGTGCTTTTACGTTTGTTAATAAGAGCCCCTGAAATAATACAAAAATGGTGCATAATTTCTGCAAAAATTCTTGCCATTTTGAGAGAAGCCCCTCCCAGAAGCAAGATGTCATCCGCAAAGAGAGCATGGTTGATAGCTTCAACACCACTAGTTGGGTGAATGTCCGTGATAATCCCTTCATTTTTCCTTGCAGTTAACTTTCTACTCAAAGCATAAGCCATTAGAATGTACAAAAATGGCAAGAGAGGGAATCCCTAATAAAGACCCCTGGAAGCTTGAAACAAGTTTGTTGGTCTGCCATTAACTAGTGGCGCTATCCAAGGCTTATCAATACAATATTTGATCAAATTTATGAAAGCAAGGCTAAAAGCAAAAGAACAAAGAACTAAGTAAAGAAAAGATAGCTTTACCCTGTCAAATGCATTTTCCATATCGAGTTTAATTAGCATGTCCTTCTCCTTTCCTTGGAAATTAGATGCATGGCTTCCTGAACTTGGATCACATTGTTCAGAATATGCCTCCCTTTTTACAAACCCTCCTTGAAGAGGTGAAATCAACTTCCCAAGCATAGTTTTGAGCGTGTTAGCTAAAAGTTTAGAGAACATTTTAAAAGAAGAATTACAAAGTGAAATAGATCTGAATCGATGAAAAGAAGAAGGATTAACTTCTTTGGGGATAAGTGCAAGGAAAGTGGAGTTGGTGCATCCACCCATTTTGGGTTTCAACTTGAAAGCTTTGATCATCCAAAGTAAATCTTTCCTAGTTATTGTCCAACAAACTCTGTAAAAATGAAAAGAGAAACCATCAGGGCATGGGGATTTATCCGGCCCCATAGAACAAATAACATCTATGATATCTTTCTCCGAAAAAGGATTCATTAACTCTTCATTTTCCTCATCCCTCACCAACCAAGGAATATTAGTCAAAAATTCAGAGGCTAAATCAGAATCAATGAATCCATCTTCTTTGTACAGGTTCTGAAAATGTACTTCAGCAGCTTGTTTAATTTGAGAAATGTCTTTAATAGTAACACCAGACAAAGAGGAAATTTCCGAGATATGATTTTGAGAAATTCTAGCTCTTTACTGTTTGTGAAAAAGGATGTATTTCGATCTCCTCCTTTCAGCCAAGTGCTGCATGACTTCAATCTCCAATATTCTTCTTCTTGTCTGAACACAAGAAAGGAATTACACTAAGCTTGTTGCTCTTTTTCCAACATGGAAGAGGTAATTTCTTATTCTTCCATTTCCAGTTGGATTTCCTCCAGTTTTTTTAGAGCCTCTTTTCTTTCACTGATTGGACTTTTCTAAGAGAGTTTAACCCATTCCTTTAATGTCGCTTTAGTGTTTTTGAGTTTCCTCTCCCACACAAAGTTCGAAGGTCCAAAGACTAGAAGATCCCACGCCTTCGAAATAATGTTCATAAACCCGTATCTACAAATCCACAGAGGGTTGAACCAGAAGGGAATGGGACCGAGATCCTCTTCCTCTTCTAACTGCAACAAAATCGGTTTATGGTTTGAGGTAAGCTTTGGCAAGATGCTAGAGGAGATAATAATATTTTTTTCCATCAACATAGAACTCTGAACTAGAAAACGGTCCATCTTGGCAAAGATATTAGCTGCACCAATTCAATTATTTCTCCATGTAAATCTTCCTTTTTTAGTTTTAGAATCAATCAAATCCCAAAATGTAATGAAATTATCCATCATTTTGAGCATGGAATCTCACCCACTTATTCCACCTTTCTTCTCTTTAGAATCCAGTGTGATATTTAAATCACCAGCAATCATAATATTTTAAAGATAATTTGCAGCAATAAAATCATTCAGAGAATTCCAGCATTCTCGTTTCCCCTGGAAGTTAACAGGTACGTAGAGATTGAATGGATCAAAAGAAATCATACTTGGAAGATGTCAGAGTTCGGAAAAAATCCAATGCTGCATTATATGAGAGTTTGTTAGAGAGAAAAGGTTATATGTCCACAAGGTTGGAATTCCACCCGCATAACCACGATCACTCACATCCATCCCAACATTTTTATTCCAACTCTTTTTACTTAAGGATAGAAGGGTGTGCTCTTCTATTTTTGTCTCTTGGAGCAGGAGAACATCTAAAGAAGCCATTCTTATGAGATATTTTACAGCTTCCACTTTCGATGAATTTCCAAGCCCTCTGCAATTCCAAGAGACAATGTTCATTATTTAATATTGGCATAAGGAAGAGGACCTCGTTTTGAACGTCTAGCCCTGGTATTCCTGGAAATTGACATCTCGATTGTAGCTTGGCTTCCTTTCATCTTCAGGCGTTCAGCTTCTTCCTCTTGAATCTTCTTAAGATATTTGCGTCCTTTTTTTTTGGACCTCTCAATTGAATCTTCTTCAGATGAGCCATTGTTTTCCATGGTTTTCTTTTTTTCCATTTCTACAT
Source organism: Pseudotsuga menziesii (assembly GCA_001517045.1). Classification (NCBI taxonomy): domain Eukaryota; kingdom Viridiplantae; phylum Streptophyta; class Pinopsida; order Pinales; family Pinaceae; genus Pseudotsuga; species Pseudotsuga menziesii. Next base: position 7,703 of record LPNX010551430.1, on the reverse strand, counting down.
ATGTTGGAGAGTATCCCTCAGTAGGGTAGCCAATATTTGTTTAATCTAATGCTCTGTTTTCTTCTTATGACTGATCATAATCTTGGGGAACTTCTCCCTCTTCAAGAACTGAAGGTAGTTCTTCAAGGATGCTCAGAACATCGAAATTATTTTGGGATGTTACTTCCTTCATGGTTGTTCCAGTTACTAAAGGTTGTTCTTCAAGGATGCTCAGAACATCGAAATTATTTTGACTAATTACTTCCTTCATAGTTGTTCCAATTTCATGTTGTTTTTGTTTGGTGGGATTACTACCTAACCCCATTTCTGCTCTTTTTCCCTTTGAATTATTTCCTTGCTTTGTTGAACTTTTTTTTTGGACTTGTGTCCATTGTTCTCCCTTTTCTTTGGTACCTTCTTCATCATATTTCTTCTTGCATGATCTAGCAAAATGCCCATGGCCATGAAAATGTCAGCACTTCAATGGAAATTGCTCATAATCAAGCTCCTACACATGTGACCACTCTGTTATTGTCAACTTAATAGCTTCAAGAAGCCCTACCTCCAAGTCCACTTCAACACATATTCGAGGACGAGTGTATTGTCCTCTTCTTTCATCCCTATCAATATACTTCCCTGAAGAGTTTCATATAGCTTCAAGAGACTCCAAGTTCCAACAATGAAGAGGAATATGCAGTAGTCTAACCCATACAGGAATAGCAGAAGGGACATCTTGATTCAAACCAAAATTTGGAGTCCACTTATTCGGGTAAAGCCCTTGAGGACCCATGAAATATGGCCCATTCCTAAAAATTAAATATTTATCTTCTAAGTTTTCAAAAAGAAAAACATAATATCCTTTACCTATCAGGTTGCTTCGAATGCCTACTAAGATGAGAGGTTTCCAGTTTCTTTGAACCCACCCTTCGATTGCCTTGGGATATGGCCAAAGACCAGTAAACCCATCGATTAGACCTCGATCTATAATATTCATAGTTGTTCAGCATGGTTTTTCCGCAGGTAGATCCACCGAGGGAATAATTTCTAGTTTCCTGAAAAAAGTTTGTTGATTCTAAGAGGGATTCTTGTTGTTTCTTGCTGCTACCAGTCTCCTGAAAGATGTGAGTTCAGGGGGCGGGGAGGAACCCCCTCCATCAGCCATGACTCTCAGAGCACTTGCACTATAGAGAAACCAGGGGAATAAAACTCCCAAATCCAAAATCAAAGAACAAATAATAGCACCCAGGCTAACAAAAATCACCACCGATTCAATGAGGGAAGACTCCATCTAGAGCAGCACCCGAACAGCAGAGAACCAGTTGCACACCATCGTCTGGATTGCACACCGATCCCAGCAATGAAGAGCTGAGATATTCACAAGGGTTTGAATATTATTGGAGCATTGAGATCATTCATGGAGTGTTTTTACTGCATATAGGAGGTTGATATTGTTTGTGACCCATCTCTCCTCCCATTCTCTCGATCCCCACTTTAATATTTCTATATTTCTCTATAATGGCACACTTGTGTGAATGGTTGCAAACCATTGAGTCCAGTTAATGAAAAAGAATGGTTGCAAACCATTGAGTCAAGAAAACCTCCTCTTCTTGTATCTCACTTGAGATATTTTGGGACTACTCTCTGTACTGCTTGATGCATACCCCTTCTTTCTCTCTAAGTGATAAGGTATCCTTGAAGATGATCTAGACCTCACATAACCTCTTTTATGACTCTTTTCAAGGAATCTTTGGATGGTCTTCAATGATTTTAGATAATTCATAATATGCTCCTAGATATGAATTATCCTTTCATTATCCTCTCTACACTTCCTCACTGAATCCTCCAAGCTTAACGGATCACTTCCCCTCTTATATCTAATTGACCTTCTTCCCTCAAGAAACTCCTCTTCAAAACTATATGGTCTCTATCCTTCCTCAAAATCCATCTCTGATCTCTGACTTCCTATTGTTGAACTTGTACCTATTGAATCTTTAGTCTTCACGGGCTTGATTAAAATATCAGTTTAGTGGAAACATAGTTTGCTCAGTCAATCACTAGGAGCTGCAATTTGTTCATTATCAACATTATGTTAGTAAACTACACATTGGTATAAGTTCATTATCATTAAAACTACTTTTCTTTCGGTTTAAAAAGTAACTAGACAACTTTTCTAAGTTACAATCTACCTAATTTGACAAGGGGGATAGGAATCCTTCCAAGATTTCTCCTTACTGGTTGAACATCAAGTCCATAGCCATACCAGGATGACAATTTAATTAAGTGACTCACTTGTGAAACTATATTAAGGTGCATGCATCCAAGCTATTTAATGCAAATGCGTATTTACAAAGTGACTTGAAACTTTGTTGAAGGCCTAACAGTCATGGTGTTGAAACCTCGCTCTGATACCACTTGTAATGTCTTGGACCCTTGAGATAAGGCCAAAGGTGATAAAATTAAGTCTAACTTAGGTTTAAGCACAAGGGATATAGATAAATTACTATTAAGTTGGCTACCCATTCACCCAAATAATTAAAAAATTTAACCCTACAGATTGAATTATAACTAAAGTTGTGACACTTAATTTATAATTACGACACTTAATTAAATAATTAATTGTGACACTCAACTAATAATTTCCAAAGTGCGAGCTAAGGGCCGTAATTGCAACAGGAACATGAATAATACATGATAAACATCATCTTCGGTGTGAATAACTAATTTATGTACTTTTGGTTTGTTTGATAGCATAGTTTATAAATAATCAAGTATTGATGTCATTGATTATTTGCAAATTAATATATTTTTTTTGATGTCGTTATGTGTGTGTTGTTAGTGAGGATAAAAATTAAGGAAATCCACATACCATGGAACATCCTTAGGCTGCAATCTACAGCCACACTGAAACCATAGCAAACAAAGAACACCAGCTGCAACTATAGCCCTCAAAATCAGTTCCTGGTGATTGTCCCCTACTTCTATCTCTCACTAATAAAAATCATATCATATGGATGCCACCCTCCAACCATCAATTACTTTTACATATAGAATACATTACTCGTCATCATATCTGCAACTAAGAACAAATATGTAAACAAAACATTTACAATCAAATAACAGGTGCACTCATCTTGGCACCGAAAAACTGTAGGACCAAAACAAACATATCTTGGTCATCCAGAAAGCTTTTTCAATGAAATGAAAGGTGTTTTTCACTGGAAATATTTTTAAAAATGTAATGGAACATGTCTCATGACACAAAAATGAGCAGATATGGTCGAACCAGATCATATGGTCGTGCCCCTCTCAATACAATAGAGCTAAAATTGCAATTTCTAAATAAGAAAAAGAAGAATAGAAATAAGGTAACGATCATAGAAACTCAATTCCATATTATATGAAATCTGCCCTTCCTGCATGCATACACTAAAATTAAATACATGAACACTCAAACAATCAATCATCCACCATTGCACATATACCAAATAAAATAATGTAATGAAAATATAACATAAGATAAATACTTATCTCAAAATATGGGCAACTAGTTGCAGAAGGACAACTTTCCTCCCAGTCGTAGACACCGTTAAGACTTGCTCGCTTGAACAGGTCACCCTTAAGGCGATACCATGGATCCACAAGTAGAGGCTCACTTAGTCTCACTAATCTCGAAACTACCTCTTCCGAGAGCCATAATGCTTCCCACTATTGCTTTCATGTCTGTCTCCACTGTCTATGGGATGTGACCTAGCTCGTCATTCCCATTTGGTGGCTTCTTGTGCGAGAACCTGGACTAGTAGAGTGATAGAATGGAAGAAAAGGGAAACAAATAGACTCACTCCAAGTCTCAACACACTCTCAATAATATCAACATTCACAACACGGTTAGATAGCATAAGTCACATGCTCCAAAACTTAAGATTAACTTCAACAAGGAGAGGGCATATGAGTTTATAGCACAAGGAGACTAACACTAACCCAAAGGGAACAAATCAAATACTATAGAGGTAAGGTTTAAGATTCATCATGGAGACTGTTGAGGCCTGGGAATTCGCAGGTGGCAACAGTAAGGGATTCTCCCCAATTAGCGTTCCCAACTAGCCCGCTGACTGTTTGGTATAGGGAATCCGTCCGGTTTACGGTCCGGCTACCGTAGGTCAAAATAACAGCAAGGGTTTACCAGTTGCGGCCCGGTCCACCGGAATTTGTATTTTAACTTAATATGCAATGCACATGCCTATCTAAACCATGCAGGGTGATAAGGATGCCGGGAACCACACAATGTGCTGCGCAGGTTCTTACCTCTCGTCTTATGTTCACAACATCTAAACCACATATGCAACTACGAAGTAAGATGATTAACTATCTATCCCCGGGGAGCCAAAATAATTATTATTTAGTAATGCATTAACTTCATGTAGAATAAACACAATCACAGGTAACTGATATTTGTATTTACAACACATGAAAGAGAAATTATTCCAACAATCAGATAGCTAATTGTTATGTGAAGCACCAGCATTACTAAAAGTGAATTTTCCACAAAATAAACAGGAAATCATTCAACAAGACATAAGTCATAGAGTTAGAACGATCTCACAATTCATGGACATATGCTGAAAAACAAAATAGTTCATTTTCCTACCATCCATTGCACACCATTTGGAAAATCCCACAGCACTTTCTCCAACAGGCAAACTACAATTCTTTATTGCAAAAAGGAAATAGTTCTTCTTTACAATAGGTCATCCAGTGTGACCGAGGGAAAAAAAAAAAGCCCTCTCTCTGTCTCTCTTCCCTAGTTTTATACAAAAAACAAAAAATGCTTGGGTTGCCCAAAGTGACCTTTGGGCTTCCCAACGCTTCAATTTCTCTCAACCCTTACAAAATATTACATTATACAAAGTTTGATCAGTCCTTCTCACTCAGAGGGGCCCGCTTGGTCTTCCAAAAATTTCCTCCATGCTACTGCCTCAGCCGCGAGTCCTTCAAATGAGTGGGGCTCCAGGAATTGTATATTCAGTTTGAACTTATCTGCTTGGTTCCGAATAGCTTCTATTCTGGCCTTGTTCAGGTGCACATGTTCCTCCAAGAGCTGAATACTGATGGCCATGTGTTCAATTTCATTTCTCAGGATCGGCTCATTAAGGGCTCTGATATATTGGACCTTGGCTTCTTCTTCCTGCTGCCTTGTCTGCAAAATCCCTACAAGTGTATCATGATCAGGGAATTAGTGTAGCCTATGTTCAGCTTCCACTTGACAGCGGTTATAGGTGACAAGGGCCCTTCTAAAGAACTCTGCGCAAGCTCCCTTCGTTTTCTTCACTGTCTTCTGAAAGTCCTCTGCAGTAATAACAGCAAACTCGATCAGATCGTGGTCCCGTTTCAAAGCTTGCTTATCTTTAACTGGTAGTTCAGCTGGGACTTCTTGATCATCTTCTACTCTGGTTATCCTTGAAGTTAGCACCTCCAGGATGTCTTGTGATCTATCCACAAAATAAGATGCTGTATTTAATATTTCATCCAGCCTGCTATCAATCTGCAGGACTTGACACCTTTCTTTCTCCAGGGCCGTTTGCAGTTGCAGCATCCTAGCCTTCTGAACCAAGATGTGTTCTTTGACTGGCTGCAGGTCTACTTGCTGCTCCTTGGCTGCTTCTAGCTGCTCTTTCAGCTCTCTAACATATAAGGTATTAGATTCGTAGATGTCCTTCTGCTGCTCTATCAGTTCTCCTATCTGTGTCCTCATTCGTTCCCTTTCACTTTTCAAATCCTGAATTTCTTGCTGTGCCTTATCCAAAGCTTCTTGTGTTGTTTCTTTTGTTTGTACTTCCTGCTGGATAGCATGCATTTCATGCTTCGTGACCTCCACCTCTTTGAGTGCATGCTCATATTTTCTTTTCAATCTGTTGCTCTCCTCTCTCTCCCTTCTCAAGGTATCCTTCAGCTGGGCGGAGGTTTTCTTGGTTGAGTCTAACTCTTTCATCATTTGATCTACATTGTCCTCCGTAGCGTCTATTGCTGCTCTGCCAGCCCTTATGACAAACTTGGGATCTTTATCCGTTCCGACCATAACAGCTTTATTGGTTATCATAGTACTGACCATCCCTTCAGCTCCTACCTTTTGCTCATTTCTTCTCATGATCCTTTTGGTGGCCCTGTCATAGTACACTGTACTGAAATCAGGCACCTCTTCCCCTTTCTTCTGTGTAAAGGGTACTAACCGGAGTGTGGGAGTTGTAGGGGTGACAGGAGTGGGTACTTGGAGGATTTGTATCTCAAGGTTTTCCTCACCCTGGCTTTGCTCTGCTTGTGATCCAGAAGCCAGCTGTTGTGTCATCTTTGTCTTCTCGGCCTCTTGTTGTTGAAGTTCTTCATCTATTTTCCTCTGAGCTTCCTCAGCTGCTTCCTGGGCAGCCTTCTTCTTTTCTTCTTCTCCCTTCTGGGACCATTCTGCAGCTTCTTGCTCAAGTCTCTGGGCTTCTTCCCTTATTCTTTGGGCTGTTTCTTCAGCCTTGGCCTGCTCAGCTTTCTCCTGCTCAGATCCACCTTGTGGTTTGAACCTCTTACCGAGCGCTATCATGTTAGCGGCCCTCCTGAAAACAGATTCATCCCTGTCAATGTGATGAGTGTACTCATAAAATACTTTATGTTTCTTGTAGTGTTCGGCCATTCTCTCGTGAGTATCATTCCGTCTAAAGGTCATTTCCCCGAAACGGAACTTTTCTAGTTCCTGTATAAATTCAGGAGCCTGCTTCACATTTGCAAAGCTGCAACTACCTAGCTTGAATGGCAGAGGAGGGTAGGAAGACTTCTTCTTCTGGAATAGGAAATGCCCAACTCCATCTATATACACTTGTCTGACAGCTTCCTTGTGTATGATATAGTCTGTTGCATACTTGGGCAACAGATAAGGGGTCTTTGACCCACCAAACATCCTCAAATACATCCCATTTTCTGTCAAAAAATAGTCACCAAACTCCTCTATGACCTGCATGGCCTCTTCTGACATACAATTGCATTCCTTTTTGAATATGAGAGTGTTCAGAGGCATGATAAACTGTTCACAGATCTCTCGATAGCAAGTATGGTATTTATTAGCCCCCAACATTCTATATGCTGCATATACGGGCATCCTATTCTTCTCCCAAACACATTTAAGCCCGGGGAAAGACTGGTGGCATAGTATGCAATCAATTAGGATTGAGCTCATGTAAAATTCAGACCTTCTCCGTTCCTTTCCTTCTGAAGCTGCAGCCACACAAGAGGAGAGGCTGCTGGAGACTATGCTCGCCCAATTGAAAATGGTTCCTTCTGTTGCTATAAAGAACATTAGGGGTACCCATTCAAGTTTAAACAGTCTGCCATTTGCCCTCCCAAAGATTCTGTTTAGCATTAAATCTATGAACCTGTAAGTGGGCCTGAGAGTGGTTGTGTCATAATCTTCAGTCACTCTATGTCGGAAGATCTTGCCCGGTAAGAGCATTCTTTTCAAGGTCTCTACAAGGTCCATACGGAGGTCGTCCAGCCATCTCTCTGTAAGGAAAAGCTGAGGCTCTGGTAGATGGTAAGCTAAAGCTACATATCCAGGGCTAAATGCAGCATAGCCCTGGCCATCGACGTTCCAGATGAGCATTGAATTGTGGTTTGTATGTGGTAGCACCCATCTCATTAACTCCGAGCACGGGAATAGCTCTGGTCTGGTGGTGACCTTCATAATAGCT
>LPNX010551423.1:0-18642 GCA_001517045.1 Pseudotsuga menziesii | reverse complement strand
AGATTTAATAGAATATGTATTAAGAGATTTACAAAAAAACTCAATGTGTATGAAGTCCTTGTAATAGAATATTTCCAAATTTAATGAAATATGTGTTATATTTACAAATTCCCCTTTTAGCTTGTGGGTTTTTAAAGAATGTAAGCCTTCATGAGCCACTCCAATAGCCTTGTGGATCTGTTTACCTTCAAGAAAGCCAAACTGTTCATTGGAGACACAACAAGACAGTGCAAGTTTTAATCTCTTGGAAATTAGTTTTGCAATGATCTTGTAACGGAAGTTGTAAAGATAAATAGGACAAAAATAATTGAAATTTTTAGGCTGATCCTTTTTAGGAATAAGAGAAATAAAAGTTGTATTAATAGGCCCATGAACATGACCATCCAACCTGGATTCTTCCATAACTTTTAGAAGGTCATCCCCGACTAGATCAAAGAAACCAATAAAGAACTCAAAAGGACAACCATCAGGTCTCGGACTCTTATCCTTTTGGAATGAGTGAAGTACATTGAGTAATTAATTATTAGTGACAACCTCCATCAACTTCCTGTTATAATTTTCATCCACAAACCAAGGAAAAATATGTGAAACATGAACAATTTCTATAAGAGATGGACCAGCCAGAGCAGTGAAAATTTCCCCAAAGTTCTGAACCCCCAACCATAGCCAAATCTTCAAAGGATGAAACCAAATCACCATAACCATCATTGAGTTCCCAAATGCTATTGGATAATTTCCTTCCTTTTGCAAAATCCTGAATTTTTTTTTATGTTTTCATCCCCATAGATTAACAGTAGAGACTGACTTTTTAAATGCCAAGCAACTTCTTTTTGCCCCAAAAATTTCTGACATCTATGTTCACATGAATAGAATTCAACTTTTGTAGCTTAATCAAGAAAACCCAAACCAGGCTGATTGATAATTTGATCTAGAATTTTTTTTTACAATGACAAAGTTCTTGTTCATCTCTAAAACACTTTGCATGAGCCCAAGTAATAGTATTTTTTTACTCTACTTAAATTTTCCATAAAGAGAACCCCAACAAAATCCCCAATTTCAGAAGGAATAGGGATCCAAATGTCTTGTACCAATTTACAAAAAGAATGATCTTTTAAACACTAATGATTAAATTTGAAAGGGCTGGGGGGGTTCCTACTCATTCCTTGTATCTCTAAAGAAAATAGGACAATGATCAGATTCCCCCCCACTTTCCACCCATTAACGAACCAAATCACACTCCAACACCAAACTGTTCACAACTAGAAATATGTCCAGTCGCTTGGCCTCCCGATTCTCACCCATCCTCTTATTCTGCCATGTTGGAGAAATATTTATAGGCGCAATGTCCAGCAGATCATGACAGGAAAAAGCATTGGTAAAAATATGTGCCAAATAATCTGACACTAGTTTAGGTCCCCAAACCTATGCACAACCCAAGGAGAAATTTAGGTCACCTCCCAAGATCACCTCCCAGTTTGATACAAAACTTTTATTTGAAAGAGTGTTCCAAAAGGGAACCCTATTCATATGAGGGCCATAAACATTCAAAATAGTCAGCACCTTCCCCATGTGTGCATCATAAAGATCCAATCCAATACCATAGGAAAAACTCCACATACCATCACATCGACAACTCTTGAAATTCCACCCTGAGACTAAACCACCAAAGCGTCCGCACACATAAATCGCAACAAAATTACAACTTGGAAGCAAGGTTTCTAAAATACAAGACACATCTTCATTCAAGCCCAAATTATATTGAAGAAGAACTACATTGGGATCATTCAAATCAATCAAACGTCGAAGAGACATTTTTTTGGAGGGGTTTTCCGACCCATGACAGTTGAAGGAAATAATCTTCATGTGATAACCCCTTCCAAGGATTTCACTGCTCCAAGTGCCTAATTAATTGAAGACTGCTTTCTCGATGCAACATCCAAAAGAGAATGTTCTTGTTCCCAAGAAAAAATGTGATTTTCTCCCACGACTGTTCAAAGAAGAGAAACCACAAGAGATAATAGATAAACCCTTGGCCGAGTATCCCTCCCCATGTACCTTACAATTTATTAGATTGTAATGGATGCTCCTCCCCTCGAAGGTGCTAGACGAAGAAGGTTCAGCGGAAATAATGGAAGGTGAGAAAAATGTACTCCCTCCAGGAATTGAAAAGGGAATACCTCTAGAAATAAGAGGAGAACTGGCCAAGGAAAAGGACCACAGAACAATAATCCATACAAATAGGTACATTAAAAGTAAAATCATAGGAAGTACTGTGAACAAACGCACCCATGAGAAATGTAGAATCAATTAGCCGAGAAGCAAGAGTGGATACACCACCTACACCAAAAAAATAGCAACATGAGCAGCCGGAGTAGTAGTCTTCTCCACAACCCCGATCTCCCAAACACTAATAGAAGGAGAGTGTCCTCCTAACACCTTCCCCATTCGAGAAGAAAACGTGGGAAACCATGGCTTCATCCGAGCCTCACTACCAAACAACTGTCCTTTTCCCCAAAAAGGTAAAGAGAAATATTCCAACAAATGGCCATACGCATCACAGCGGTGGCATCAAAATAGAACACCTTCATAATCAAGGGTTTGAGTAAAAGTACTCGATGGAGTATGAATATTAATGTCCACTGAAATCCCAAGTTTAATATCATTTTTTACCAATATACAGGCCCAGGCCACCGTTATAACCCCTGAAGACTAAAAGGAAAGGTCTGCAACAACAAACTCACCCAAAAAATTTCCACTGGCAACAAAGTGAATAGGCATCCACAGATGCATAGGTAAACGAGGAAGCTGAACCCACAATGGTTCCAGAGCCACCTTCTCCTTTTTTGCATCAAAAAGTGGATCCCAATGTTTCAGAAATAGAGGAACACCATCAATACTCCACTGAATTTCCAGAACCTTATCAACCATGTCACTAGAGTCAAATATGAAGGAGAACCATCCATTTTCCAGCACCTTTGTATGGTTCAATAGAGGTAAGAAATCCCCCCACTATTCCACTACTCACCGCTTCAGAAAGTCTTGACCAAAGTGTCTGCCATGAACCTGCCTCACAACTGCAGTTGCAGCAATATCCACAACATCATCCATCTCTAAATCCACCCCTAGAACGAGAGAGTCACGACATGCCATAGAATTGACAAAATGCATTTTTTACGCAAGGACTTTTGTTGACCCAAATCCACCTTTGGAGAGAGAGGTGAATCAAAAAAATTTCTATCCCCCTCTATAGTAGCAGGAGAACCTCCCAAAACACCCTCATGTGCTAAAGAAATAACCACCAGAATAGAACCCACCTCTAGACACCGACGAGGTTCTCAATCACAGCCCATTGCAAAGAAATCACCCACCGAAAATGACGAAGGTATAATGACCGACCAAGGAATAAAACCCGTCTCCACCTAACCAGGTTTTAAAACCCTAATGAGGTCATGAGAGGTCACCAGGGGAAAAGCCACCGGAGGAGCCAAATCAACACCAAATCCGTGAGCACCCTTCCAGCAAGCCTAGAAGGGACCAAAAATGCTAGATCCTTTGAATCTCCAACCAAATCGTTAAATCCATGTGGAGATGTAACCTAAGGGTTAGTTAAATCCCCCCAGAAAATCAAAGACAATCCCATCTCCCAGAGTAGGTTCAGATGCCCAAACAGGCTCCAGCACAGGACCCCCCCCTCCCTTGACATGGATGGTGCAGGCACAACATCGCTCATCACAGTCGATAACACCGCATCCATTAAGATGACGCTATAATTCTTAGAAGTGGAGAGAAAAACAAAAAAAATGTCGATAACCAACAAACCCCGTGAAAAGTATGAAAAAATTGTGCATACCCACCCGCTAATCAGCAAGAAATCAACCTTCAAGAGAGCCCCAAACACTCCCAAGACTTCGTGCCCCGCACTAGTAGGAATCCAGAAAAGAAGAAGCAAGTAAACCCTACTTGCTCCACGATAAGTGGAAAGTCCAACCTCAATCTGCCAAATAGTGTGAAAGACAGAACCACAGATGAGCAAAAGCAAGTCGAACAATGTGGCCCAAAAGGGATACCAAATCTCAAACGAAAGCCGCACGGGATGAAAAACTTCCCGCAAACCCTAATCTCCAAACCAAAATCGCTCCAAGAACCCTCCCATTCTCCTCCCATTCTCCATGAAAATATGAAGATAGAAATTCCCTTATTTTTGTGTTACATAATAGTACATTACATAATAACATATCCTTTATATCAGATTGTAAAATGTTTGTGAACAAAGTTATTTCATTTTATAAGATTTCCTAGCATATAGAACTTTCATATAGGATTGTTATATACATTGTTCTTTTACTACGTCAAATTAACTATACTTTCAAATTTTTAAACATAAACATTAAATTCTAAATTTATAAAATGAATTAAGACTATTATCTGTTTCTAACAAAAAAGTATTCAAGCTTCGGCATATCACAAGAATGGCCACATTATTCAAGCTTTGACATTACAATAGAAAGATTTAAAGTTTAAGCATTTAATTATTTTTCAAAAAATGTTTGGGCTTAGAAGCAGATGTGTCACTTATTATTTAATATGTAGAAAAATAAAATAAAATTATTTAATATGTTAAAAAAACATTAAGACATATATATGTTATTAATATTTATAAGTATTAATTTTCTGACGTCATGTAACACACTCCATTAACAAATGTACAACATGCTCAACGATTATTTACTATTACTCTTTGTAAGAAAAAATGAATGTCACGTGTTTTATTTGGAGTGATCTATATTCCTTAATCACTTAGGGATAAAAAAAAAATCCATATTTTCTTAGTTTTATAAAAGTATCGAAAGAGATATCATCCACATTAACATTATTAGTGTGTTGGTAAAAGAGAGGCTGAATGCTTTCAAAAGTATCATTTTAGAGTATCTTCTCATGTAATTATTAATAAGATTTGATTTTTCTGATTTTATTATTATTAATATGATTTCATTTTTATAGCGGTGTCTGTTTGTTTGTTTGTGTGTGTAGGTACATGCAGATCTATTAAGTATTTGGAGTTTAAGTTCAATTTAATCTGGATTTATTTTATTAATTATTTTGTTTCAATTGCATTTATTATTATCATATATTTAGTTGGTTATGTATAGTACATTAAGGTTATAATAATTTTATTTACTTTTATATTGTTCTATGTCTGCATGTGAATGATAATTATTTTACAAATAATATATATATTATTACTATTTGTTGATATTATGTAACATATTTAATTAAGGTTGACTTATTTTAGAGAGATTATTTATAAAGAAATAAATTCCTGATATCACGATGAGATTTATACTAAAAGTCATTATGGTAAGTATTGTTATTAATGTCTTAAAATCTTTAGCATCATTAATGCAGCTTTTAATATAAAAAAATAATATAATGAAAATATTAATAAAATAAACAAAAATATAAAGTATCTTATTATTAATAGTAATAGTAATATGTACTTTTAATAATGAACATGAAACTATTAAATATATTAATATGTTATTAATATACCTAAGAATGCATATTATTAATATATTGCAAATATATATGAATGCTACTATATTATGAACTTGAATTATAAGTTTCTTTTTTTTAAAGATATTCCATAGGTAAAAACAATGCATATATGTCATCTCTATGTTATTTGTTGTAGCAAAGATGCTTTTTTATCTTTATATCTATTAAGTTTAAAAAAAAATCTATTAAGCATTATTGAAATATTTTAGAACTATTTTGAGGAATTTATTAAGCATTATTGAAAGCTTATAGTTCTTAAGAGTACTAAAATAGATCATTCAACTCAACATTAATTGTGTGTTGGTAGAAAAGAGAATAAATAGTCCCATTCTGGTGTGTAAATCATTGCACATAAACTTGTTATCTATAAAAAGACTAATAAAAAAATGAGGTTAAATCCATTTTCAATCTAGATAAATCAATCATCAATAGAAATTAAACTTATTGAGGTGTATTTTTTTTAAACTACACCTCTATGTGCTTCATACATTTATTTTTAAGATGGATCTATCTTAACTATAGATTTAGTTCTCTATATGGAACACTAATTTTATTTCATTCTTATATTATTATGCATTAGTTTGTGAATGTTTATCATTTCATTATTATTATTATTACTATTTGTTAATGTCATGTAACGAAAATAGTTTTCTTCATGTGCCACCATGCTCTTTCAAGAAATTATTTTAGGAGGTTTACTTTGTAGTAGAGGATCATTGAATTTCCTACCATGTTATCAATATAGTTGATATTATAAATCCTTTAACAATGAATATTATCAAATTTTAATACAACCTAACTATGAATAATATAGCTTGATGTAAATTTTCTTGCCACCATGGCATTGATCTACATTCAAAAGCTAATATAAGGGATGTAAGAATAATATAGTAGAGTATGGAGTTTATCACAATGAATAGTAATAAACACTTTTAGTAATGCAGTTGAGAATATTGAATCTCATATGTATACGGTTTTATTATAATGCAAATATATCTGTAGTACGTCTCTAATTAATATGTAGAATTATATCACTTATGCAATACCATGAATTTGAATTATTCATCTTGCAACTCTATATCTATTAAAAACAAATAAATCAATATGTATTATTGAAATCTCTTATTTTTTAGAAGTACTTTAGAAAGGCAAGGTAAGTGCATTCTACATCCATGTATTGAAGAAATATTGCACAATTCAACATTAATAGTGGGTGTTGGTAGAAAATAGGCATCAATTGTGCCAAAGAGAATGGACTTAGGTTCACCTTCTTCTAATAGTAAATATAATTTCATTTTTATAACGTTCTTTGTGCTTTTGTGTACAATCTAGTATTTATAGAAAAGATCAAAGTAAAATTAAAATCATCATAAATCCAACTTAAATCCATATATATGTAACGTCCCCAACCCTCCGACTGGAAAAGAGGACACTACCATAATCCTATCTACCCTGGAAACTATCCCCATGAACATACACATGATAAAAAAAATTGGAATTCCTTGAACTAAAACATGCATAGATGTAGAATTATTTACCATACAATGGAAGCGAGCTGCATTCCATTCAATAATTTAGCATGTTCATCATTTTCATTAACAACAAATACAATTGCAAAGATGAAATAGACAAGAATACTTACCTTTGAATGAAGCTCCCCGTAACCAGCTATGTCACTGTAACATTCCACCCAACCATAGGCTAGTGTGCTCATCGATCTCTCAGCATCACTGCCACCCCCGACCTAGGTATGATTCCCCAAGGAAAAGGAAACTAAGCAAGTTCACACATAGCCAAGATATGTCAAAACTTAGTCAAGCCAAAGCTATGTTTGGGTTTATCAGATTTCCAAGAGGATGGAGAGGCTTGTTTGCTAACCTAGTGAGCTCAACCATATAGCTATGGGCACCTACACAAGATACGACTTGGCTTTCCCAATACATACACACCCAATGCAAGGAATCATCCCCTTCTCTGATGTACAGTTCCTCTAGACATGCATTCCCTTCATGTGTTATTCAGGATGTGCAGTAAGGAATAATGAACCCTCAATATCCCTAAGTGGGGTTCCTCATGCACTAGGTTTATCAAGCAATTTACCTCTTCCACTCCTAACTGGTTCAGACCCAAAGTAGGGTGCCTAACAGTTTAGACAAAAAAAAATGCCCCTAATAGAAAAAATGCATTTGCTCGCAATTTACAACAAGTGGGCAACCAAAAATGAATTTCAAATGGGGAAAAATACAAGGGTGATGGAAACGATTTCAGACCCATTCTATTGCTCCATAGAGGAAAAATTGACCTCTACAAAAACCCAACTCAGCAAATCAATTTTTGAAAACAACAATGGGGATCTCGAGGAAAAAACGACCTCTAAGAAACCCAAAAATGTGAATCTTCTTTTACCACAAATTATGAGGAAATTTATGGCATTACGGGAGCCAAAACGACTGCCATAAACTCCCAAAATGAAAATTCTCCTTGCCCACTTGTTGAACAACACCAAAACGGATTTTCTCGGCATGGAGGCTAAGGAAAATGAGCAAAAATGTGAAGGATGAACATACAGGAAGCTTCAACGGCATTAAGGAAACCAACGTGGAGGAGAATGGTGAGGGAAAAATGGAAAACATGGGTGTATGGTAGAATGGCATATGTTTTTTGGGCATTTTTCTTGCCAAGTAAGTGAGAACACGTTTTTCCAAAAAATGGGTCCTCAACCCAATTCGAATTTGTGCCCATACTCTTCCCACTCCATGCAATAACTATCTCAACCACATTCTAACAGAATTTAATGATTGGGGAAAAATACAAAATGGTTAGTTGTGGGTTTGATGGGTTCGCCCTTTGACATTTGGCTTTTCCCCATTTTCCCAAAGGTTTAAGTAATTTACCTCCGTATTCCTTTGGAGAATCATGCCCCCATCTCTTTTAATGTTGCATAGACATAGTTGGTTGTGGGTATTTTAATTAAAATGAATATTTACATGATGCCAAAAATTATAATGTGTCTAATAGCACGATATACCATCAGCAACTATTTTAATCACCAGAACATAAATCATTAAATCGATGGAGGAGATTTTAACTTTATCTCCACACCACTATTAATTAGAATATATACATCATATACATTTTTAATGCAAATGAGGTCAAAACCGGGGTGTTACATTCCCCTCCCCCTTCAACAACACTGTCCTCACTGCTTTACAAAATCAAACAAAATGCTACACTGGTACCACCTCAGTGCTCCTAGAATTGAACAAAAACGGATGTGCCAATCACATGGCATCCTCCAGCTCCCATGTAGCCTCAGTAGGACCGTAGTACTCCCTTTGCACCTTTACCTTCCCTATGGCTCGGTTCCAGATCATTGTGACCTTCGTATTGAGGATGCACATTAGATTGATTTGGAGCTCTCCCTCGGGTTCTAGCTGAATCACATCCCAATTTATCACATGGTTAAGATCATGTACATATTTCTTAAGCAAAGAAACATGAAAAAAATTTTGAGATTTAGTGCTAGCAGGAAATGCAAGTCTATATGCAACTGGCCTTATTATTTTAAGCACTTCAAAAGGCCCACAATATCATGGTGACAACTTGGGATAACTTCCAAGCTTCGAGGAACTCTTCTTTTCCCTCACTCAGAGGTAAACATTATCCCCAACACTAAACTCTTTGTTCACCCTATTCTTATTTGAATAGCTTTTTTTTCTGTCCTGGGTTGCTTTCAGATTTTGCCTGATCTTTACAACCTCTTGCTCCATCTCCTTAAGCAATTATGGACCAAGCACAACCTTGTTCACTAGATTATCCCAAGTCACCGGTGTCTTACACCTCCTGCCATGCAAAGCTTCATATAAACTCATACCCAAGGATGATTTATATCCATTGTTATAAAAAAATTCTACTAAGTGTAAGTAATCTTCCCACTTGGTTGGTTTATCCATCACATACATGTGAAGCATGTCTTCAAGCACGTAGTTGACTCTCTCCATATGACCATTAGTCTGAGGATGGTAGGCAGTGCTGAAGTTTAACTTTGTACCCAGATATGCAAACAGCCCCTTCCAAAAATTGGAAGTGAACTTGGCATCTCTGGCAAAGACTATTGCCTTGGGCAATCCATGCAATTTGAAAATCTCCTTCATGAAGATATTTGCAATGTCATCAGTCTTATGCGTAGACTTAATTGGTATGAAATGCGCTACATTTATCAACTTGTCCACCACAACCATGATGGAATCATGTTGTATCCAAGTCATTGAAAATCCTGTAATCAAATCCATGGAAATAAATTCCCATTTCGATTTTGGAATTGGAAAAGGCTGCAACAACCCTGCAAGGTGTTGATACTCAACCTTTACCTGCTAACATTTCATGCACCTTGAAATATATTTAGCCATGTCCTTTTTCATTCCTATCCAAAAGTACTGCTTTCTGGCTGTAGCAATTGTCTTCTGATATCCTGGGTGACCAGAATATTGAGCTTGATGGATCTCAACCATAACAATTCTCCTCAAATCTGCTACATTTGGAATATAAATTCTGCCTTTCTAAGTAAGAAGTCCATCTTCTTCCAGTTTGTATCCCTCATACCTCTTCATAGGACTTTGCTGCTGCAATTTTTCTTTTACCTGCTCATACAACTCATCTCCAACAATATGATTAACAATTTGTTGCCTCAAATCTGATTGGCAAATACTAAGAGATGCCACATGCATTTCCTTCCCCTTCCTACTGAGCCCATCAACTACTTTATTCTCTTTTCCCTTTATGTGTTTGATTTCAAAATCAAACACACATAAAAAATCCATCCATATCACTTGTCTAGAATTTAGAGTAGGCTGACCAAACAAATACTTCAGACCACAATGGTCTATCCTTAGCTCAAATCTTCTTCCTATAAAGTAATACCTCCACATCTTGAGAGCATGTACTATGGCTACTAGATCATGAGTGGCATAGTTCTTCTCATGCTCCTTCATATTTCTTGACTCGTAACATATCACGTGGTTGTCTTGCGTAAGGACTCCTCCAAGCCCTTGTCTACATGCATCAGTACACACCACAAAATCTTTCTTTGGGTCTGCAACTTTCAATACTGGTGCACTGGCAAGAAGATTCTTCAGCTACTGGAAGTTCTCTTCACACCTCAATGTCCATTCAAACTTTATCCTTTTCTTTTGTGAAGAAGTGATGGCATGTGCAACTTTGGAGAATCCTTAAATGAATCCCCTATAGTATCCTGCAAGTCCCATAAAAGATCTTACATCTATCACATTTCTTGGAGTAGGCCAATTCATAATGGCTTCAATCTTTTCAGGGTCCACATATATACCCTCTTCTGAGATAATGTGACCCAAATACTAAATTCTATCTCTATAGAAGTCACACTTTCTCAGCTTTCCATACAACTGATTCTCCCTAAGCAATTAATGTCATTCTCAAATGCTCTTCATGTTCTTCCTCATTCTTGGAATAAACAAAAATCCCATCAAGGAAAACAAGAACAAACTTGTCCAAATACCTGCTGAAGACACTATTCATAAGGCACATAAATGTACCTGGTGCATTTGTGAGACCAAATGGTACCACTACAAATTCATATTGTCCATACCTTGTTCTGAAGGCTATCTTATGAATTTTTTCATCCTTGATTATTACCTAATGGTAACTAGACCTCAAGTCAATATTGGGAAATACCTTTTCTCCTCTCATTTGATCAAAGAGGTCATCAATCCTAGGCAGTGAGTATTTATTCTTCATAGTGACTTTATTCAGTTGTCTATAGCTAGTACACAAGCTGAGTGTGCCATCTTTCTTCTTTACAAATAGAACGGGTGCTCCCCAAGGAGACACACTTAGTCGGATATACTTCTTCCCCAACAATTCTTGCAGTTGCATATTCAGTTCTATCATCTCAGGTGTACTGATTATGTAGGGTGTCTTGGACACTGGTGCTGCTCCTGGCATACGTTCAATTGTGAAATCAATGTCCCTCTTTGGAGGAATATCTGGAATCTCATCAGGAAACACATCCCTTAATTCCCACAACACATGAAAGTCCTCCAACCTAGGAGTTTCATTCTCAGTTTCCTCCAAAATATGAGCGACATACAACTCACAACATTTCCTATAGAACTTCTTCAACTGCATTGCTGAAATCTAGCTCACAGAAATCACCTTTGGAATGCCTTTCACAATCCTTGGGTTTCCTTCTTCATCCAAGCACTCAAAATCCTTATTATAAGAGTCAAGCTTTACCTTGTGATCTTCTAACCAATGCATTCCAATGAGAACATCATAGGAACCAATTGGTAGAACATTCAGATCGACACAAGTGACCAATCCATTCATGACGAACGGACATTTCTCTACCACGTCACTAACCTTTCTCTTAGTTCTAGTGGCTAGCTGAACTAACCAAGATTTTATATGCTTTACTTTCTTAAAAGCACAAATCTACACTACTCTAGGAGTAATGTAACTATGAGTAGAAGCAGGGTCAATCAAAATAGAAACAGATTGCTCAACAATCTTACATGTAACTTCAACCACAATTGACTTGTGATCTGCTTGGTGGTCCTCAAGTGCTGCATAAATCCTAGGGATGGCCCTTGCTACTTGAGCCACTATTTCTACTTCTTGAATGTTGTAAGCTGGCCTTGCACTCTCATTCTAGAGTGGACAATTCCTACACATGTGGGGTCCTCCACATTTCCAACATTGGAGAGGTTCCATGTTTTGTTGTGGTTCTCCAGTCTTTTCTCACATCAATCTGGCTGGATGCTTCTCAGTTTGTGATGGTTGCTTCTGCTGATTCCTAAATTTAGAAGGTTTGAAGCCTTTCTTCCTTTGTTCAAACTTCTCATTCTTTTTGTCCTTCCGTGTCTTATGATAACCAGGTTTACCTTTTCTTTTCTCATAGCAATACTTAGCCTTCCTTATTGCTTCTTCAAGATTTCTAGGGTCATAAAACTTAATTCTGTCTTTGTAAGACTGTGGCAATCCACTCAGGAAACACTTGATTTTCACTTTTTCATATTTGATGTACCTAACATACCTCAATATGTCCAAGAACTTATTTTCATACACTTCCTTGGTCCATTGTCCAAATCTCAGCTCATGAAATTCTTTAATCTTGTCATCATAGTACTTGTCAGAGAGGTATTTTTGCTTGAAGTATTTCTTGAATTGTTTCCACACAATTCTTCTTTCATTAATCTTCTTTACTTATTTGTGGTGTTCCCACTATATGGATTCTCTTCCAATCAAATTGAATATAGCTACCCTTTCTTTCATATTTTCGTAGTAGTCTTGAACTTGGAAATACTTCCTCATCCCAAGAAGCCAAGCCTCAGCTTCTTGACTAGTCTTGACCTCACCATTAAAACTACGATGCCTTGCCTTTTTGAATTCATCTCGTGAATTGTACTTGTAATGTCTCCTCCTCGTATTCATGGGAGATGGAGAGCTTGAATCCCCACTAGATTTTTCAAAATTAGATGACCCACTGGCAGGACATTCTGGAGTATTCCTTCTGTCCTTGGAAGACCTCATGTAGACATGGGAACTTTTACAGGAATCTCCCCTGGTGCTACTCCTGCTTCTTTCTGGATTAGCTATCTAATGCCCAAAGTTTATATGTCCCTAGATGTATGTCAAACTCTGCAGTATAGAAACATTTATCTAATTTTCATCTTCTTGAGCCCTAAGCATCCTTTCATTGTCTTCTATACAACTTTTCAACTCCACCCTTAGGATCCTCATGGTGGCTGCAATGTCTGGGAGAGTCTCTTGATTTCTCCTCCCATTGGACTCTTTCTCGTCGTTTCCAACTCTAACATTTTCTCCCATAGCATATTCCTCGAACTTGTAGGGGTCTTGTGCATCATTTATGTCATCGATTCTCATCTTGGCCCAACCAAGAATGAATTTTTGAAACTGTTGTATGCATAATGTTTCCTTTGAAGGTGAGTACAATTCTGCAAAATGTGTTAATAAACACAACTATTAGCTGCATAACAATCTCATGAGTTCATAATTACTTACCTTCATTTGGAAAATACTATATTCACAACTTTGTCAAAACACATAATTTTCTTTTCACCAAGAGCGACGGTCTCAGGGGGACTATGGGGGTCAAGGGGACTTGCCCCCTTGGCACATAAGATCGCTTCAATTTTTCACCTTTTCAAAACCTCTAAATCCCAATGGAATCCTTCTTTTCCATTGAAAAATTGCTAAAAATCTACTTCTAGAAACTCAACTTTTCCTATTCGATCGACAAAACTTCATGTTTCTCACCCGTTGCTTTAGTGGATCGATCTTAATTTACCTTCCAACACCTTATTGGATCGATCTTATTTTGTCTTCTGATGCCTTATCGGATTGATCTTCCTTTTTATTCCGACACCTTATCGGATTGATCTTCCATTGTCTTTTGACGCCTTATCGGATCAGTCTTTCCTTTTCTTTTGATGCCTTATCAGATCGATCTTTCTTTGTCTTTCGAGGCCTTATTGGATCGATCTTCCTTTGTCTTTCAATGCCTCATCGGATTGATCTTCCTTTGTCTTTCAACACCTTATCGGATCGATCTTCCTTTTTCTTTCGATGCATTATTGGATCGATCTTCCTTTGTATTCTAATGCATCATCTCCCTTCTTGTGAGCCTTGTCGACACCTCGGCTCTACTTCAACAAAAATATTTCAATGATTTTGACACTTCAAAAAATTTCCAAAATTTTTCTCTTCGTTTGCCTTTTCGGCTGCGTCTTGGGTTGTTAGCCGATGTATCAGCTCAACCCAACTGATAACATTGGTTCCACCCATCCGAGACCTTCGACTCCACCTAGCCGAGTGTTACCACCTAAGTTGTACTTAGTCGTTTTTTACCAAGTGAGCCTGGTGAACCACACAAGGTTAACTTGTACGGACTTTAGAAGACCTTCAGTCTTGCTTCTGGGAAGCTTTGTTGTACTATATCACATGTTCATACCCCATGGGGGAATTGTAATAAATGTTCTAGCATGATAGTGTATATAAAAGACTCGGTCTCTTAGACTTTATTTGTCAATCCAATTAGCCTAGGGTGTTTTTTCCCTTGGTTATTATTGGTTGTTGAATAAACGACTGATAATTTCTGAGCTTTTCACTCCATACCTCCAAAGTTGGGGTGGTCGGCTTGGCATTTAGGCCTATTGAGGTTATTAGAGTCTATGTGTCAATGTATAAACATGCTAGGCATCATTTTCATGTCATATGAACATGTCTAAGCCCCCCTAGGTTTTTTCAACTTTTTTATATTTTTCAATTTTTTCAATGTTTTTTATTAAAATTTAATTTTTCCAAAACTTAGGCTATTTTTAATTGTTTAATTGGAAAAATTGATTTTGTAATAAAAGTGGGCTAAATAATCAGTTTCAGTCATGTAGGTGATCATTTTCAAGCTAAGAGCACCATGTAAACCCATGGACCCACTATTTCCTAGTTTTCAGTGATTTTCCATCACTTAGGTCAGAAAGCCCCAAAAATCAATTATTGATTATTTTAATTAATAAATTGATGAATAATGGAGCAAATCCAGAATCATAGATTAGTGGATTCTTTAGCCAATTTGATTGAAATTAGTTAGATCTAAACCAGATTGACTGGATTTGACAAATCCTTGACTAAAGGAGGTGATCAAATCAGATCCAGAGTTGATCTTCAACATCCTTTATGGGTAATTTCTCCCTCCCTCTCTCCTCCACATGTTTTTGCTCATCTGGATGAGTTTTGGTGGATGCTTCAGTCAACAGGTTGAGGTGTCAGTCAGATCAGCTCTCCGGTTGACCATTGCACTTAGTGAGACTCAGTTCTGGCTCAGTTCATCTTCAGATCTCCATTGATTGACTCTCCATCAGCTGATTTTTTCTATCTCCTTGGGATTTGTGCCCCCCTGGGCTGGATCTCTTAGTTTTTGTATATATCCAAGCATAGCCTCCTCTTCCAAGCTACTTAGAGTTGGATTGAAGGGCTTGCTATTGTAATACTGTTTTAATCTTTTGATTGTTGAAATAAAGAAGATTTGGAGGCCAAATGGTGTAATTCTCTCATATGTGTGGATTAAGCATTGTCTTACGGCTATTGATGTTGCCAGCTTTTCTCTTAATTTCTACATCTGAACCCTGTCTGGCTTGAACGATTTAGATGAATCAATAGGAGTATAGTTGGGCAAGTAAGGTTACTTGTTTTCCTTATATCTCATAGCATATATGTTAGAATATCTAGATTATACATGTTTAATAAGTTTATTTGCATGTAATTCTTGTCTCTTTTTCATATATATATATATATCCATATCTCATGAGGTTTCATGCAGGATTGTGTGTTTAGCTTTCAGGTAGCAAGGATTGGATGAGCTGTGGATCTAATTTGAATCCACTGTACATCCAAAATATTTGTGAATACATTGCTCCTATGTATTCCACTAACAAGTTTCCATTGCATATCTGCTTCAGCAACAAGCACTTCTCTTCTCCTTTTCCTCCTTCAAAATCAATATTTTTTTTACCTGGTTACTTTGTTCACAGCTTTGATATTGTTTAGATCTATTATCTTAAAGTAAATTTAACATAGATATATCTCCTCAAATCCCATAATCTAGATCTTGTTCTTAAAAGGTTTCATAAGCATTCTAGATCTAGCTTCAAGGAAATCGTCCTTTTTGCATGGAATTTTAAAGAGAATTTGTAGCTTGCATGCATTAGATTTCTATTTTCTGTTCTAAAACATAAATACAGAAATAAATTCACATCATATTGGCTTCCTAAAATTCAAGCCAAGATCCCAATGAAAGCTTGCTTGCCTTGGTTCCCTTTTTACCCTGTTTTAACTAGTTTTAACTTAGCTTTTCTTGGTTAAAAGTAAGCTGACCCAAAGGTAATTTCAGAGTGATTTTGGGCATATTTAAATATAATAATATTGCTGGTTTTTAGTAGGTATAACAAAAAAGAGTAGGAGCTTTTGTTCGGAAGTGACTTTTGGGTCTTCTGAATCCCCCCAGGGGTCTCCCTTTTTTACTGAAATCTTTAATTTTTGCACTTTGTAAGCTGTTGGTTTCATTATGTATAAGAATCAAGAGCCATCATATCAATTTTTTGATATTGTAACCACTGGTAATAAAAATAATTCTGAATAGGCTCTTTCGATCCCATTCCCCATCCCCCTTGGGGGGATTTGCGTCTGTGTCATTTTTTGCTTTTCGCTCATCTTTTTTTCAATATAGCATAGTACTAATATGTAGGGTACTATAATTTGATTTAAAAATAAATTCCATATTCCATTTCTATTGGTTTCAAAGTAAATTTAATACTTACCCCATGAACCTCCTTTTGAGTCGAAAGGTGAAGAAAGGTTCATGGTAGTCTAATTAGAAAAATGTGGTTTGCTTATCTTTTTATGTTTCATTTGCTATCATCATTTGATTCAGTAAACATAATAAAATAAATCCCTCCTTGATTCCCCGATTGAGGTCCACTTGGATCGAAAGAGGTTCTTGGAGGGTTTTCTTTTTAACAAGAACATCCATCTCAAAATTTACTACAATTGACAAGACTCCAGTGTGTATGCTCTGCACTTGGCTGCGGTTCGTCTGATCACTCAAGCTATATCAAAATCACTTGAGTGACTAGTATAATTAGGATTCACTCTCTCAAATTGACAAACCAGCAGGTGAAAATCCAACGCCTAGATCAAACCATTATGGTGGCAAAAATACCCAAAGGAAGTGGGAACTTCTGAAAAGTGACCTCGGGAGGCCGATCTCTGTCACACCCTAATGGGTGCATTATGAACAATAGCCCCAGAGACTCCATTCATCCCACATATTCCTTGCAGGTAGCCATGAAGGTTTAGTTTTGGACATACTCCAAGTACTCTC
Organism: Pseudotsuga menziesii; assembly: GCA_001517045.1. Lineage (NCBI taxonomy): Eukaryota > Viridiplantae > Streptophyta > Pinopsida > Pinales > Pinaceae > Pseudotsuga > Pseudotsuga menziesii. The sequence continues at coordinate 1,154 of LPNX010551423.1, read as the reverse complement.
GGGTATATCTAGAGTCCACCCCTTCGCCTAATTTTAATCAACTCATATTTCACATTAACTTAAAATGTACCAAGAGGCAATTGCAAAACATTCACTCCAAGCACATGCACATTGATTTTCTTTTGACTCCATTTTAAGGCACTGGTTATTTTCTTGCTATATATATATATTGTGTCTCAACATTGTGCTTTTGTACGCTCATTTTGTATCTTGTCATCTATGGTTGTTTATGGTTAAATTTCAAACTCCTAAGTAATTCATTCAGTTTAACATCACCATACTAAGTAATTAGCCTTAGTAACTTAATAGGGTCTACCTCCCTTGGCTTCATTAGGAGTTGAGCCTAAATGGAGGATTCAAGAACAAGGTGACAACCTTGACTCGAGACATGCCCCCACGGACACACCGAGTGGCTTGAATATTTCTACCACATGACCCTGGTGTGTGAAAGGTAGCAACACTTTTTGGCGCCATTGCCGGAGATAAATATTTTTATTCCTGAGTACGACTTAGCTTAACTTTTTTCTAAACAACTAAAAATATTTAAAAAATTGATTGATCTAGTCTTTAAAAAACATAAAATTTAAAACTTGATCCATCTGGTGACTCCATTGTCTAGCATCCCTTCAATAATTTCTACCTGAAGAAACCACCGACAATTATTCAATCCTCTCCCTCATCCCGAAAGTTTTATTAGGGAAAGATTGAATAGACAGACTTCTCATAGAAACCTTGAAAATTTAGGAGACCAATCCCTCTCAGATATCCATCACTTATTTGTAGAGAGTCATGTTCACCAATCTCAAGAAATGACGGAATTGTTCAAACCCCTTTACTTTTCTCAGATAGTAGGTGCTCCCCATGCCATTACAAAATATGCTATCAATAAGCTCCCCATATTTCAGGGAAATAATGCCATCACTACCAAGTCTCGCCTTCAAAAGTTTGAAAAGCACTTGGTCAATTATTGCAATGATGCTGCCCATGACCATGACGATGTCAAAATGAAGCTCTTTGCTTTATCCTTAGAAGTTGATGCTGAAGAGTGGTACTGTTGAGTCCAGATTTGGTCCCTTTTTAACCATCTTTAATCACCTTTCTTCCCTTGCTTTACACTGCTTAGCATATCAATCAAACTGACTTTCTTCACTTTA
>LPNX010551422.1:0-11913 GCA_001517045.1 Pseudotsuga menziesii | reverse complement strand
TGCTTTCTTGGAACCCTCCAAGTCTTTTTCATATGTAGAAGGGACCTGATTTCTAGCAATACAGTGATTTTTAACAATGCAGAGGGACCTGACTTCCAGTAAGGCAAAAGAAATTTACAGAAGGACCTGACTTCCAGCAAAATAGAAGGAATCTGAGATGGCAGACATAAGACATCAGAGGACAGAAATGAATAAGAAATAAATTGCAAACTAGCTACATCAAGCAGCAAGCTCATCATATAGGGCTATTCAACAAAGTCTGTAAGAATTTAAGTTTTTGTGTTTTAAAAGTTTCATGATTCTTTGTTTCTAAGTGATGACATATTTACCAACCCTCGTAAGCTTGACTGCCTATTTTCATTATCCTCATAGTCTCTGCCAACATTCCATTTACCTTTCATCATCCTACCCTAGGGTTCAAGATGGTGGTCAAAATCAAACCTAAGAGCAAATTTTAAATGGCCAAAATATATACTGCATTCTACAAGATATATATTGCATTCTACAGGACATATACTGCAGGCAGGGTTTTTTTTTCTTGGTAGAAAGACAGACATGGTCTCCTTCTCAGCAGAAAGTGAAATGTTTTAACAAAAATAAAACATGAAATTTCCAATGTTTTATATGTATATATATTGGTGTATTAAGCATTAAGCAAACATACATATAAGAATATAGATGGCCATGTGTATTTTAAAAATGAAAAGAGTCCACTTCAGATTAAAAGAAAATCCCTTCATTCCAATTTATAATCAAATATTGGGGCATACAAAGAGATTAAAATGTGTTATACCTTACCTTTCATTTATTTCCTAAGCAAATAATTGGATGGAAAGTGGCATGTTTATGAAATGATGAGAAAAAAAACGTGGATATATGCCCCACGATAGTATACAAATATGCCTGAAACTTGTATCATGAATTGGTGAAGTCGAGGAGTGCGATTTGGTCATTCTTCTTTGGACCAAATCCAACTCTTTTCCTCTACAAAAATCGACTGCCGTGGGTGACAATTTGAAAGTAAGAAGAATTCGTGGGTTACAGGAAGGGCGCAGACTCCAATTGCTGTGGAAATAGCGCAGGAAGAAGTGAAGATAGTTACACCAGAAAGTAGGTAAAACTTAAACCCTTTCTTTGCCAAATACTCTACTAAGATCAACAACAATTCTACATTTTCAGAGTATTGTTTTGGGGGTAAGAAAAACAAATGCAGAGTTGAAAATTGAAAGGTTGAAGTTTCCTGTTTCATATTAAAGTTCAAAATGTCATCTAGACTAGAACCAACAAAATTCAATCCCACTGATATTCATGAGAATTGCGTGGAGATTTTTGAAAATAAGCAGTGGTTAACTTTCTTTGAAAATTTTGATGGGCATAATGAGCATGTTAGTCTAGATTTTGGTGAAACATTTGATGGAGAAAAGGTTATAGTGGGAAACTTTCACTTCAGACTGTCTGAAGACATCCTAGCACAAATTATTGGCCTGCCACAGTAAGGAGAAAGATTTTTCAAAACTAAACAATTTAAAGAGAAAGTATGGATACCCTTTTTGTGCAGAGCAAGAGCAGGGTCAGTAAACTGGAAGAAAGGGATACCAAGGAGCTGGCTGGTTCATCCCTGGGATGAAATAGTTTATGTTATCCAAAAATTTATTACTTGTGAAGGCCGATTCAGTATTGTGTATCTTTACCACATCAAGCTGTTGCAGCATTTAAAAGGTGAATGTGAGATCAATATGCCCTATTTCCTATTACATAGTTTAACTAAGATGGCTAAGGTTGTCCAAAGGTGTGAAAAAGAAAAAATGACAAGCCTTTTTCACTGTGGAATCATCAAAATCATCATCCAGCATGAGTTACAAAAGCAAAATTTGACATGGTTAGGATTTTTAATTCATAATCAGTTTGAAGAGCAGGAAGAATTGCTTGAAGAAGGTTTAAAAGAAGATGAATTGTTGATGATAACATACCCTGAGGCAACAAGCTCAAAACCGCCAAAGGGGAAAAAGAAAAATAAATAGGTGTTGTTGGTTACTGATGATGAAGACAACTCTGAGGCAGCAAGCTCAAAATAGCCTTAGAGAAGGATACGAACTAGGAGTGTAATGAGAGAAGAAAAATAGTTTCAAAAACAAGAGCAGATATTCACCACTTATCAAAGAAATCCAAGGAAGTATAAGCAAGCTCAAAGTAAGACAGCATTGGAAAAAGATGATGAAAGCCAACAGAGGCAGTATGAATACATACAAACCTTAGGGATTCAAGAAGAATATCTAGCAGATGAAATAGGGCAGGATATCCAAGACACTGATGAAGTGATCAAGCAGACAAAAAGAATCAATCTCTTCTTAGATCAGTAAGAGAAGGAAAAGGAAAAACAGTCAAGACAGGAAATATTAAAAGACTCAGCTTCTCTTTTCTCAGAGCAGCAAACTGTGGAAGAGGAAAAGAAAGAAGACTCAGTACAAAAGAATGAAGAGTTGGAGATAGACACCAATTATGTACAGCTTCCAATGAAAATGAAGAAGAAGAAGACTTCCAAAAAAAAATAAAAAGATTAAGAGATTGAAACTTGAAAGAAAGGATTTAGAGCTCAGGAATGAGAAGTTAAGAGAAGTCAACTGGAAGCTGAAGGTTCAGAGGACATGCATCTCTAAACATGCATACAGATGGTATAAGCAAAATAAGAGTTATAAAGCTAAGTATGAGATACTGAAGGTGCTTTATGCATCTCGAGCTTCAACAGATGCATCGTCTCAGATAGGAGATTAGAGGTAAGATGATCAGCAGCAAAATTTTGGTTTTAAACATGGTCAAATATTTTTGGCATGGGGACATGCAACAGCTTCCTCTTGGGGGAGATGTTGGGCACCATTTTGACCTCTTTTTGTCACCTAAATATCCTCTATTTTCCTCCATAAAACCTTCATACTAATTTATAAATCCTTAAATTCACCCACAAACTTTGGTCAAGAGGTATAAATATCATTGCTTTTTAACAAATTGAATTTTGATATTTTTAAAGCATTTAAACTAAGGTTTTTATTCAGGGTTACAAGATGTGCTAAATTCCCGTAATGTCTCCAAGGTTGAATATTTGCAGGCCAGCTAGGTGTGAATTGAAAGATGAAGAAAATATCCTCAGTGTCCAAGGATGGATAAACTTCTAACAGATAGATGATGTGGCTATCACAGGTGTCCAATCAATGTCGGTCAAAGATGACCACTTGAGTTACCACTCAGCACAAATGCAGGGAAGTTCCGATTTTGTTGATTTTGACAGATCTGATAGAGGATCCTGAGGGCTGGATGTCATTAATTAGTTTCCAACTTAATAACATTTCTATTTTTCCTTTAAGTTTGTATAAATACTTCATAAGACAGAGGAGAAATCCATCACGATTTGACTGAAAACGCAGGCTGTGTTGGAATGCGTTGTTCTATTATTATGTATGATTGATTTCATGGTGAATATAAGTAAAATTCAAGCTCTGTGATTGTCTTTATACGTGTGTGAATGAGGCATTGGAGGGCCCCCATTGTCGAGTCTGCACACCCCTTTTATTGCCAGAGAATGTGATTTGGATTGTAATGCGATTTGGATTGTGTTAATGGAATGTTTCAGTTCCTGTAGAATCGATTTCTCTTATTGCAGAACGAATTAGACTACTGTCAATCAGTTTTATCAACCTTGTTATTTTATTAGTTAAATGCTGTATAAATAGTTTGTACTACGATCTCATATTGCTGTGTATTGCTTACCTATTCAATGATGGGGTGTTAAGAATCATTGCAGATTATGAATGCTTTCCTGTAAAGGGAATTAATGACTGATTGTTTATTCAACGTTGAGATAATGGGAAGAGTGTTGTGATTCTTATTTCAGGGTTATATTTAATTCATTTTTATTATCTCAGTGCTTTCACATATAAACTGCTTTCACATATAATTTGCTGTGTAAATGAAACAACAAATGAAGTTGTTCCTGTAAGGGAATTTTTTTGTTTTCAAGTCACAGTATTTTAATCTTCAGTAGCTTTATTTCCTAAGTAAACTATATTTCCAAGACAATTCTAGCTTTGAAGTCCTTATACTTGGATATTCCTCTAAGTCTACCAACCCGGATTGACATAAACTCAAGGTTTGGTTTGCATCAGTAGATTGAAGCCCAACAATGAATACTCCAGATGCACTTGGGTTTACATCCTAAAAATTAAGAGCGAAGTATTTAAAATGTTCTTGCCCTACAAGGCCCTTGTTGAAAAACAATCTGGTCATCAAATTATTAAGTTAAGATATGACAATGGAGGGGAATATGTTAACAAGAAGTTTACTACTTTTTGCACTGAACAAGGAATCCAACAACAACACACTGTTCCATATACACCACAACAAAATGGTGTTGCTGAAAGGAAGAACTGCACTTTAAAAGAAATGGCTAATTGTATGATCCAATATAAGGGACTAAGTCTTCAATATTGGGCTGAGGCCATAAATTGTGCAAATTACATAGTTAATCGCACACCCACTAAAGTTTTACAAGGTATAACACCGGAAGAAGCATGGCGTAAAATTAAACCAGATGTAAGTCACTTTCGTGTGTTTGGTTGTGAAGCATAGGCTCACATTCCGGATGAAAAACTGAAAGCATTGCAGCCTAAAAGTGAAAAGTGCATATTTGTTGGATATTCTGAAGATGTAAAAGGATATATACTTCTTCAGCCACATTCTCATGATATAATCATTAGAAGAGATGTTAAATTTGATGAAAATATCTTGGCCTGCGAGCCTAACTTGGCGGGTGTGCCATCCTTGGCCTGCGATCCTGATTCGATGATTGTGCATTCTTCTTCTTATTCCAACTTCCTTGACAGGTTTCTAACTCCAGTTTCTGATGATGACAGTGAGGATGAAATTCCACCTCTGCCTGCTCATGTTCTTCCAATTGCACCAGCACCAATACTTCCTCGATGCATCCGTTCAACATGTGAAGTAGCTGGTGATCTTGCCAGTGATCCTAGTGATCCACGTCAAACACGTTCTCAGTTTCGGCAAGCCTCTTCCCTTTTGGTTCAAGTTTCCGAGAATCATGATCCAGAAACTTTTGCAGAAGCTTTAGGAAATGCAAATTGGGATGCAGCTATGGATGAAGAATATCATTCCTTAATGGCTAACGATACTTGGGATCTTGTTCCTCTTCCAAAAGGAAGAAAAATTGTCAAATGTAAATGGGTCTACAGAACTAAGTATGCATCAGATGGTAGTGTTGAAAGACTTAAGGCAAGGTTAGTTTCCAAATGTTTTTCCCAAGTTGAATGGATTGACTACAATGAAACCTTTGTCCCTATAGAAAAAATGAACTCCATCTGCCTTGTTCTTTCCCTTTACATGGAACAACCTCCTGGATATGTTCAGAATAACTCTAGCCTTGTTTGTCTCCTTAAGAAATCCTTATATGGCCTTAAGCAAGCTCCTAGAGCTTGGTATACCAAAATGGATAGCTTTCTCTTTGACACTGGTTTTTCTAGATGCCATTCTAACCCTAATGTCTATACCAAGAAAGTAGGAAACCATATCATCATACTTTTTCTTTATGTTGATGATCTTATCCTTACTGGTAGTGACCCTAACCTTATAACCCATGTGAAATCCAGTCTTAAGCAAAATTTTGAAATCTCAGACTTAGGATATTTGCATTATTTTCTTGGTCTGCAAGTCTTGCAAACCAAAGAAGGAATCTTTATTTCCCAGTCTAAGTATGCTTGTGACCTTCTTCGTCGCTTCCACATGGAAGATTGTAAACCAGCCCCTTCTCCCTTCCAGTCTGGAGTCAAAATTTCTACCACTTGTACTTCCTCTGAAGTAGATGCCACCTTGTATCGTCAGCTTGTTGGTAGTCTTTTATACTTGACTCATTCCCGTCCTGAACTTTGCTTTGCCATTGGTCGTGTTGCCTGTTACATGCAAAATCCTCATGAAAGTCACTGGAAAGCAGCAAAAAGAATACTTCGATATATTCGAGGTACAATTCAATTTTGGATTCATTATAGTACAGGGGGAAAAACCTTTGTTGGTTGGTTTCACTGATTCAGATTGGGCTAGTGATCCTAATGATCGGAGTTCTACTGCAGGTTATGTTTTCAGTCTGGGATCTGGACCTATCACTTGGGCTTGTAAGAAACAACAAGCTCTTTCTCTTTCTTTAGCAGAAGCAGAATATCGAGCCGTAGTTAATGCCAGCCAGGAAGCTTTATGGCTTCGATAGATCCTTTCAGAGTTTGGATTTGAGCAGTAGCAACCTACTCCACTTTGGTGCGACAATCAAAGTGCCATCAAGCTTGCCAAAGATCCAGTTATACATCAGCGCAGCAAACACATTGAGCTACACATGCACTTCATCAGAAATCTTGTTCATGATCATGTTATTGAAGTGCTCTATTGTCCTACAGATGATCAAGTTGCCGACATCTTCACCAAGTCTCTTACAGAAGTGAAGTTTTCTAAACTTCGGTCTATGTTAGGAGTTCAGGAATGTATCCTTAAGGAGGGATAGGCTCTAATGCCTCCTTCCTTCTCCTAATAGTGTCACTTTTGTAAATCCTTCAATCCTATCCCAAGTTGTTCTTAAGGGGGGATGTTAGGATATTTAGACACTTAGGAGTTAGTTAAGATCAACTTGTGTAATATATCCGTTAGGTAAAAGTGTGTTTTTTTAGTATGCATTAGTATGCATTTGTAAATATTCTAATCCGAAGGTCACGATATGTTCTAGACATAGAGTGATCCGACAGTTCAACTTCTTTTAGATCATACCTACCATTGATCCATGGCTTGACACCCGATTGGTCTATGATCTCTATTTAAAGAGCATAGAGGGTCCTTGGCTAGTTGATCGATTATGAGAAGCTCATGTAACTTTCTTTCTTTTGCATAATAAATTGCTCCAAGTAGCTATTTGGCTGGGGCCATGGACTGTTTCCCTCTCGAGCGTTTTAACCATGTGACAAACATTGGTGTATTGATTTCTGATCTGTTTGTGTGAAGCGGTTTTTCTTGGTGTTCGGTCCTTTGAGAGTACCCTGTGCACCCTAACAAATATAAACTTGTGATCGACAATGCATTAATTACACATAAAACCTGTTGGTCTCAATAGAAAACTCCATCTATCATTCTAAATATATATACTCAATTCCTTTAAACATATTTCAATACAAATTTAATTGTGACTAACATATTGTACATCAATCACCAAAAGGGTGTTGGGCATTAAGAGGGAATTTGTGTTTGTTGACATAAGTACATTGTACTAAAGGCGGCCATTTCAATCATTCCATGTCACATTCCTAAACAACTTTGATTAATTGCTTTACTTTACCCAATGTTAGATTATCTAACATGTTCTGAATATCAAAACATTCATTTGGGATCCTTTGACTAATGGCACCAATGTAACTTTTGTAACATTAGTTAAACATTTGGAGCACATAATATCAAGTCCATGAGATAAATTACATCATGAATACAATGGATAAAATAAATAAAAATGTAAGATAAATTGCATCAATAACACATAAGATAAACACATTAAAACACGTAAGGTAAATCACATCAAGGACACATAAGGCGATACCAATGTACGTGGTTCACCCAATCCATGGGCTACGTTCACTAAACCGTTATCTCATGTAATATTCATCCACATAAAAGATTACAATCCGCAGCCTCAGGGTTGCTATTCTTAAATAACTTAGGAATACTTATTTAAGTAAGCTCCTTAAATCAAAAGGACCAGTCACCTATTCTTTGTACCATAGTGAGGTATCTTCACTTAACCCTAGCTGAATACCTTCGCATAGGTTAAATTTATATCTATTTACCATACCCTTGAATTCATGTTTCAATCTATTCATTAATGTGCTATCAACTCTCAACCAAGTCACGGGGATTTATAAGAGTATACCTTCAACCTTTTACAGAGCCCTTACTTTAGTTTCATATATATATATAACATAAGTTCCACATATCTAGTTCTCTTATAATTTCATCCTTATATTGGATATATTATTTCCCATACAAGTTTCAACCTTATGCTTCAAATATAAAAACATCTACACTATACGGCTCAAAGTTTATTTTCATACACAACCACACAAGGCAAGGAAATATAAAAGAATGCTACACAATTCATTCCACGCTTTGATCCATTGATAACGCAACTCAATTCACGTTTCAGTTCAAAACGAGCTGCAACAAAACTACACACGCAGGCTTGGACGGGAATAAAACGTCAGAGTTTAGGATGAAGTCTATTAGTTGGTAAAAGGAGGAATCAGCTCCATAACTTAAAGAAAACACCTGCAGTTCAGTCCAGAAATGCATCGAGGTTTTAGCCTTCAGATCTAAAGGAAATGCTATTAAAAATTCAATTTTCTGATCACCACAACTAGTTCCATAAAGTACTAAGTTTCTGGATTGACCAACCGTTAACGTGCCACCAAAGGTCTTTGGGGTATCACAAAAATATCAGTAAGAATATATAAAAACACATGTGCATATCATTTAGCTCATGGCAATACGCATATAGAGCTGTCATAGATAATATAAAGAGTTTGTCGAATCTTCTGAAAAATATCCCAAAATAACGCTTTGTTAAGTAATTTTGTGAGCTAATCTTTAACATAAAGGTGAGCTTAGATTGTTGATCTACTATCCTATCTAGGACTTTCCGACCAAGAACAACAATACACTAAAGTGCATATTCTTGGTACTTTGGCTTTATTTTTTATATGACCCAAAGCATTTTTTTTTCTTACTTTCAGATCTAAAGAAATACGGATAGACTTTACTAGATTCAACATGCACATAATTATTCAAGGAACATGCATAACGGTTCAAACAACAGAAATTGAATACTACGGCTCTAGATCTTTGGTGAGTCCAACCAGGTAAATAAATAGGGATCTGGTTTACTTAAAATCCAAAAGCAGGGTATGATATTCACAGAAGATCAAACCTGAGGGAAAAGATTCCAACGATGGATATGGTTTTCCAAAGCATGGCTATTCCAACCCAATACACATAACCAGTTCGATGCATATCAAGTAAAATAGTATCCGATTTAGAACATACCCTCAATTGATGAGCAGTTAATGTAATCTTAGCCTCCTTCCCTCACCCATGTTCTCCCCTTCAATGGCCTCCTTCGCTTTCCTTTTCCCAAAAAACATCCCTATGTCTACGATGAAGAGCTCCTCCCATTTTTAATGGCATAGAGAGCCCTCATTTTAGGTAGAGATTCCCCACTAAGCTACATAACCGTTTGAATTTTTAGGGGTGCGCTGACCTTTTTGACCATCTGCAGAAATTTAAGGCATTGGCAGCACTTCTTGTTGCCAGAATAATTCCAAAAATTTAAGACAGTAATCCCGCCACAATTACTGTAGAGGCAGTCTTCCCTAAAAATAGTCGTAGAGTAATTTTATTTATTTGAAGGCACGCGTCCAACACAACTGGCCTTCCCATTATTATTCTTTTTTTTCTGCCTTACTAATAAAATATATAAATTTTTATGCCCCGAATAGTATTTATAGGGAATATCCTTTTGTATGCTTGTTATCAAACCATTTACCTCATATATATATATATATATATATACTACTTTATATATATATATATATATATTCATTAATCTATTTATATTAGGTGAACAATTTTCTTTTGTAAACAATTCATTTATTTGAATGTTTATCTCTTAGATTCTAATTCACATATACATATATCCCTCTTTCTATATATATATATATATATATATATATATATATATATATATATAGATTCATGTGTATCCATATATTCCCATATATATGTATATATCCCTATACATATGTACATATGATTGCCTTATATATATGCATGTGTTTAAATATTGTTCTTACCATAGTTTTACCTCTACGCTACTACCATTTTTTTACTGTAGCTAGCTTATCTCCGCTACCTCATCAAGATTGTAAGGAGGCTAGGTTAAAAGGTCCCCAACGTGTTGTTAACCAATAGTACCTCCTCCTAGTGGACTCGGTTGTCTGAATCAAGTCGTGTTCATGTCTTAAGTCCCCCAAGTCTAGTATTTAGGGAATTTCTTTACCTAACAAACAAGGTTCTGCTGGTGGGGCCTTGGCCTTGAGCTCGTCACTAGAGAATAAGTACAATGGTCATTAAAAGTTACAAAATATTTAAGGGCATAGAATAGGGATATTACATCCACCCCCCCCCCCCCCCCCTTACAAATAACACCATCCTCGGTGTTCTTATTCCTTCGACAAAATATGTATTCCTCTCTTGAGTCATCCTTTTTCCTTCATCTTATTCTGATCTCTTTTGGTCGTTCTGATTTGGTAGGTTGTAATTTGCTCAGGACCTGTAGTTTCCTGTAACATAAAATCGGGTCTACCCAAATTTTACATGGGTAAAATCCAATTCATCATGAAACATAAATATCAGGTCTCTTGTAGCATCATAACTACAATTTAGTCTTTTTCAGTAATTCATGTCCAAAATCATAATTCAACTTAAGCAAAATTCATAGATCCCTTTTGCATTGTAACAATCTACAAGTTGTGGGACACATTTTTATTGGTATCCTAATACCCAATTATTTTTACAATGTATTTTATTCATCAATAAAATATAATTACTACCCTTTGGATGTTGGTTTTATCTCCAACCTTTGGATAGTAATGTCATCCTCAACCTGAGGAAATCCTTCCTTCCCATGTAACAGTCTAATTTCTTCGAAATCTGTTAACATGTTTTTCGTTTGTTATGTTTTCCGAACTCTCCCTTGAGTTTCTTTTCCATTCTTGTGTGGACTTACAACAATTTATGAGGTTACTATCCCTTTGAACCACTAGTTAAAATTTTTCCCCTCAGTGACATCAAACATCGTTCTGTCTTCTAGATGTCTAATTTTGCCTAGGTATTTTTCCAAACCATATGCCTAACACCAATGTGCTCATGCAGCAATTTCTTGCCTAACACTATTGTGCTCCTGCAGCATATATTCCTAACACCAATGTGCTCACGTGGAAATCACTTGCCTAAAACCATGGTGCTCCTGTAGCATTCAAATTTTTCCTTGTTCGTATCTAGTATAAATTTTAACTTTGGCTATTTGTAACGCACACTCCTTGGTGCTTATGAATTTACTTTCATTGTCCTGATTCATGAATCAGATACATGGTTAGTCAAACCATCTATTGATAACCCAAAATTTGATTAATCATTTAATCATCATTTATGAGTTATATAACCTTGTAAATCATCTAGAAACACTACTCCTTACTCATTTTTCAGTAATTGAGCACAAATACACAGGCGGTTTTATATACCATAGTGTATGTCGATTGTAGAAATGGTCATAACCTTGGTCAAGCCTCATTATTTGCGGCAGAAAGTATATTTTTTTTCTAACAGTCAACTCCGACTGATAGCGTTCCTAGCATATCCTGCAATGTTAGCAGATAACATTCACTAGTACATTTCGATCCAAAATCGGACGGTTTTTTCCGACGGCACGTGGATTTCTCTTTTTAAACTTACAAAAAATCACAAAGATTCTTTTTTTTATAAATATGGCCACAAGCGTCGGTTAAGCGACGTCTTGTCTCATAACCATCTCATAACCGTCGCTTAACCGATGGCTTGTCTCATAACCATCTCATACCGTCGCTTAACCGACGGAACGTTAGTAAAAAAAAATCGTTCAAACAAACAAAAAAAATTGCCCAAAAGTAGGCGCCAAAGGATTCACGTTTTTTCCCACATCGGGGAGGGAAAGTCCAGGTCCTGCCTCCAAATTGCTTCGCCTTGCATGAATGAGTGAGGATACCGTGAGAAGGTTGTCTGTTTGGCCTACCT
>LPNX010551407.1:215227-240382 GCA_001517045.1 Pseudotsuga menziesii | reverse complement strand
TTCAAATTTGAAGCCTGCCCGCGAGCCTGGTTTCATATATCTAAAATATTGACTTACGCACCCTGGGTCAACTAAAAAGACATAGCTTGACATTGCCGTCTCTATAGCGACGTAGCTCCGTGGATACAACGACGTTGAAGGAGGAAGCCGTCGATATAGCGACGGCAGAGATTATCAATGTCGATACAGCGATGAGTAAGCGTCGATACAGCGACGGCACGTTCATTTTGCTTCCGATTTCACACCAAAAAGTATGAAACGTGGAAAACCTCCGTGGAAAAACCCGCGCTTTTGTATTAGTGTGTGCATATATGGTGACTACAAATCAATGATAGTATTTATTAATCAAGTAACTAAACTAATAATGCCGAGCACTAAAAAAGTTTGAAAATTTAAAATACAACCCAATTGTACATAAAACAAATAATGACGGAATCCATCTTGGGTATAGATGCCTCTAGTGGCCTCCTCCTTGTAGAGAGTCTTTCTGCAATGCTTCTCCGTGAATAAAAAAGACTATGTCAGTTATATCAAAAATTGTCAACATGTACATGCATGAGAGAATGCTTACCAATTATGTAAATAATAAACATATCACCGAAAAAATCCATTCTGGGGAATCACGCTGGATCTCTTCTGTAGCAAGAGGAGTTGTAGGTTGAACATCAACCTTGCTCGCGTGCACTAATGGATGAGAGTGTGGCTATATTCACCAAATGCTAAAATAGTTAGACATCGTGCATGTCCATACACAATACAAATGAACTGCACAAGTACAAATATTCAAGTAGATACCTTTGTGTGACTTATCCCCATTATAGATGCAACATTGACTACATGATCAATAACCTTGCTAAGGTCTAGCATGGAGGACTCTCATTCCTCATGATGTAAACATGCGAAAATAACATTAATAAAAATAGTTATGAAATGAATAGAAAGATAACCATCCACTATCAATGGGGGCTATGTGTGCATTACCGTGGAATAATAGGTTCATTCTCATGGACACCCATTCTTTTTTATGGAAGAGGTTTGTTTGGTATAGAAAGCACGCTTATCTCGTTTGGACTACGGGGATATCCAAACCAAAGAGGTGTTGCAAGGATTTGCATTGATGTCTACAGTAATAAAGTGTTACCATACTTAGACATGGACATCAATGGATGGAATAATATGTACTGAAAAAATATAATGTTGTAATATACTTACCTCTTTCTGGGACATATCTCTCCATGGGAGGGATTGCTGCTAGCAATTTATTACCCCTCTCTAGAGTGATATAGCACCTACAAGTTTAAAAATTAAAAATACTGGCAATCTATAAAGGAGTGTACAGTAATGTTATGGAGAAAAATTCCTATGGCTTGGGGTACCATAACAAACAGAGTAACCACAGAAATAAATCCTTTCCCATATGCAAGAGAAACAAAATAGCTAGCACTAAAGGATCTCAAAACAAACCTTATTCCGGATGGTTGATGTAGATCCCCGTTGAGCTTTTCCACTCGCTTGTATTAGCAATTTTCTCTCTTAAGATTCATCAAACAAGACAAGAATGCTATATAATGGTGTTAGACCTACTCTAGAATATATAATCAATCACATATAAGCATTTAAAAACATCCATGGATTCAATATTCATTTAAATACACATTATTGGATAGGAAAATATATTTCTATTAATATAAATTAGAGATTACAATAGTGACAACCTCTGTCAGCACGTCTGCGAACCGGAGAAACTGAGTCCTCCACCTGGGCCTCCACCACTTCAATCCTCCATCTCTTGATAGCAAGCTCATAAGCAAAGGCAAGCTTGGGAAGAACACAAAGTGCTCCAAGGGACAAAGGGATACAGACTCAAGTATAAGCTTCGGCAACAATGGACTATAGTTTTCTTGCTCTTCAATTCCTCTCCTTTCAATGTATTCGAAGGGTTCCTTATATAGTGCTTCAATGGGGTAATGGAGGGTCAAATCTAAGTGATCTCAAGGAATATAGAAGGCCAAGAGACAAGTGACTCGGATCCACATCAATGAAAACTCCAAAACTATTTGTCCTTTTGCACAAATCCCGATGTACGTGGGTTTGAGGGTCATACCCGCATATATACGCAAGAATAGGTTAAAAATTCGCGTATGGAAAATAATTCATGTTTTTAGGGATGATCTTGGAAACATCAAAGGTACAAAAATGGTCCATGGGGTCCAAAGAGTCTGCAGAGGAACATGGAAGGCCATAAATGTGTGATCCACCATGTATGGTAAAATCAGCTGTAACAAGTAATAAATAAATAATTTGAACAAGATTCAGTCATTAACCATGTGCTTACATTCATGAGGTAATAATAGAATCTACCTCGGGGAATTCACTGAGATCAATGTATCTGACATCCTGTTCAAAATTTGGTTCTTGCAACTTCAAAAATTGTAAATATTAGACCATTTAACAAATTAATTGACTAACATGTATTAACAAAATGATACATGTTAAAAGAATGACACATGTTGAAATATTACCTTGTTGTTGGTTGTTTGAGCCTCATATGCGAAAACACTTGGTGCACTACCACCCTTCTTAGAGGAAACAAGCTCCTGCAAGATTAAAAATTGCATATATTAAGAATCTTTTAATATGTGTATAATATGGAAAAATTTAATTCAAGAACAATAGAGTTTTTACAATGTCCTTACCTAACCTCCAGTCTTTGTAGAGGTACCATGTGTTGGTCCATGACCATAACAGGATTGTCCACACATCGTGCACATGCGTGGATCGATCTAGGGCTCATGGGATGTCCGTCTATCCCCACCAATAGAGAATCCTCTACCAGTGGAATATGATGGTTGTACCCCACCAGAGGAAGAGGGCCCTGCTTGGTCAATAGTTGTGGTGTGGCGGGAAATAATATTAGCTAGCGTAAGAAATGGCTCTTGTTTCTGGGTAATCATATCATGTGTAGGAGGTATGTCTTGCCTCGGTAGCTGGAAATGGGTTGGAGATATTTTTCGATCGACATCTATATGCCTAGAATTCGGATGATTTTGGGGCATCCCCCTACCACCTCCCTGGAACCCCAACATGCCAAAATAGTTGACATGTTTTCCCATCACAAACTTTGCATAAATTTTCTATAGGAAGTAAAAAGATACTTCCTTGTTGTTGTGCAGGGGAATATAAAAACCATGTAACATTTTCCCATCCAATAGTATCTAATTGGTTGAAATATGCACCACTCAGGGGAAAGATGTGGTCTGCTACTTTCTGGAATGTCATCCGTCCCAAGCACTCTAAATTGTGAATATATATGCTCTTTGGTTATTTTGAGCTTCTTAATTTCATCGTAGCTCAATTCATCAGTATATTCTTGTCGTTTTGTCTCCTTATACGATGTTATGCTATACAAATAATCATTAGATTTGCTGATGGTATCCACTATGGTCAGTAATGATTCTGACAAGAAGCAATCAATTTAATATACACCCATCCAAGTAGAACCGATATCTCTCAAATGACCAATAACTCTCAAAATCTCTGCATTGTGGTCCATAGTAGCCAGTGCAATCATAAACACAAATAAAACATTATTAGAAAAATAATCACATGGTATAATGAGATCTCTAAGCAATGAAAAGTGTAAAACTAATGTACGACAAATAACAACATAATCTATTTATAATTTAAATTTTACAATTGATCTTGAATTTTACACTAAAGAATAAAGAGTTAACATTATTTCATCTTAAATTTATGTCTTAAATTTGTATTAACTCCAATTTCCAGATGCATCCATTAAATTTCTTATGTGCGTATTTCGATTGGAAAGCTCCTTTACCTTATTTTGAGGCTTCAATTATGAAGTTTCATCGAAACTGGGAGGTGTTGACTAATGCCCTTGGAGGGCGAACTTCCAGATTGCGGGTAGAGGTAAGGGCTAGAGCCTAGAGGAGGTGGTAGAAGGTGCTATTGATGAATAAAATCCTATTATAGGCAAGTATTTTGATAGATATTTAATTATTTGTTGTAGCGTGAATTTTTTTGGACTCCATAGGAAATCTAGCATCTTTGTTTATATGTAATTTGAGGGATATGTTGACTAGGAAGCTCCTCTGCCTTATTTTAAGGCTTGGATTATGAAGCTTCATTGAAACTTGAGGTGCTCACTAATTCCCTTGGAGGACCAACTCCTAGATTGCGGGTATAGGAAAGGGATAGAGCCTAGAGGAGGTGGTAGAAGGTGTTATTGATGAATAAAATCCCAATATAGGCATGGATTTTGATATATATGTAATTGTTTGTTGTAGCGTGAATTTTTTAGACTATATGGGCCATTTAAGATATTTTCTTATATGTAATTTGGGGGATAAGTTGATTGGGAATCTCCTCTACCTTATTTTAAGGCTTGGATTATGAAGTTTCGTCAAAACTGTGAGGTGTTGACTAATGCCCTTGGAGGACCAACTCCTAGATTGCACGTAGAGGCAAGGGATAGAGCCTAGAGTAGGTGGCAAAAGTTTCTATTGATGAATTAAAGCCCAATATATACAATGATTTTGATAGATATTTAATTCTTTGTTGTAGCATGATTTTTTTTGGACTCCATAGGCCATTCAACATCTTTGTTTATATATGTAATTTGGGGCATGTGTTGATTGGGAATATCCTCTACCTTATTTTAAGTCTTGGATTATTAAGTTTCATCGAAACTCTGAGGTTTTGACTAATGCTCTTGGAAGACCAACTCCCAGATTGTGGGTAGAGGAAAGGGATAGAGCCTAGAAGAGGTGCCAGAAGGTGCTATTGATGAATGGAATCCCAATATATGCAAAGATTTTGATAGATATGTAATTATTTGTTGTAGCGTGAATTTGTTTGGACTCCATCTACCATTTAGCATATTTATTTATATGTAATTTGGGGCATGTTTGGATTCCACTTGATGTTATTCTAGTTGTATGCACTCTTTCTATATACCCATGAGAGACTTTGCATATTTGTGTATAGTGGATTTTAGGGTTGCAAGGTTTCCACTAGATTCTATCGTGCATGATGGTATGCGATTGGCATGTAATCAAACACATCAACCTCGCTATGTATCGTAATGTTCGTAGAGCCTATTGTTGATCTCTGTTGTCTTGAACTTAACCAAAATGTACCCTTCATTCAATGGAAAATATTTGTTAAGCATGGGAAGCTTCTATACCTTATTTTAACACTTGGATTAGGAAGTTTCATCAAAAGTATAAGGTGTTGATTAATGTTCTTGGACGACTAACTTGGATATTTCAGATAGAGGCAAGGGATTTACAATGTTTGTGTATGTCTTTTAGGGAAGATATGAATTCTAGTTGATTTCTTTTTTAGTGGTATACAAATTTGTAGTATACTTAAGAACCTTTGCATATTTGTGAATTTTGGTTTTGATTCACAAGGATTCTTGTGAATATGCATATGCAAATAGCGAAATTGATTTGAATTTTATAAGTAAATTGGGGTTTTGGTTTCCATTGGGCATATAAATTTCTTATTCAACCTTCCAATATACTCAAGAAACTTTGCATATTTGCGAATTTTGGTTTGGAATCACAAGGATGCTTGTCGATATACATAAGCAAATAGTGAAATTGATTTGGTTTTTATGGGTAAATTGGAGTTTTGGTTTCCATTGGGCAAGCAAATTTCTTTATGGGCATAGAAATTAAAAAATGCTTGGCTTGAGTTCATATTAGGGCATATAAATGATTCAAAATAGGGAAACTAGCATGAGAGGATTTGGTGTAGATACCTCACAATGAAGAGATAGATCTCCAAGGTGGAGTTTGTTTTCCTCTTATCACCCAAATCACATTGACCCTTGCTTGTTTTGGTCGGCCCAAAGACGTTGTTGCAAGTTGTGGAGAAAATCACTCGTTTGGTTAGTTTTAAGCATGAATCATGTTTTACATAACATGTGCACATTTTTGTACACTATAACTTGTGCACATTTTAGAGAAACATAACGTGCACACGTTTTACTTAACTATCCTAATTGGAAAGCATGTTGGCAGGCTTGAGACTAGGATTGGCTTGCTAGACATTGATTGGGATGATTTATGTTTAATGGATCTTGAATCTTTGGCTTCAATCTACCATTGCATCTAAAAAGTCCCTCGACATTGTTGCACTCTCCCAATGGTGATTGATAAGGTGGAAATCCCACATAAACATGCCAACAAATTTTGCATTCACCTTGAGTTCCATGGGTCACCCAAATTACTCAATGTTTGTCGGCACTTAGGGGCGCTCGCACGAAGTTGGTTCCACTTTTTGGTGCCACGTAAGAAATAAAAAATGCACTTCCGAAGTGAAAATCAAGAATGCATATGCGTTATTGACGGTACGTTCAGAATAACCTGAGCCCAAACACAAGGCTAAGGTTCGTAGAAAAGTATCGCGTATGCGATATATCACATATGCGTTTTCTAAATGTTAAATATAGCATATGCAATATTTAACATTTAAAAAACGCATATGCGATATATCGCAAGTGCGATATATAGCATATGCATTTTGTAAATGTTGAATATCACATATGCGTTTTTGTAAATGATGATTCGACATCAAGGTTGTAGACATTTTTTTAGGGGGGGATTGTGAAAACCCTAGTAAATGACCACTATGTGGATCTTGATTCTCATTAATGGTTAGTTATTATCCATTTTGTGGTGCTTATTATGAGATGATGTTTAGGACTCAATATCTCCTTGTTATATGTTGATTTTAACGAACATTTCTCCTTGAAACATGTGTTTATATTATGATTGTGATGATTATTCACTTAATTAAAAATTCCTTAATAGTAATGTTGAGCACTTATGTTATGATGACGGAATATACATATATCCATCTTGTAGTGGTTATTAGGATATTATGTTTAGGACTCAATATCTCCTTGTTATATGTAGATTTTAACTAACATTTCTCCTTGAAACATGTGTTTACATTATTATTGGAATGAGTATTCACTTAATTAAAAATTCCTTAATAGTAATTTTGAGCACTTATGTTATTATGATGGCATACACATATATCCATGATCATGTACTTTTCTATTATAAAAAAAAATTAGACCATGATGATTATAATGATTCATAATGCATGTGTAATGGTATTATTGGAAAAGATAACCTCATGTAGGTTGAGACATTATGAAAAGGTTAGAAATTGCATCCAAGGGAAAGAATTTCATGTCCAATTACAACAAACATCCAATTTTAGTTCCTAATAAGACTTGGGAAGTAACCAAACTTAAAAAAATGATTTCAAAGTTAACTAGGATAAAATCCTAATTTAGGAAAACTACAAATTGTCTCTTGTCCACTTTGTAACAAATATATTTTTTCCTTGGAGCATATTTTATCCACATGTGTGATATGGTAGGGAAATGGGAAGGCAAAGAATCATTCTTGGGAGGAAACTAATACACACTTGAGATATTAGAAAAAATAGTGCTACATTGTGTGAGGGTGTCTTAGATCAATCGATTTATCCCATCATCCTCAATTGCATTATTAGTGTCATATTCTCCTATAGTATTAAATCGATCTTCAATATTTGATCCATATTCCTCAACTTGTACAATACTATTCGATACTACTACTTGACACATTATTCATAATAGACCTAGGATTGTTTTCCTTTATAATTAAAACAATCAAATAAAATTAGTGTACATAACAAATATTAAAATGATACAAAATTTTATTAATAAAATCAATACAAAGACATATAATGAATCACTTACCAACAATATGACTACTTAGTTTTCTTATTTCCTCCTGTAAATTTTTGTCAAGTTCATTTGCCGTTACCCATCTCTCATAAGTTTTCACTGAAATTTTAGTAACCTCCTTCTCATATTTATTCAAGTTCATGCTTGTTGGATAACATTATTTTAGGCATATCTTGTTTGTATTCCCACACTAAATTAATCCTTCAATTGGTTTGGATGGCCTTTACTATGTCTCCAAAACCATGTTTGTAAATGCTTAGAACAATAACAATATGTTTACACCAACATAATGAGAAAAATAACCTTTCTAGTTACATGCTTCACGTTACCAAAAATATTGTATAGACTACATAAAGTGACTTACAATCCACTAAATTTTAATTCTTTTATTTAATTATTATGGTAGGAAGAAGGATGATGATGAGGAAGTATTACTAAATTTTAATTCTTTTATTTAATTATTTAGGTGGGAAGAAGGATGGGGCATATGTGATATTTCAAATTTACAATATCACATATGCGATATATATCGCAAGTACGATATTGAGAAGTAAAAAAAGAAATAAAACAGAGGCCGTAGGCCCCTCAAATATCATTTGCACAGGATCAAGACAGCGAAAAACCACGAGGGAAAAATAGCGCAGTGGCGATTTGCGTTTTAGATTTTTGAGGTCGAGTTGGAGGTGGATTGGCTCCAATGTAGGTAAATTCTCTTATCCTTTTCACTTAGTCTTCAATTATTTATTTTTTTCCATAATTTCATAGTTTTTATAATTAATTTAAACAAATTTAAAAAAAAATGAATGAAATCAAAGAATGATTAAAAGTAAAATAACTTGTATTTTTTTGTTTAAATCTTAACAGACAACACAAATGAACAAGACAATGTGGAAAACCCACAACCTAACCCAAAACCAAACCCAGAGGGAGAACAAGATTGAAACTCGCGGATTATTACGCGTTTGGCATCATTGAGGCGCCTTAGCTCATCTATTAGAGGGGGGGATCGTTTGAGAGAGTCTTTAACTGATGCATTGGACACAATAACAAACACAATTGCCGAAGCCCAAGGAGCTCTGTACAACATTAGCTCATACAAAAAATCCAGAAGGTAATACTACTCCGATGGATTGAGTTATAAAGACATCAAAGCCCTTAAAATTACAAAAGACCAATTATTTTCATTATTCGGGGACCCTAGAACCAGATTGGTTCCACCCACCAGTTGACCACACATTTCCATAGACTGGTGCATTGAACCAAATATAAAGGCCAATTGGATGGATCGTTGGTATATGGTCTTCGATGAAGACCCTCATGGGAATAGGGACATCCTATTTTATTTCCTTAGGAATTTGTATGCAGAATTCATCCTAGGGAAACATGTTAACTACTTCAATCTCTTAGGATTCTAGGGTGTTGGTCATGGGATGCCCCAAGGTAGGTTAGGTGCCAGGACGGATCCTAACCATGTGCCACGCCCTCCACACACACCAAAACCCCCTCGGCTATATCCTCTTGCAGGTCCTGTGATTGAGAATACATAAAAGGCATTATTTGACTTGGCAAATACATTGCTTCAGCATGGGACTGATGTTTAAGGCAATGTAGAACAAGGGGCTGGCACTCCTAAGTCGGGCCCATCTACAGATCGCACAGAATATGCAGAGCGTTCAGAGCGTCATGTTACTCCACACCCTTGCACATTGTGTGGAGGCATATGCTGTGGCCCTGCTTTAGACTTCTGAGACGATGGATTACTTCGCTTTGTAAGTAAAACTCATTATTTTCATATTATATTTTGTTTCATATCAAAATTTTCAATTGTTTTGTAATTTATTTCTATTTAATTATCTAACAAATGATGTGAACAAATATATAGCTGGTGTCCCATGGCACGCCAGAGTCGCGTAGTCCACCGATCAATGTTGAGAACATTGATGCGGCTTTCAATATTGCATATGGGTTTGGTTCTTCACCAATAGGGGTAAGAACTATACTTGTTAATTTGTCAACTTTATTTACATATTTATAGTATAGATTGTAACATTCAATACATCATAATTTTGATACAACATGTTTTATGCAGGGTGACCAGGATGAGTATATTGTATCACAGCCTATTCCCTCTCATGCAGAGGTAGAGTCCCAGACACAGGTATTATTTGAAATATTCTTTTAATGATATGCTTTTAATTATGTTTCGCTTTCTTTGGAAAAATCATTTTACTTGTATCGCTTTGACATATGTTACTTTATGCAGGAACCTATTGTGACAGTGGTGCTTAAAGAGCACCAAAGCGAGGTTGTTTTTAACCCACCTCTTCCCCCCAACCAGGGATGTATGTTTCGCTTTCTTTGGTAACATCATTTTCCGTCCATGTAGTATATATGTCTCTGATTCACTATTTTATCTAAAATTGACATATATGTTACTTTATATGCAGGCCCCTAGTGAGGCACCAGTGCGTGAAGAGCACCAAACTGGTGGCCCACCTTTGATGATCCAGCAGGTATGTTTATGTAGATCGCTTTCTTTGTACGTTTGTGTATCTCTTTCTCTGATTTGGTGCTTGAAGAGACCCAAATTGGGGACCCACCTCTTCCCACCCAAGGTACATGTATATTTGTTGACATTGGCATATATATCTTTTTTATGCAACTTGATAATGAGCAAGTGGTGCTTGAAGAGCACCTAATCAGGCTCGCTGTTAGTGAGGCACCAGGACCCACCATTACTTACTCACGTATAGTAAGTAGAAATGTTATTTTGCTTTTGGAATTTGAACAAATGTACATAGAATTTTTAAAGGTTGGTAAATTAACTTACAAAATTTGGTTTTTCTGCAGTCTCCACTGATGCAACCTATCCCTCTTGTTCAGTGATGGGGATCACCAGTGAGCAGTCAGAAAAGAAATCTAGACTTCTCCGAAGACTTTGGCAGTGGCAGCAAAAGGGGGGATAACTATAATAAATGTATAGGGGGCATACATAGATGTAACTTTTTGTTCATATGTACACACAGATGTACTTTTTGATCCACTATTTTGTATTATGGCCATGTGGCATGACAATTTTTGTAACATTATTTCTATACATATATAATATAAATCAAGGTTCAAATTTATACATATATGGTTGACTTGATCTTGGAACATGATATGTGTGGTTCACATGTGTGCTAGCTTATGAATTTCCAATACTTAAAGGAAGAATTTATGACTCATCAACTTTTTAACATTATGGCTATCCTCAACTTTTTAACATCATAACCATACCATACACTAAGTAAATTACATACTCTAACAATCATAAAACTATGTCATGCATGGATGTGTAATATATACCATATCATACCCTACAATACCCTATGATACGAACATCATACAATTCTAACATACAATAACATACCCTACAATATCCTATGACACTAACATCATACCATACTAACATACAATAACATACCATAACATAACATACTTTAACATCATACCATACTAACATACAATAACATACCATAACATAACATACTTTAACATCATACCATACTAACATACCATACCATAGTAATATACCATACACTAACATCATAACACTAAGTCATGCATGCATGTGTAATATACCATATCATACCCTACAATACCTTATGATACTAACATCATACCATACTAACACACAATAACATACCCTACATTACCCTATGACACTAACATCATACCATACTAACATACAATAACATGTACCTGTTGGCACCCAAACAACTCCCCTTGATTTTTGTAAAATCAAGGGGTACCCTATTAGAATTTTTGTAAATACTTAGTTTTTGGTTATCTTTTATTTTATATTGTTTGATTTGAAGGTGGTTTCATGTCTTTCTTTCTTTGATCCTTCACTTTTGCGATGCTTGTTCCTTGGCTTGGTTTAGTTGGATTGATATCAATTCTTGACAACTTTGTGAAATTTAGCTTTTCACTTTGTCAATAAATTAAAGCATGAATGATGTTAATTATCTAGATCTTATCCTCCATTCAAATTAATGATGGAAAATATATACTTTTTATTAAAAGATCACTTTATAACATAAAGTGTTGAAGCCACATTTTGAACTCATCATTATCTTTTCAATAATTTTATTGAATCATTTTCTTTTTTTAAAGTTCAAATATTGTTGGAATAGATTCCTTTAGAAAAAACAAAAAAAACAAAAAATACTACATTCCAAATTCCTTGCAGGACTACATTCTTTTCATAAGCCATGCACATTACTATTTCTCCAGAATTAAAATCATTATTTTATTATTTTGAGAAATGTTTTGTCATCCTTACATAAAGTGAAATAGTGCTTCTAGTATATTGATCCTTTAAAGAATATGGATGGAATCATATAATTAAAAATAAAGATAGGCCACCTTACGTGGAAGCCATTTTCATTAGTTTTATAACCAAAGTAACACATTTTTATATGATGATAATACTTCATTAAATTCTTGTAAGCTATTCAAATGCTGGTAGTATGTGCCTATAGTGAATAGATACAATGACAGGTTTATATATATATATATATATATATATATATATATATATATATATAACAAAAATACAAAGTCATGTTAAAGCAATGGATTTATTGTTTAGACAATTACTGGTTTAATTTAAAGAGAAATCAATGATATAACAATCAAATCACATGTCCACAAATCATATGATTTTTGCTACTGGATTGAATATTAAAAACGTCATGGAAATTACTCTTGATAATATTTTATTTATTTTATTAATTGTGTTCCATGTGCAGGTTCAAAAGTTGGCCTTTTAAGCAAGAGACCGTTGCTCTAAATGAAATGTGATAGATCATTGCATCGAGACTATTCAACTAGATGCCATGAGATCTCTGATTCTTATCGCCAATGAGAGCTCTTTAGTAAAGATCACATCAGCATTAAAATTTATTTAAGACTGTTCAAGAATAGCTGCACATAGAAGACATGAACTTGATGATTGTAAAAGCCACATTGTTGATGGTTGCCATTGCTCTGGTTAAAGAACTCCAGGTCATGTAGGAGAGTTAAATGAATGATTGTAGTCACTAAAATAGAGGTATTTTAGCATTTAACAGGAAGTTCAGAAATACTAGAAACCGTTGAGGTCGTACAATAAGAGATATCTACCAAAATTACAACAAGACAAGATTGTAGCCACCTATTACAACGAAAATTTAATAAAATTCCACATCATGGAAACCGTTGTAAAGATACGCAAATTTCAAGCCTACTTCATTGGAAAAAGTTTCAGTTTTAAAAGATTTTGATCAGAGATATCTGGTCAAATTATTATACTTCTATGCCATAGAAGGTTCTACTATTTAAAAATAAATAAAGGATCGGCGTGGATGAAAATTTCCTTAAGTTGTTACTTGATATTCATGCATAGAATTTGCCGAAAATATTGTCATCTCGTATGAGACATGTCAATACAAGATTGCATCAAAGAGAGTCTATATCACTTTAGTTGTAAGAACAGATGTCATTAGTTCCAAGAAGTCTTACACTAAGAATATTATCCATTGTCGGAGCTCAAGCAGTCTTATCTCATCACATCTATAAAGGGTTTTCACCTGCATTAGGAAGGAAGTGAAAGTGAAATCGTTGAGATGAATACTCGACCATAGAAATAAATTTATCCTTTGATTTTTTCATTTTTAGTTGTCCTAGTTTATTCTATTAGTTTACCAGTTGTTGGGCAGTAGGGCAGACCCGGGTTTAATCCTTATGTGTCGCACCAACAAAAGACCCACTGTGTTGGCCCTTTTGGCAACAACCTGCGCGCAGGTTGCAGTCTCACCCGAAACAGCAGTGGGGTGCCGCAGAATTAGGTTTCTGCACGCAGAGAGGGGTATTACTGTACCTTAGCCTTTAATAAACTTATTAATCAACAATTACTCACTCTGTCATTCATTTATAGATATATATATATTTCGCAGATAGATGAATAATCGTGACTTGCTTAACCCACTACGGGGAATTCACAGCGAAGCTTATTACTAGCAGTGATCTATGTTATCAGATGTATACAGATTTAATGAATAAAAATAGCAGAAATAGAAACAACACAATAAACCACGACACCAAATATAACGTGGTTCACCCCCAATGTAGGGGATACATCCACAAACTGTGTTTTATTCAACTTGCTACAAAACCACAGTTTGATCTGCGCACTCAGCTGCAGATCCCTTTAGTCCTTAACAGCCGCGCACACAGCAGCAGGCGTCTGTACACACAGCTGCAGATCTTTCTTTCTCTTCTTACAAAATCCCTCTGCACACACAGCTGCAGAGGTCGTCCACGCACACAGCTGGGACTTAACCTTTCCTTACAAAATCAATCTTAGCTTCGCCTTATTCTTTCTTACATCATAAAAACCTAACCTATCTTCTTTACACAAGCGCTTATTTATACTGCGCATTTTTACAAAACCATGGTCTTAAACCATGGGTACCCAAAACACCCCTAAACCCTGGATTTAAACCACGGGTTTTTTACAAAAAGGGGTTTTGACTTACCCTGACACCCCTAAGACTATTTTGACCCATAACTCCGCTTACCAACAGCCGCGAAGTTACCAAAACTAGTAATCCTTAGGGTACGCACCCCAACACCAGTGTATTCTTATTTAGTTGTCTTAAACTTTAATTAGTTTTAGATTTTATATCTGGGTTTTTTATAATATATGGTTGTTTTTGTAGAAAGATTTTGTAAATTCTTTTTGACTCAGTAATTTTCAGAAATGTGATACCATCAACAACGCAAAGCCTGGAACAGCTGGCTGAAAATTTGGAGAAAACTGAAGGATTGACTCAACAAGAGAAACGACAAAGAGGGAAAGATTTTTCATGGAATCTAGAAGATAAAGCAGAATCCAGTATTTTGAGGATGGAGATCAACATGCATTGAGATCAAATTATGAAGATAATTTTGATGGCGAATGATTGAACCATAAGCACAGAAACCGACGGTCTGGTGGAACGACTCATTAAAAGGTTGCAGTTGTCATGGAGGGTTGCTGTGATTTTCTTCATTGCTATATAAACAACAATTATTCGATTGCTGAAGGAGAGAACATGAGGGTCTCGGCAAAGCATAAGGAACTTTTTTTTCTTTATTTCTGTTTGCAAATGGAAGAGGAGACATTTCCTTGAGGGAGATACTCTGTAGATTCTCAGGGAATTATTTCCCAAGTTTCTATAATAGTTTCCTCCAGAGGATTCGAGACTGGTGTAGCGAGTATTAATGGTCAATGGAGTATCAGAGAAATAGACTTATTGGAAATATCATTTTAGTTTTAGTTTTAATCTCTTTACTGGAGTTTTGCCTTCAGAGAAGGATTGTGACTTAATTTCTCAAACTGGTATCACTGTCTGTTACTATTTTTGAAAACTTTATATATATTTCAATATATCACTTTCTATTTATGCTTTTGTGCAATTATACTATGTTATTATTGTATTCATTATCCAAAATAGTACTCTGTTTACATGATATTAATGTTTGAATGAGAATACTACTGAATTTGATTTATCAATATTTGTATTGAGAATTGAAATTTTAGTAATATAAATATTTCATGTTTATTTTGATTCCATTTGTATTTTTTACAATGTTTTCATAATAAATATTATATTTTATTTAAATATTTGGTATTGATCATTAGTTATTAATTAATAGAACATTACAGAGAAATTAAAAGTAGTTATCTATTTTAATTTTTTATTGTGTGCATATTCATCAGAGTGATTTAATGATAATGATTTAAATGTTTTCATTTAAATCATTATTGTCTATCTCTTTGTTTACTTGAATCATTAATTAATAATTAATTTAGTTTACAAGTTGCTCTCAACTGAGATAGGATAACTAGTTAATTTTAGTCTTTAGAATAGTTTATTTTAAATTTTAGTTTATATTTAACAGTTGATAAATAGAATTAGATTAATTTTGTAAAACTTAAAATAGTCTTTGAATCAAAATATTTGAAGCAAAACTCTCAAAAATTAAGGACTTTCCTTAAGAAAGCATTTTGAGATAAATTAGGTCTTATAAAACTAATTCTAGGGTTTATTTAGGTGGTAATAAGATTAGGGTAAATTTTTACTGAATTTTAAATTCTCCTTAAGAGAAAATTTTAGTTGGTATCAGGACCATAACCTATGATATTTTTCCATCTCAAACACACTGGGAGCTGCTCTAAGCGACTTGTGTGGGCTTAATCTCCTTAGTTGGCCTAGGTCAGAAAATCAGGCCAACAGTACCATAACATAACATACTAACAATATGTACCATAACACTAAGTCATGCATGCATGTGTAATATATATACCATATCATACCCTACAATACCATATGATACTAACATCATACCATACTAACATACATCATACCCTACAAACCCTAAATTGGTTGAAGTAAGCCCTAGTTCCATCTCATTATTTGTTAACCCTAGTGATAGTATACAAAGTGGTGTTTATGAAATCCTAGTTGGTTTTCGATTTGTACATGGCCATGTGTTTCTACTTCCCTCTCCTAACTTTCAAATTGCTCACAAAACCCTAGTTCCATCTCATACCCTCTCAACCCTAGTTGGTGCATGCAAATTGGTGTTCAATAAAGCCTAGTTGGTGCATGCAAGTATTGGTGATCATGTATTTCTAGTTCCCTCTCCTAACTTGCATGTAGGTATGGCTATGTGTGATTTAACAAAAATTCATGGTTATCGCTGGTTAAAATAATTATTAAGAAGGAACATGAATTCCTACCTCTGCTAGAAGAAACTGACTGCAGTGTTACCTTTACTTGGACGGTACCTGCAACACAAGAAGCTCGATCTTGAATAACACAATACTTGAATACTTGGATTATGTAACAACAAGACTATGAAATATTTGCAAAGGGGTCTCTAATACCATCGGCCTGGAGTATTAAACTGGCTCATTAGGTCATAATTAAACTTGCATGATTGCTCACTGAACCCTAGTTCTATCTCATACATTGTCAAACCTAGTTGGAGCATGCAAATTGGTGTTAATGAAAGCCTAGTTGGTGCATGCAAGTATTGGTGATCATGTGTTTCTAGTTCCCTCACATAACTTGCATGATTGCTCACCAAACCCTAGTTCCATCTCACACCTTGTCAAACCTAGTTGGAGCATGCAAATTGGTGTTCATGAAAGCCTAGTTGGTGCATGCAAGTATTGGTGATCATGTGTTTCTAGTTCCCTCTCTTAACTTTCAAATTTCTCACTAAACTCTACTTCCATCTCATACCTTGTCAACCCTAGTTGGTGCATGCAAATTGGTGTTCATAAAATCATAGTTGGTGCATGCAAGTATTGGTGATCATGTGTTTTTAGTTCCCTCTCTTAACTTGCAAATTGCTCACTAAACCCTAGTTCCATCTCATACCTTGTCAACCCTAGTTGGTGCATGCAAATTGGTGTTCATGAAAGCATAGTTGGTGCATGCAAGTATTGGTGATCATGTGCTTCTAGTTCCCTCTCTTAACTTGCAAATTGCTCACTAAACCCTAGTTGCATATCATACCTTGTCAACCCTAGTTGGTGCATGCAAATTGGTGTTCATGAAAGCCTAGTTGGTGCATGCAAGTATGAAAGCCTAGTTGGTTTCCGATTTGTACATGGAAATGTAATTAAATGTATATTAAACTAAAAACATCAAGAAATGTAAATTTCAACAACTCAAGAGCTTGTTATTTTCTGAACTCTATTTGGTGGTGTCTAAAGACACCATTCTTGGTGCCTCCAATGTTCCGTAGATGGTGTTTGTATCCTAGGCACATGAAAGGCTAGACATTAGTAACATCATAAGAAAGAAAAGAGATCCCAATGAAAATGTGCAAACATCATTTATAGATAACCCACCTGAGGTTGTACGATCATGTTTATAATGTCTAGTATCCTATGAATAATATTATGTCTGTGAATGGTATATGTCAATCACAGGTTTATTACATTGGGAATAAAGTAAGGATAAATAATGGAAAGTGTGCTTCAGAATTCACTTTAAAGGTTAAATTACGCACCTGACAATGTAATCATACAAGTAGGCCATCCAGATCATCTCTACTACCCATGGTGTCCATCAATCTTTCGTGCTCTATATGAGGTAGCAAGTATCGTACATGTGACCTATTTTTGTTACCAAGTGTGCACAGCTTGATGTTTATGCCAACTACTAGGTTGGTGAAGTGGTATACAATAGCTCCTGGTCTATAATCCTGATATACATACCCACCCTTCCTTTTCTGTTGTGTTGCAAGTGTCAAGTACTCCCCTTTTATATCCATTGAGCTGGTTGGGAATTCAATATTTTCATCATCTGTAACAGGTTCTAGAAGGGTTTGTTTCCCCTCTAAGCAACGTGCCAACCAATATTCAGAACCCCATTCATTATTTTTTGGGGCAACCACTGCATATATCTGACCTGTGAAAGGAAATAGGTTGAGTTAACAATACATTTTGTAAATAAGGTCTTGCATTTCTAATTTCTACATAAATTAAATTCTACATAGGTCAAGTAAACAATACATAAACGCATTTTCTTATTTAGGTACTACTTGTGTACCTGCTTGTATGAGATCCGATATGTAATCATAGTCTATAGAAATATGTGTTTGGTCATCTTCCAAATGGTCTATTTCATTAACCCCGTTGAAATTGGTGCCAAGTGTCACTCGATCCCATGTATCAACGGTATCCGTATGCTCACAATAATCCCATTCACCGATGCTACAGGAACTACAAAAGCAAGCCTTCAATCTTGTACAAATTTGTAGGGCCGAGTTGTCTGAGCTTCTAATTGAATGAAACTGTTGAGTTCCATGCACTGTGTGCACCCGAGGTGTTTGTGATCGGTCCATATTTATCACCTCGCATAATATTCTTCGCACTAAGTGTTTCCTTGTTGCTTGTTCTCCCATGACAGATGCACACCATTGGACTATAGATGCAGTGTCTTGAAGGCGAGCACCTGTAAAATTCATCTCTTCCCTTCGAAGGGCAGTTTTAATGCATGAACCATCACCATCATGCTCTCCTTTTCCATGACTAGTTTCAAAGTAGTTCCATACATGTGGCACCTTGTATTTTATGTGCAACAAACACAACCATTAAAATACATGTGCATTCTTGAACTGTCCAGCATAACCATCTGACCAAATGAAATGACGATAAAATGGTATATCCATAGCTATCACGTGATCATAGAATAATTTAAAGCAATGTTGCACATAATGGATGTCATGGGTCCGGTCGTCACTTATGTAGAAGTGACTTTCTTTCAGTATCACGTGTGACTTTCTCCACAACGCATATGCAATTTAGTTCATATGAGATATATCGCATGTGTGATTTAGTGCTCAATGAATATATGCAATTTACATTTATCTATATGATGAGGATGAGGGTGATGAACAATGAGGGTGTGGATGAGCATGATGATGATGAGGATGAGGGTGAGGGTGTCGATGATGATGCAGATGACGGTGAGGATGAGGGTGATGAACAATGATGATGAGGATGAGGACGAGGATGATGATGAGGAGGATGAGGATGAGTATCATGATAATGATGACAATGATGATGATGACCGTGATGATGAGGATGAGGATGAGGGTGATGATGAGGATGAGGATGAGAGTGATGTTGAAGAAGATGATGAAAAATGATGCATTAGAGGAAATTTGAGGAGGATGATGACTATGATGATGAGGAGGAGGATGAGGGTGATGATGATGATGAGGATGAGGATGAGGATGAGGGTGGTGATGAGGAGGATGATGACGATGACGATGATGATGATGATGATGAGGATGGTGATGATCATGATGAGGAGGATAACGACTATGATGATGATGATGAGGATGGTGATGATCATGATGAGGAGGATAATGACTATGATGATGATAATGAGGATGAGGGTGATGATGATGATGAGGAGGAGGATGAGGATGGTGATGATGATGAGGATGATGGTGACGATGAAGATGATGATGAACAATGATGGTGATGATGAGGAGGATAATGACTATGATGATGATGATGATGATGATGACCATGATGATGATGATCAAGATGAGTGTGATGATGATGATGATGAGGATGAGGATGAGGATTATGATGATGATAAGGATGAGGATGAGGATGGTGATGATGATGAGGATGAGGGTGTCGATGAAGATGATGATGATGGTGAGGATGAGGGTGATGAATAATGATGATGAGCATGAGGATGATGATGAGGAGGAGGAGGAGGAGGAGGAGGATGAGGGTGATGATGATGATGATGATGATGATGATGACCATGATGATGATGATGAGGATGAGGGTGATGATGATGAGGATGATGAGGATGAGGATTATGATGATGATGATGATGAGGATGAGGATGAGGATGGTGATGATGATGAGGATGAGGGTGTCGATGAAGATGATGATTATGGTGAGGATGAGGGTGATGAACAATGATGATGAGGATCGAGGTTGATGATGATGAGGATGAGGGTGATGATGATGATGAGGATGAGGGTGACGATGAAGATGATGATGAACAATGATGGCGACGATGAGGAGGATGATGACTATGATGATGATGATGAGGATGATGATGATGATGAGGAGGAGGAGGAGGAGGAGGAGGAGGATGAGGGTGATGATGATGATGATGAGGATGAGGATGAGGGTGATGATGAGGAGGAGGAGGATGAGGGTGATGATGATGATGAGGTTGACGATGATGATGATGAGTATGAGGATGAGGATGATCATGATGAAGCTGATGAGGATGAGCGTGATGAGGAGGAGGAGGAGGAGGGTGATGATGATGAGGGTGATGAGGAGGAGGAGGAGAATGAGGGTGATGATGATGATGAGGTTGACGACGATGATGATGAGGATGAGGATGAGGATGATGATGGTGATGATGATGATGATGATGGTGATGACCATGATGAAGCTGATGAGGATGGGGGTGATGATGATGACGATGAGGATGATGAGGATGAGGATGAGGATGAGGGTGATGATGATGATGATGATGATGATGATGACCATGATGATGATGAGGAGGATGATGGTGATGATGATGAGGAGGAGGATGATGGTGATGATGATGATGAGGTTGACGATGAGGATGATGAGGATGAGGATGAGGATGATGATGGTGATGATGATGATGATGATGATGATGATGATGATGATGACCATGATGAAGTTGATGAGGATGAGGGTGATGATGATGATGATGATGATGATGAGGATGAGGATGAGGTTGATGATGATGAGGAGGAGGAGGAGGATGAGGTTGATGATGATGATGATGATGATGTTGATGATGATGACCAAGATGATGCTGATGAGGATGAGGGTGATGATGATGATGAGGATGAGGATGAGGATGATGATGATGATGATGACGACGACGACGACGATGATGACCATGATGATGATGATGGGGATGAGGGTGATGATGATGATGATGACGAGGATGAGGGTGACGATGATGATGAGGATGAGGGTGACGATGAAGCGGATGAGGATGAGGGTGATGATGATGATGATGATGATGACCATGATGAAGCTGATGAGGATGAGGTTCATGAGGATGATGATGCTCATGAGGATGAGGATGATGTTGATGATGATTATGATGAGGATGAGGGTGATGATGATGATGATGATGATGATGATGATGATGGCCATGATGATGATGATAAGGGTGATGATGGTGATGATGAGGATGAGGGTGACGATGAAGATGATGATGAACAATGATGGCGATGATGAGGAGGATGATGACTATGATGATGAGGAGTAGGATGATGATGATGATGATGATGATGATGATGATGATGATGACCATGATGATGATGATGAAGATCAGGGTGATGATCAGGAGGAGGAGGATGAGGGTGATAAACAATGATGATGAGGATGAGGGTGATGATGATGATGATGATGATGACAATGATGATGATGATGATGATGAGGATGATGATGATGATGATGATGATGATGATAACGATGATGAGGATGAAGATGAGGGTGATGATTATGATGATGAGGGTGAGGGTGATGATGAGGATGAGGATGATGGTGACGATGAAGATGATGATGAACAATGATGGTGATGATGAGGAGGATGATGACTATGATGATGAGGAGGAGGAGGATGACTATGATGATGATGATGAGGATGAGGGTGATGATGATGAGGATGATGATGATTATGATGATGATGATGATGACCATGATGATGATGATGAGGATGGGAGTGATGAGGAGGAGGAGGAGGATGAGGATGATGATGAGGATGGTGATGATCATGACGATGAGGGTGATGATGAAGATGATGATGAACAATTATGGTGATGGGGAGGAGGATGATGACTATGATGATGATGATGAGGATGAGGGTGACGATGATGACCATGATGATGAGGATGAGGATGAGGGTGATGATGATGATGAAGATGAGGATGATGATGAGGAGGAGGAGGATGATGATGATGATGATGATGATGATTATGAACAATGATGATGAGGAGGAGGAGGAGGAGGAAGATGACTATGATGATGATGATGAGGATGTGGGTGATTATGATAATGATGATGAGGAGGATTAGGGTGGTGATGATGATGAGGATGAGGGTGAGAAAAATGATGCATTAGGACAAAAACAAATTAGTTAAGACAAAACACATATGCATTATAGCTTTATCATATCGCATATGCGATATGAATAAGCTATAATGCATATGCGTTACTTTAAAATTAAAATAATTAGTAGGTATAAGGTTTGGCATTAGGTTTGGAAATAGCTTCGAAAAACCGAACCTATTGGCTAGGACTAATAAACCAGGGCTATTGCTTGTCTTTTAGAACTCTATCAATATGCTCAGTTTAGATGGCGTGTTTTGATATGGCATGCACAATATTTTTTATTGAAATCTAGGATATTGTAGAGTACGATTTTATGATTCTGAATATGTAATTTTTTCCTTCAAAAGTATCTTTTATTTATTTATAATTATTTTTCTAAATGACACACGTCAGTTTTCAAAAATACATACCTCGATTGTTTGTTATATAACTTTTGATTTCCATCACCATTTCCCAATAAAACTATATGGTGCACTAGACGAGATGAAGCTCTACGATCTTATATTTAGAAGTCAAGGATTTCATTAATTTTTGCCCCTAAAGTGTTGCACCCACACATAAGGTTTTAATTTCAAGATTTTCTGACTTCAATAATTAATAATAATAATAAATAATTCATGAAAGTTTATGAATAAATAGTTTTGCACTAGGACCATATTTCCTTTATATGTCTGCAAGATTTTATCCCAAATTGACATTATTTACCTCATATATTGCTACACTCACACAAACATATATGTTAAGATGTGCTGAAAATTTGAAAACCCACTTTCACGGAAACTAATTTTATGATCATTTTACACACATTTTCTTTGCATAAATGCTATATATTATGAAAGATGATTCAATTTTCTATCTTTTCTCTTTTACTTCATCTTCAAATACGTTAGGGAAGTACCCCTAATTGTCACCTAAAGTCAGAGTTTTTCGTTTATTCTAGTATTATGTGGCATCTAAAGTGTCTTTAAAGGAGTCCATGATTGTGCATCAGCCCTTAGATTTGATTGTTGGTTTTGAGGATTTGGATACATTTTGGTTCCTATGCTATATGACGATTCTTAACTAAATGATACGTTATTGCCTCTACATTGATATTTTGGATTGAAAGGTCAATGTTACGAAGAGTATTTATTCTAACATACCAGGGCTTACATTTCTCAAAAGATCTTTGCCCCAAATTTAATTGTCTATGTTCATTCCTAAATTTCTCGTATAGTTCTATCTGTGTTATATCAAAAAGATGCTTAGTATGTGGTGCATGGTCCTTTGAACCCCTTTTCAGTTTTAGTACATCCTTCCGGTTTGAAGAAGGCCTTGTGTCATCATGCCAAAAACTCTACACTAGTCCCTTTACTGCATCAACTAGCTTCATGTCATGACGTGGCAACTGATCAATAAAGGCCCAAAAATCTGTCTGGGTGGTTGTTTCAAGATGTTCTCTTCTAATAGAATACCTAAGGAGTGTTTTTACATTCAAATTAACTAGTTTAGATGTAGGCTTGAGAAAACGAAGGACCCTGGTGTTCTTATTTACAATTGCTTGTGACAACACAGGACGAGCCGCATTGCGGTCTTTTGACCGTGTGTTCTTACCAATTTTACCAAAGGCATCTACTAAGCTTTTAACTACATGAGAACTTGGTCCAGAAGTCTTTATCATCTTTATCCCTAATGATTTCCTAACAATATTCATGCCCCTAGATTTTAACAATGATAAAAATAATCTACATTTATCTCCATCACATTTAGAAACAAAATATTTATTTAGTATCTGTTGAGTTTGATAAGAAATACTAATGGAATTGAGGAGTTCTTCATCAACTTGTATACGCTTTGGATTTCTTCAACGTGTGCTTTCTAATGGAGGTAAGGGGGTTGGATTTCTATCAACTAGTGCATCAACAATACGCTCTAGCATTTCAGTTGCAACTTGTTGTCTTACATTCTCTTCCTGGTAGTTGGATGGTGGAAGTCCAACAACCTCATTGATGGTCCGGATAATATTTTCTTCTTCAACAGTAGGATCCATGTCCAATGCCTCTACAACAGTAGGATCCATGTATAATGCCTCTTCATGAGCTTCGTCTTGAGATGGTAACTTATCACTTTGACTTGATGTGGGATTTGAAACATCCCCTAATGAGCACCTACATTTTGCTTCTTGAATACTTCCATGGGGTGCTTGTTCAACAGCTATTGTGGAAATTGAAGGTCCCTCTAGTGAATGCTTCCTTTTTTCTTGTGCTGGATTAATAGGATGAACCGTCGTATCCTCTATAATTGGATTTGGATTAGTTTCCAAAGAAAGCCTCCAATTCATCATGTCTATTCTTTTCTTTTGTTTCTCTTCTTCGATGACTTCTTGAGGTCTCTTCTTCCTTGCTGATTTTCTTCCTCAGTTACGTACATTCCCCATCACCACAATGATCAATTCAATATAGTTTGTTTTTGTTGCTCCTCAATTACAAGCTTTCAAACCTTTAACTTGCTTTATAACTATTGATCCTTCAAGGTGCTTCAGTCTTCCTTCTCAATTGTTCATATTTCCCATCAAAACAAGAATGAATGGGAAAATTTACCTTTGGTTCTCTTGAAAAATAAGCAAATGAAAGTTAAATCATAAATTGTTCCTCAAGCTGATTCTCTTGTA
>LPNX010551407.1:115227-210227 GCA_001517045.1 Pseudotsuga menziesii | reverse complement strand
AAAAAAAATTAGTTAAGACAAAAAACATATGCGTTATAGCTTTATCATATTGCATATGCGTTATATCTCATATACGATATGAATAAGCTATAACGTATATGTGTTAATTTAAAATTAAAATAATTAGCAGGTATAAGGTTTGGCATTAGGTTCGGAAATAGCTTCGAAAAACTGAACCTATTGGCTAGGACTAATGAACTAGGGCTATTGCTTGTCTTTTAGAACTCTATCAATATCCTCAGTTTAGATGGCCTGTTTTGATATGACATACACAATATTTTTTTTATGGAAATGTAGGATATTATACAGTACGATATTACGAATTTGAATATGTAATTTTCTCGTTCAAAACTACGTTTTATTTATTTATAATTATTTTTCTAAATGACACACGTTAGTTTTCGAAAATACATACATCGATTGTTTGTTATATAACTTTTGATTTCCATTACCATTTCCCAATAAAACTATATAGTGCACTAGACGAGATTAGGCTCTACGATCTTATATTTAGAAATCAAGGATTTCATTAATTTTTTCCCCTGAAGTGTTGCACTTGCACATAAGGTTTTAATTTCAATATTTTCTGACTTCAATAATTAATAATAATAATAAAATAATTCATGAAAAATTTTGAATAAATAGTTTTGCACTAGGCCCATATGTCCTTTATATGTCTGCAAGATTTTATCCCAAATTGACATCATTTACCTCATATATTGCTGCACTCGCACAAACATATATTTTAAGATGTGTTGAAAATTTGAAAACCCACTTTCACGGAAACTAATTTTATAATCATTTACACACATTTTCTCTGCATAAATGCTATATATTATGAAAGATGATTCAATTTCCTATCTTTTCTCTTTTTACTTCATCTTCAAATACGTTAGGGAAGTACCCCTAATTGTCACCTAAAGTCAGAGTTTTCCATTTATTCTAGTATTATGTGGCATCTAAAGTGTCTTTAAAGGAGTCCATGATTGTGCATCAGCCCTTAGATTTGAGTGTTGGTTTTGAGGATTTGGATACATTTTGGTTCCTATGTTGTATGACGATTCTTATCTAAATGATATTTTATTGCCTCTTCATTAATATTTTGGATTGAAAGGTCAATGTTGTTATGTGGATTTGTCAAAAAATTGTGTCAACAATTTTTTATATATATTATATTTTTATAAATTTATAAATTATATATATTATGATTTTTTATAGTTAATCTTTTTCATTAAACTTTAAAAGAAAAAAACATAATGAATGACATTTTGTTTTTTCAATTATTATTTATTATACCAATTACAAAAGTATTTCAATTTGATTGAGGCAAAATCCACATCCCTTATCAAAATTGGCATAACCAATTGTGTCACTTCATCACAGTTAACTAACTATATCACTTCATCATAGTTGGTTTAAAAATGGATCAAAGTTGACCTATTGAATAATAATATTCATTACATTTATTTTCTTGCAACATTATCATTTATTAATCATAGTGTTTTTTCATATAGAAATATGTTATCATTTTCTGAAATGAGAAGATTAAATAAGCCATTCAGTCATGACATAGGGACTTAACAAGAGCATCATATCACTTACAAAAATTGGATTTGGATGAAAAAGTAACAATCACTCTTCCCAACCAACCAAACTACATTCAATGGACATCCATCAAATATTTATCAACAATAATGTGATAAAAGCTATAAAGATTGAGATATACACTATTATATTTAAGCTATTAAAAATCCAACATTGTATATCTTAATCTTAGGTTTATAATTACACTACTAAAAAATGTATTAAAAAAATTAATGTGAAAAACATTATTTTTCTCATAATTGTATATGCATGTAAAATATTATATGAATATGCATAACATCGCATGGCATGGTAATTATTGAAATTGTGTTTTTCCTTCTGCCATAATTCAACTGACTTGATCCTTTCTTAGAGCATTTGACAGACATATCTTCATAACTATTTGACTCACAGCTCAGTGTTATATTCCTCTTGAGAATCTATAGATTGAACATTTTTTTTGGAATATTGCATGGGAAGTTTAGGCCGAAATTAATCAGCGTGTTTGGAATATTGCAGGGAAAGTTTAGGCCAAAATTAATCAGACTGTAGCAGAGGAATGATTGTTGCAGTAGAAGCCATGAATCTACTGCAACAATTATTGCTCTGCTGCAGACTTAGGCTTAATGGTGGCCTAATATTTATACACGTCATTTTTTAGCTTCACTTCTTTTGTAATTAATATGGCCCAAAGTTTATACAGGTCATTTATTTTTTTAGGTTGACTTCGTTTGTAATTAATATGTTAAGTAGACTATTTATTTTTTTAGGTTGACTTAGTTTGTAATTAATATGTTAAGCAGACTCCGGATTACCATTTGATGCAACTATTGTTCTGTAAATTGCCGCTAAAATGCATGATATTGCTGCTAAAAGTGAATTTTACACAAAGATAATGGGATATTATGATATTGCTGCTAAAAATGAATTTTACACAAAGATAATGGGATATTGTGTCATGTCCATATTTCATAATTAGTTCAGATGTTCTTGTTCCTTTTCAGTTTACTTCGTAGTCTTTGCAACCTGCTATGGTTGTCCCGAGAGCGGTAGTTTACCCTACAAGCTACATCAGCCAATAGAACTAGCCATGACTAGTTTACTTTTTGTTATAATTAGAACTTTGAACCTGTTTGTATACAGCGTGGATCAAGAGCCCAATTATTTCTAATTTCTTTGTTAGAGTTCACAATTTCATGAAATCCTTGTCCTGTTAAGCAAACCGATTAACTGGCACAAAAATATTTTATAAATAAGAAAAGAAGCCATCGAAATTACAAATAAAGGAATCTGTGTATGAACATAAGACGAATATTAACCTGTAACAAACAGAACTGTGGATCTAGTCATGGCATAGACTTGGTCGATATTCTTCGAACTTATTCGAACTTAAGTACGACTTTTGGCCGTTAAAGCTTCAATAAACAAATCTAAATTCTTATCAGAGGTTCCTCTGTCCATCACCGCTTTGATCACAACTTCTCTAATAGCCTCGATCTTCAATCTCATTTTTCTCCCTTCTTCTTCATCCATGAATTTCTTGAGTGTTCTTGCTATTTCTTCCCTGTCAACCAGCGTTTTGCAGTTTTGGAAGTTCCTGCTACTCCCACCCAACTCCATGGCCACTCCCCAGCCTTTTACAATTAGCCATCTATTTGTGGGTTGATCTGTAAATAAAGGAAACGCCAACATGGGGACTCCAAACGATAAGCTCTCAAGAATGGAGTTCCATCCACAGTGTGTAAGAAATCCACCCACCGAAGGATGAGACAAAACTTCAATCTGAGACGACCATTGAACCACCAAACCCTGATCTTTTGTTTCCTCCATAAATCCTTCTGGCAGTATGTCTTGAATTCCGGAGGCAATGATATCGGGACGCAGTACCCATATGAACGGTTGCTTGCTTTCAAGTAATCCAATGGCCACTTCTTCTATCTGGGCTCTAGAAACATAAGCATGGCTTCCGAAAGAAATATAGATCACTGAATTTTGTGGCTTGGAGTCCAGCCATCTGCTACAGTCGGATTCAAGCCGCATGTTTGTTTGTGATGTTTCGTTATTGATATCTTTTTGGAAGGCTGAAGGAAGCAGAGGACCGACAGACCAAAATGGCTTTCTCAACTGTAATTCTGCAATAGTTCGGATTTCTAAATCTTCAACGGTATTAGAGATAATCCAATCGGCTCCTCGAACCGATTGAAATGCGTCATATATTATTTCGTGTATTCGACTTGATACATCCAATTCCTGAAAATAAGATGGAAGATCTGTTATTTTTAAAGCCGAAACTCCAGGGATGTAGTTTATTATGTCTTCATGCTCATCCTCTGTAAAACCACAAAACAAGTTCCAGAGCTTAAACATTTTCAAACTATAAACTTCAAATAGATTATGTTCCTCATTCAAAATCAAATAAAGAAGTATCATTTTTCTTTCTTTCAAGGATCTATTGGGAAAATAATTACTTACCGTTTTTCAGAAATGGACAATGCCCATTTTCCACCAGCAGATCCCAGTGATAACAGATTGAAAAGACCATTGCTTCCTCCGTCCAGAAGGAGGCATGAGAAATCCCAAATTTCTTTGCTACGCGGTCAAGCCAAACAAAAAAACTGTCTGCAATGATACACAATACGGGAGGGTCCTTCTCCATGAGATGGGCTATCAGCTCTTCAACATGCGGTATCATTTTAGTCTCGAAGGATTCTATAAACTCCTCTTTATTCAACGGCCTATCAAATTCCAAGGGCAATCCATCGCTAATCTGAGCACAGCGGATATCTAAACCCAAGCTCTGGGCGTGGGAGAAAGGGTCTTGTCCATTATGGACTTTAGCGATGCTCGCATAACAAGCTTCTGTATGAACAAACGTAACAACAACGCCCTTGGCTGCAAGCTTCTTTGTGAAATTAAACATCGGAGTAATATGCCCCTGAACCGGAATTGGAACTGCAACAACATGCGGACGCTTGCATGATATACCATTAACGCTTTCTGAATCCATTGGTAATCTCTAGAAGCATGCGAGTTATTGCAGTGACGTTCTCTCGTGATCCACCGTACTCAGTATTTATATAATCTATATTCAACTTCCACAGCCATTTTGCTCAAGTATGTTAACTGTTTTGGTACATAAATGGTTGGTAGTGCTTGACATGAATGACACCTGGTGGGTAATTAAACTGCCCATGTGCAGTTTAAGCCTTGTTTCAATGGTTATATTTTTACGAAAATGGTTATATATATTTTAGTTTTAGTTTTACAGAAGTAAGGGCTGGGGTAGGCTGCGGAGGGGTCCTGACAAAAGGTCAACATCAAATTTTTATGGGGCACGGCTTCTCTTTCTAATATTTAGTATGGGGTGGACACTAACCTTAATAGGAGGGGAACATCTTTTTATAAGGAATAAACCCAGCTCCCGACATACCTTAGAAGGCCATTTCTTTTCTCAGAATTAAGATAGGCAGGCCAATACCCGTCGTACCAACACTCCTGGGATAGCTACTATCCTGCAAGCAGCTTCCCCGCAGCCTCAATTCCTCTTCCTCTACTTAAGAACCCCTATAGCATAGTAGGGCCCTTAAACTTCATCCAAATGCGGATACGACCAATTAATATTCCTCAGAATACACCACCAGCTTATGAATTTATTTACTTATTGCAGCGAACCAGCCAATTTAACCTAACGGTTACGATTGCATGATACCGATCCAACTTATGAACCTTATTTCACATCAGAGTCCACTACAAAGTTGCACTCAGAGACCATAGATCAACTTGCTTCATTTCCATACAGGATGAGCCATTCAGTTCATATACGTGAATGGCTCATCCCAAGCACATAGCCGTAATAACTAGCACATAGAATCAATTCACTAACCGCATGAAGCCATAGGTGGGTAAATAAATAGGTTGGGGGAAGCCGAGGTGGGGGGTTGTTAATAGTGCCTCCCGTACGTTGGTAGCAACAGGCATGAACCTGAAAGGCGGATAGTTTGATTCCTCGCAGTTCTAATTGAATCATCGTATTGGCTCCTCGGCGGGAAAACAAGTTCATGGTGGTACCCAGAAGGTCCTGTTGATACCTAGAATAATTCATAAGGGAAGGTAAAGAGTTCATATCTTAGCGGAAGTTATATATAGGTGGAATGGGCAGAGTAGATCAAAGGGCAAGGCAGGCTTCATCAAGTAAATAGTTGAGGGTCTCCTAGCCAAAAAAAGTAAGGGTTATATTTATATAAGGCTGGGTAAATGCTTTATCCGAACGCCGGGCAGCTCTAAGCCCATTCATTCAATGCCGTAATGTTGGTGCAAGGTTGGGTAAGTAAGTAAATATGGGTTGTAAAATATAGGGGGTTATTGGAAACACTTAAGTAAATAGAATAGGTGGGTTGGAAATAGTGAAGGAAAAGGCAAACAAAGTAGGGTAAAGGTTAATAGAATGTGGTATGTCCACCCAAGCAAGTGCTTCCTTTCTTTCAAGGATCGACTGGCTGTAGTTCCTAGACAATCAAAAGTACCTGAATAAATAAATAACTAAACTATAGGGTAGGAAGGTCGGTGCGATATTAAACTAGAAGCTAGGAAGCTAGGTGAGGTAACCATGCCTTTCCTTCAAGGAAAGGTTCAAAGGAGGGGTGGGTACCTAATGAATTGAGTCGAGCTAGCATGCTTCATGAAACAACCTCATCTTCTATTAAATTTATCCATTGCTTTGCTTTTTTAACTAGTTTAGCTAGGGATTAAAAGGGAGGGAGGGGGAGCGTTCACACGAGGTAAGGCATAGAGGAGGGGATTGGGGGTAAAGTGGGATTAGGGTTTAGTGGAAATTTGATCGAAACCAAAAGCGATAAAGAGTGCATTGTGTAATAACATAGATGCATATTTCCCAAGTGGTCGGACCCTTAACTAGAGTTTCACTCTCTACTATCCAGAGGACACAGGCACAAGAGCTTCTTCTTAGTTGGGAGCTCACAGCTAAAAAGATAAGGAAGGACTCTGGGAGGACCAGCATATATCCTTGTTATTAGTCATGGGTTTTTCACGCCATTCCTCCTTCCTAGTTGGATGGATCGCTATGCTGGTGTCTTGAGAGAAGTTCTATATCAAATTTTTAATGTGGTGGCAGTGGG
The DNA here is from genome assembly GCA_001517045.1 of Pseudotsuga menziesii. Classification (NCBI taxonomy): domain Eukaryota; kingdom Viridiplantae; phylum Streptophyta; class Pinopsida; order Pinales; family Pinaceae; genus Pseudotsuga; species Pseudotsuga menziesii. The sequence goes on along the minus strand of LPNX010551407.1, from coordinate 203,508 downwards.
GTCATGACATAAGTTCAATATCAAATTTTTAATGTGGTGGAGTGGTTTTTGACAAAGTTCAACATCAAATTTTTAAATTTTTATTGGGGTGGGGTGGGGTTTTGATAGAAGTTCAACATCATCATTTTTTTATTGAGTAGGGTGAAACCTAATATATTTATTGGTCTTTCAATTAAGTTTGATATCTAAATGGTCAAGTAAATAGTAATTTTTGGTTATATTTTTGTTGGTGATTGTACTAAGTTTGGTATCTAAATAGTAAAGTAGATGGTATTTTTTTGATAGAATATAAAAATAAATAAATAAATAAAATATTATTTTTAAAATATATAAATTAAAGTAAATTTTAGTATTTGATTTATATGTATTTGTTTTCATGCCATTTGTTTTTTTAAAGTAAAGTGAAGGATTATATTATATATATTATTTGTTTTCATATAATTTTTTTTTTCAAAGTAAATTCATGGATCACACATATATATAAAGATTTTTTATGAGTTTTATAGTGAAACAATACAACTTCAAAGTGAAAGAGGAGGTTGGATAGTATATAATAATATAAGCTATGAAAATGAAAGTCACTTCCTACTAGAATACCATACCCACATTAGATAGTGGTTTCGTTGTCAATATCATTTTGGTAAGGGATTTCAATATTGACATATCTCAAACCACTACCACACAAAAATGACTATTTGAATTCATGCAAAGCCATATAATGACATTATTAGAAAATAGACCAACAGTAGATGCACTAACATCAACGGATCTTCACTCAATGAAACTATCCCATAGTGCCTTCATTCATGGGATATTAAAGAATACCCCTAATTTCACTAGATATTGATAAATACCTACCAAAATCCTTTTGTTGATCCCCCTTCCAATACATATTCTCAATTAAAAAACCATATTTTTACAAGATATTCCCTATTTTTTCTACACAACCCTTTTTATACCCCCCAATACATATAAACCCCCCATTCCCTACTCTTCACTCCCCAATACCTACAATATATTGAGCTTATGTTTCATAATTTTAAAAAAGCCCTTATGAATGAACATGGTAAGATATCGGTCAACAAAGTGAATCCCCATGATTAACATTGATCTACTAGTTTTCCTCAAATATGTTTTTTCTAAAACGTTTATTTTAACATACTTGAAACCTATTAGACTTAAATCAATATGACATATGTCTTTCATTCCTTTGTATAACTTGATTGAGCAATATATTATCATAAAATTAAATACACACTTGTAACAATAATCACATATGCAATTCCATCAATTGTATATATAAACTACCTCATTAACATTATATAATAATTGAATGGCATTTGCATTTTAACTTTTATCTAATTCTTTGATATGCAATCAAATTATTTGTTCAATTTATTCTTGTTGTAACAAAACAAATATTATCATTTTGCATTGTTACTATGTTTATGTAACACATTGAATACTCTTTGTTGATAGCATATTTACAATGGCTTCTTATAGCTTGGTTGACCATGTTTTTTTGGGAAACTCGAGAGATGCATGGTTCTCGCATTGTATTCTTTGGATATTCATTTTTCCTTGACTTTGGTATATTGAATTTATTTTCATTTTTTAAATAAACATAATCATTTTGCATTGTTATTATGTTTATGAAACATATTGGATACTTTTTGTTGATAGCATATTTACAATGGCCTTTTATAGCTTTGTTGATCATTGTTCTTTGGACACTCAAGAGATCCCTAGCTAAAAAGTATCATTGTAGTCGTTTGGATATCCTTTTTTCCTATACTTTGGTATATTGTATTTATTTATTTCAAAAGAAATGGTTTTCACATAGATATGGCTTCCTCAAAAGATAAGGAATGTTTGAATTACACATAAAAATTAAAGTGGTAATGTGGTTAATGATAAGAAAACACATTTCATATTTGATATGTTTACATTGTTTTAAACACACGAAACATGTTACATGTTTACTATGTTTTAATAATTTAACAAACAACATATGTATTGTTGTTTAGGAGAATGAAAACTCTCAAAATCAATGCTTTGATTGTCACACACAAAATCATAAAAAAAAAATGTACATGCATTTAACTAACACTAATCATACAACTCTTAATAAGTACTATTACTCATGAGTTAATTAATGATGCTTATGTAAGTTACTTATACCATTTCGCTGCCTATGTCACATTTCGCCAGCTACGGTAATGACAAAGTCTATCCACTGTGTATAGCCACACCCGAAGGTGATGTTTTACAATTTATTGATTTAGTTTTAATTGTCATTACTAGGGCCTTACTAAAGGGTTGGGAGACTATACCATAATCTTGATCCCACCTTGCAATGTCATAAGGTTTTATGATAAGGGTTTATGTGGCCACTAGCTTTACCATAGTCCTAAGCGCATGGTATAAGGTATTGTAAAGGACCTTGGTACTAATGGCACGAAGAGTGTAAAGCTTGAACATGGATATTGACATGGGTTTAAACCATGATTTTGCAAGGTTAATATAATATATTATATCGTTGGTTATATTTTGCAATAGTGTTATGTTATATGATATGGTTCTTAGTATAGTGTTAAAGGTTCGATGCAAATGATTGAAAATCCATCATTTGATTTGGTCGAGGATTTAAAAGTGTCGTACTTGAGTTGATTTTCCTTAAAAGCATGTCCCAGATGCGAGTTGACAGCGCAGCCATGCTTCCATGCTAGCCTCGAGATATTATTTCGGCAATCCACCTGTAAGGTTCTGCGGTTAGGGTTTTGCAAGAGTTTAATGTATGCCTTTCTTGTCTGAACCTGGCATTCTTGGTTTGTTTGTTCTATAAGAGAGAGAATCGAGTTCTACTCTGTTAATGGCGATTTGTTGGCTTTCTTGGTGTAATCGTTGCTATGGTGTTTGATGGAAATGTAATTGGTTTCTTGCCAAGGTATTCTTGTGCTTGTTCATGGCGTCCATGGTCGTCTGCAACTAGTTGCTTCGCTTTACCATCGATTCCAGTTCTTTGTCGCCCTTCACCGGGTACACTTGGTTTAACACTGCAAGTTTTTAAGTGAAGGTTTATTTTTAATGGCTTAACTGTAACTGAGACTGCAATATTTGTTTGTACATGCAGAGGAGGAATAAGGGTGTCCTTGAAGGAGCCGACTCGTGGCCTCACTGCAATTTCACACATGGTTAGAGTAATAGCGTTTAATGTTTAATATTGTTTATAGGGTTTAATAAATTTTTTTTTACTGTGACTTTGTTCTAAAGTTTTTAGGAGCACTACCGAGGAAGGAGACATGGTCCGAACCTTGCATTCTTGGATTGTTTGGTCTATAAGAGAGAGATTCGAGCTCTGCTTTGTTAATAGCGATTTGTTGGGTTTCTTGGTGTAATCACTGCTATGGTGTTTGATGGAAATGTATCTGGTTTCTTGCCAAGGTATTATTGTGCTTGTTGATGGCGTCCATGGTCATCTATAGCTCATTGCTTTGCTCTGCCATCGATTCCATTTATTTGTTTCCCTTCACCAGGTACACTTGGTTTAATGCTGCAAGTTTTTAAATGAAGGTTTCTTTTTGAGGGCTTAACTGTAATCGACACTGCAATGTTTGTTTATACAAGAAGAGGAGGAATAAGGGTCTCCCTGGAGGAGTCGACCTATGGCCGCACTGCAACTCACACATGGTAAGAGTAATAACCTTTAATGTTCAATATTGTTTATAGGGTTTAATAAGTTGTTTTTTACTGCGATTGTGTTCTGAAGGTTTTAGGAGCACTGGTGAAGAAGTTTTTAAATCAAGGTTTCTTTTTAATGGATTAACTGTAATTGAAACTGCAATGTTTGTTTGTATAAGAAGAGGAGGATTAAGGGTCTCCCTGAAGGAGCCGAACTGTGGCCTCACTGCAAATCACACATGGTAAGAGTAATAGTGTTTAATGTTCAATCTTGTTTATAGGGTTTAATAAGTTTTTTTTTACTGCAACTGTGTTTTGAAGGCTTTAGGATCACTAGTGAGGAGAGAGACATGGCCACCTTGTGCTTGTTCATGGCATCCATGGTCATTTGTAACTTGTTGCTTTGCTCTGTCATTGATTCCAGTTATTTGATGCCCTTCACCAGGTACACTTGGTTTAATGCTGCAAGTTTTTAAATGAAGGTTTCTTTTTAATGGATTAATTGTAACTGACACTGCAATGTTTGTTTGTACAAGAAGAGGAGGAATAATGGTCCCCCAAGAGGAGACGAATCGTGGCCTCATTGCAACTCACATATGGTAAGAGTAATAACATTTAATGTTCAATCTTGTTTATATGGTTTGATAAGTTGTTTTTTACTATGACTGTGTTTTGAAGGTTTTAGGAGGACTCACAAGGAAGGAGACATGGTCACCTCAACAATCTATTTGTGGGATGATATGTAAATAAAGGAAACACAAAACATGGGGAATCCAAATGATAAGCTCTCAAGAATGGAGTTCCATCCAGAGTGTATAATAAATCCACCCACCAAAGGATGAGACAAAATTTTCAATCTAAGACAACAATTGAACCACGAAACCTTGATCTTTTGTTTCCTCCAAAGGAAATAATATGGGGACGAAATACCCATATGAACAATTTCTTGCTTTCAAGTAATACAATGACCACTTCTTCTATCTAGGCTCTAGAAACATGAGGATAGCTTCCAAAAGAAATATAGATCCATGAATTTTGTGGCTTGGAGTCCAGCGCTTTGCTATAGTCGGATTCAGACCACATGTTGGTTTGTGATGTTTCGTTATTGAGATATTTTTGGAAGGCTGAAGGAAGCAGAGGACTGACATACCAAAATGGTGTTAGAATAATCAACCCATAGTTAGCTACCTTAGACATTAATTAAATTATTTTTGTCTTATTTGCCTAGTTCATGTGTCCCACCTTATGCAAGTTGTCAATTACCTATCCATAGTGGTCCAAATTGCCTCATTTGACCCATGTAGTGCTTGGGAAACCTCAAGGCATCAATTCTGCTTTATTCCTGGTCTCCTAGGCGCCCTTCTACTTTTTCTGCTTTATTGCCTGCTTTTTCAGTGTTTTAAGGCAATAGGGAAAGTTTGACTAGGTGAGGTGAACTAGTTTTTTGTCCTCTTCATCCTCCACTCTTTTATCCTTGTAAAAGCATGTATTAGTTGTCATTCCATCACTCTTTAGCTTGCCTAAGTGATTTTTCCAATTCGTGAGCTCCATGACTGATTTGGGATTAGCTTTTTGCACCTATGGGGGTTTGCTTAATTTTAGTAAGCCCGCTTTATGCTAGATTCGAATTGCTCCTCATGATTTCGAATCCCTTATGTAATTATTTAATGAAGAAACCTATTATGTTACAGGGTTGGCTATTGTACACTTATTCAATACAGTTTAGTGTTTAGCTCATTATTCAGTCTCTTTTGTGAGTGATTTTGCATGTTCAATTGATAATTGTTGTGAGTAAAATTAATCTATCACTGGGTTCAATTTCCACATGGTATCAGAGCCATTGTAGATATATTTCTCTCCTTCAAAATTGTTTTGCAGGTTCGACATCAGTGACTGGGATCCTTCTACTGACAGCCGGGACAGATTGCTAAGCTATGGATCAATCTCAGAAGATCATCTTGACTCCCTTCAATTTATTTGAATGGAAAGAAGAGATGGAGATACTGTTGAGAGAGAAAGGCCTCTACAGGGTGACTATGGCAACAAAATAAGAGCCCAATGCAGCTGCAGAGAAGATTAAATGGCACAACAGGAGGGATGAGGCCTATTGTCTCCTGTGTCTAAGTATTTCCAGAGACCTCCTTTTCCATCTTGATGGATTGACATCACCGAATGAAGTATGGGAGAAGCTTACTGATCTTTTTGGAAAGATAGATTAGATGAGGGGACATCAAATAAAAAATGAACTGATCTCCCTGAGTCCCAATAGCTTTGAATCTCTGCAACTCTATTTCTCCAAGTTCAAAGCACTTGTTTTGCAGCTGAAACAGTGTGGGATCGAAAAGAAGGATGATCAGCTGGTATTGGCCATTCTCTCGAAGCTTGGCCCTGACTATTCAGTGTTTTTTTCGACCTTCTATGCCACAAAACTGACAGCTCAAGCCTGGAAGATGCCTAGCCTTGCAGATTTCATGGAATCTCTCACACAAGAACAAGACAAGCTGGTGATGATGGGCACCATCAAACCATCCAAAGACCAAGCTCTGGTTACTGGAGATTTGAGGGTGGATTTAAAAAGAAAAAAGAAAGATAAAAAGCCACGTAAGTAAAAGAGAGACAAGAACAAGTCTCCAGAGGAGCCACAAGGTTCCAAGAAGAATAACCAGAAGAAGAAAAACAAAGGAGAAATGAGCAAGTGCACATATTGCAATAAGGGCAATCACACTGAAAGCTCTTGTATGAAGAAGCAAATAGACATGCTGACCCAACTCTTGGAGAAGAATGGCATCTCCCTTCCAGACAGCTCAAAGAATAGAGAAGGAGGATCAAGTTCAGATGATAGAGAGAGAGTTCATGCATTANTTTACTTCCTGAAACACAAGTCTGAAGTTTTTGGCCTCTTCAAAGTCTTTAAGGCTTTGGTTGAAAACCAGTCTGGGAGGAAAATCAAGGTCCTCAGATTTGAAAACGGTGGTGAGTATGTCAAGTCTGAGTTTATTAATTATTATGCATATGCAAGNTTGTTGGCACATCAAGCTCACCCAGTTTTATCATTGATTCTGGAGCTTCAAGACACATGGTTTCGACCAAGGAGGCCTTCTCCTCACTTGACCCCTTACACACCACAGCAGAATGGTGTTGCTGAGAGGAAGAACAGATCACTGAAGGAGATGGCAACATGCATGATGGAGGCCAAAACTTTGCCACCAAAGTACTGGGCCGAAGCTAACAACTGTGTAGCCTATATCCAGAATAGGGTGCCTCATAAAAATCTTGATGGTATGACTCCTTTCGAAGCATGGAGTGGGCACAAGCCAGATGTGACCCATTTCAGGATTTTTGGCTCAAGGGCTTGGGATAGAATTCTAACAGAAAAGAGAAAGGCTTTGCAGCCCCAAAGCCAAGAGTGTCTATTTGTTGGATACTATGAAGATTCAAAAGGGTAGAAACTAATAAATTTGAGCACAAATAAATCCTTCATCGAAAGGTGTGTTCAGTTTCAAGAAGAACCCCTTGCAACAGTGGAAGTTGGAGAAGCCTCTTCACCACCTGAACCTCTGAAATTAAGTGAAGAGTTTGTTGAACATGTTGATTCTGATTTGTCTAATGGAGATGAGTTTATTGCAGACCCTAACATCCCTACAAGGCCAAAATGGGAATCCAAGACACTACATGTAGTAGGAGAGCTAGCTGGGGATCCCAATGACCCAAGGAGGACTAGATCTCAATTTGAGAGTGGTCTGTGCATGAAGGATCCTATGTTTGCTGAGAAATGCTACTTGTTGGTGGAATCTAATCCTCAAACATATGAAGAAGCAGCAAGAGATCCAATATGGCAAGCTGCCATGAAGGAAGAGTTCAGCTCACTCCAGAAGAGCAACACATGGGAGCTAGTAGATCTTCCCCCAGGGAGGAAGTTAGTTCAGTGTAAGTGGGTCTACAAGACCAAATTTGCTGCTGATGGTTCACCACCGAAGTACAAGGCCAGATTGGTATCCAAGGGCTACTCACAGGTTCATGGGATAGATTACAATGAGACCTTTGCCCCAGTGGGAAAGATGGATTCCATCAGGCTAGCCCTAGCCATTGCGGCTTCAAAGCAATGGGAGGTACATCACATGGATGTAAAATGTGCCTTCCTGAATGGAGATCTCACTGAAGAGATATATATGCAGTAGCCTCAAGGTTTTGCTACTAACCCTTCTCGTGTGTGCAGGTTGAGAAAGTCATTGTATGGGCTAAAGCAAGCCCCCAAGGCTTGGTATGCCAAGATCGATAGCTTCTTGCTATCACTGAATTTTGTTCGGTGCAAATCAGATCCAAATGTCTATTTGAAGTTAATTAATGGTTCATTAATGATCATTGTGTTATATGTTGATGACCTCCTCATTACAAGAAGCTCAAAGGATGAGATTGCTTCCTTAAAGGGTGCAATGAACCAAGCCTTCTCCAAGACATATTTGGGGCTCTTAAGCCAATTTTTGGGGCTTGAGATTGCTCAAACCAAAGCTGGAATCAAGGTGCACCAGTCCAAGTATGCCTTGGAATTTTCTAAACAAATTCAGAATGAAGGATTTCAAAGCAAGCAAAACTCCTTTCCTTTCAGGAGTGAAGCTGGAAGACGCTGATTCTTCACCTATGGTAAACAATACACTGTATAGGCAATTGATTGGATGTTTGTTGTATCTGACACATACTAGACCTGATATTTCTTATGTATTAAGTGTGGCTTCTAGATACATGGATCAGCCTCATGAGATCCATTGGAAAGCAGCCAAAAGGATCCTTAACTTTGTTCAGGGAACAAGGACACATGGGGTCTTCTATAAAGCAAAATCTGATCTTGATTTGATTTGATTTACTGATAGTGATTGGGCAGGTGATAGCACAAATAGAAAGTCCACATCAGGATATGTGTTCATGCTTGTAGAAGGGCCAATTAGCTGGTCAAGCAAGAAACAGAGTGCCATTGCACTCTCATCTACAGAAGCAGAGTACATAGGAGTTGTTAATGCAGCAACTCAATGTTTATGGTTGCAGGGTTTACTTGGAGAGTGTGGTTTTGAATCAGAGTACTCAACTACCATCTACTGTGATAACCAGAGTACCATTTGAATCTGCAAAGATCCAGTTCAGAAGCAGAGAACCAAACACATTGAGATCCATATGCACTACATCAGAGAGCTTGTGCATGATGGCACCATTCACCTACTCTTCTGTTTATCTTCAGAACAAGTAGCTGATATCTTCACCAAAGAATTTTGTGAGAAGACCTTCAGCAATCTCAAATCACTACTGGGGATTGCTGATCATGCTGTGAAGCATGAGTGAAGACAATATTTCCAAATTTTGTTTTACAGTCCATGTTTAAGGAAGGATTTTCCCATGTGGTTTTTGCCTCTTTCCTTGGTTGTATGGACATGCAGTATGTAAAGGGTGACTAAGCCTTGTTGCTAGGCCCTATAATTTTCTGATATATTACTCATAATTCAGGCTTAAGGGGGGGGGGGTTTAGAATAATCAACCCATAGTTAGCTACCTTAGGCATTAATTAAATTATTTTTGTCTTATTTGCCTAGTTCATGTGTCCCACCTTATGCAAGTTGTCAATTACCTATTCATAGTGGTCCAACTTGCCTAATGTGACCCATTTAGTGCTTAGGAAACCTCAAGGAATCAATTCTACTTTATTCCTGGTCTCCTAGGCACCCTTCTGCTTTTTCTGCTTTATTGCCTGCTTTTTCAGTGCTTTAAGGCAATAGGGAAAGTTTGACTAGGTGAGGTGAACTAGTTTTTTGTCCTCTTCATCCTCTACTCTTTTCTCCTTGTAAAAGCATGTATTAGTTTTCATTCCATCACTCTTTATCTTGCCTAAGCACTTTTTCCATTTCGTGAGCTCCATGACTGATTTGGGATCAGCTTTTTGCACCTATGGGGGATTTGCTTAATTTTAGTAAGCCTGCTTTATGCTAGATTCGAATTGCTCCTCATGCATTCGAATCCCTTATGTAATTATTTAATGAAGCAACCTATTATGTTATAGGGTTGGCTATTGTACACTTATTCAATACAGTTTAGTGTTCAGCTCATTATTCAGTCTCTTTTGTGAGTGATTTTGCATGTTCAATTGATAATTGTTGTGAGTAAAATTAATCTATCACTGGGTTCAATTTCCACAAATGGATTTCCCAACTGTATTTTTGTAGTAGTTCGGATTTCCAAATCTTCAACAGTATTAGAGATAATCCAATCAGCTCCTCAAACCGATTGAAATGCTTCATATATTATTTCATGTATTCTACTTGATACATCCAATTCCTGAAAATAAGATGGAAGATTTGTTATCTTTAAAGCTGAAACTCCAGGTATGTAGTTTATTATGTTTTTATGCTCATTCTCTACAAAACCAAAAAACAAGTTTGAGACCTTAAACATTTTCAAACTATAAACTTCAACTAGCTTATGTTCCTCATGCAAAATGAAATCAAATAAAGAAGTATCATTTTTCTTTCTTTCAAGGATCTAATGCGAAACTAATTACTTATCGCTTTTCAGAAATGGACACTTGCCATTTTCCACCAATAGATCCTAGTGATAATAGATTGAGAATACCATTACTTCCTCCATCCAGAAGGATGCATGAGAAATCCCAAATTTCTTTGCTATGTGGTAAAGCCAAACAAAAAAAATGTCCGCAATGATAGACAATACAGGAGGCTCCTTCTCCATGAGATGGACGATCAGCTCTTCAAGATGCGATATCAAATTCCAAGGGAAATCCATTGCTAATATGAGCATAGATAATATCTAAAACAAAGCTCTGGGCGTGGGAGAAAGGGTCCTGTCCATTATGGGCTTTAGAGATGCTTGCACAACAAGCTTCTATATGAAAAAACTTGACAATAACACCCTTGGCTACAAGCTTATTTGTGAAATTAAACATGGGAGTAATATGGCCTTGAACCAAAATTGGAACTGCAACAACATGTAGAGGCCTGCATGATACGCCATTACTGCTTTTTGATTCCAATGGTAATCTAGCAGCATGCAAGTTATTGCAGTGACGTTCTCTCGTGATCCACCGTACTCTATCTTTATATAATCTATATTAAACTTCCACAATCGTTTTTCTCAACTCTGTTAACTATTTTGGTACATAAATGGTTGGTAGTGCTTGACATGAATAACCTCTCATGGGTAATTGGACTACCCATGTGTACTTTAAGTCTTGTTACAATGCTTATATTTTTATGAAAACAGTTATATATATTTTAGTTTTAGTTTTACACAAGTAAGGAGTGGGGTAGGGTGCGGTGAGGTCTAGACATAAGTTCAACATCAAATTTTTATGGGGGCATGCTGAACAGGCCCCATCTTGTCTCTTTCTAATATTTAGTATGGGGTGGGGTGGGGTCTTGACAAAAGTTCTATATCAAATTTTTAATGTGGTGGGGGTGGGGTCTTGACAGAAGTGTAGAAATTGAACCCAAGATATAGAACAATTACACTCACAAAATTGCTAATCAAACCTGCAAAATTAACACCAAAGAAGACTGAAATTGGAGCATAACACTAATCTGTATTGAGTAAGTGTACAATAGCCAACCTTGTTAAGTAATATTCTATTGTAATATATAATTACATGAGAGGATCGAATGCATAAGGATGCCATTCGAAATAGTAAAAAATCAGGCTTACCAAATCTAGTCAAATCTCACATAGGTGCATAAAGTAGTTTCCAAATCTATGAAGATGCTCACGAATTTTCTAAGTCAAGTGGGAAACATAAAGAGGGATGGAAAGACAAATCATACATGCTTTTATTTGGAGAAAAGGAGGGAGGATGATGTGGAAAAAAACAAGGCAATTACACCTAGACTAGCTTTTCCTTTTGGCTTAAATCAGCTATAAAGCAAGGAAGCTTTTCAGAAAAAGAATATATGCGCTTTAGAGAATTTGGAATAAATAAGACATGCTAAAATTGGTTTCTAGGATGTTTCCCAAGTGCTCCATGACTCATTTTTAGCAATTGTTGACTTCTAGGACATGTAGAAGGCAACTAGCATAGAACATAATCTAGGAATCTAGGTAATAAGACAAAAATAATTAAATTAATGTCTAATGTAGGTAACTATGGGTTTATTATTCTAAAACCCCCCCTTAAGCCTGACTTTATGAGTAATTATAAAAAAACTATAGGGCCTAGCAACAAGGCTTAGCCACCCTTTACATACTGCTTGTCCATACAACCAAGGAAAGAGGCAAACACCCAGTGGGAAAATCCTCCCTTAAACATGGACAGGAAAAACAAAATTTAGAAATCTTGTCATCAATCATGCTTCATAGCATGATCCAAAACCCCCAACATTGATTTGAGATTGCTGAAGGTCTTCTCACAAAATAAATTGGTGAAGATGTTTTCCACTTGTTTTGAGGATGCACAGAAGAATAGAACAATGGTACAATCATGAACAAGTTGTTTGATGTAGTGTATATGGATCTCAATGTGCTTGGTTTACTGTTTCTAAACTAGATCATTGCATATTCGAATGGTGCTCTGATTATCCTAGTAGATAATAGTTAAAAAATCTGATTCGAAGTCACATTCTCGAAGTATCCACTGCAACCACAAACATTGAGTTGCTGCATTTACAAATCCTCTATACTTTGCTTCTATAGATGAGAGTGCTATGGCACTCTGCTTCTTTCTTGACCAGCTGATTGGTCCTTCTACAATAATGAACACATATCCTAACGTATGCTTTCTCTCTTTGTTGTCACCTGCCCAATCATTATCTGTAAATCCAGTCAAATCAAGATCAAATTTTTCTTTGTAGAAGATCCCATGAATTCTTGTTACTTGAACAAAGTTTAGGATCCTTTTGGATGCTCTATAGTGGATCTCATGAGGCTTATCCATGTATCTCGAAGCCACACTAACTACATAAGATAAATCAGGTTGAGTGTGTGTAAGATAAAGCAAACACCCAATCAACTTCCTATATAGTGTATTATTTACCATAGGAGAAGAACCTACTCCTTCAAGCTTAACTCCTGAAAGGAAAGGAGTCTTGCTTGGCTTGTAATATTTCATGTTGAACTTGATGAGAAAATATGAACCATACTTGGACTGATGTAATTTTATTCCATGTTGGGATTGAGTAATTTCTAGGCCCAAGAATTGGCTCAACCATCCCAAATCTGTCATAGAAAATGCATGGTTCATTGCATCCTTCAAGGAGGAAATCTCTTTCTTTGAACTTCTTGTAATCAATAGGTCATCCACATACAAGACAATAATCATCAAATAACCATGAATGAGCTTCAAATAGACATTAGGACCAGACTTGCATCGAACAAAATTTAGTGAGAGCAAAAAGCTATCAATCTTGGCATACCAAACTGTGGGGGCTTGCTTGAGCCCATACAATGATTTATTTAACCTGCACACTAAAGATGGATTAGAAAAAAAACCTTCAGGTTGCTTCATGTAAATCTATTCAATGATATCTCCATTTAGGAAAGCACACTTCACATCCATGTGATGCACTTCCCACTGCTTTGAAGCTGCAATGGCTAGAGCTAGCCTTATGCAGTCCATCTTTTCCACTCATGAAAAGGTTTCATTGTAGTAAATACCATGTACTTATGAGTATCTATTGGCTACCAATATTGCCTTATATTTCAAAGGTGAACCATCAGAAGCAAACTTATTCTTGAAAAACTACTTACATTGAACTGGCTTCCTCCCTGGGGGAAGATCAATCAGTTCCCAAGTGTTGTTCTTTTGGAGCGAGCTGAATTCTTCTTTCATGGTTGTTTTCCATATTGGATCATGTGCTGCATCTTCATATGTATTTGGATCTGATTCAATCATCAGATAGCACTTCTCAGCAAATAGATGATCTTTCACACAAAGGGCACTCTCAAATTGAGATCTAGTCCTCCTAGTGTCATTAGGATTTCTAGCTAGTTCCCTAGTTGCATGAATGGTCTTTGCCACCCATTTTGGTCTGGTAGGACTGTTAGGATATCCAATGAAATCATCACTATTAGACATATCAGAATCAACAAACTCATTAGTCTCTTCACTTACAATCAATGGTTTTGGCGGTGAAGAGGACTCTCCAACTTCACCTGCTGCTAAAGGCTCTTCTTGGAACTGAACACTTCTTTCAATGAAATATTTCTTAGTGCTCAAGTTTATCAGCTTGTACCCTTTTGAATCTTTATAATACCCAACAAATAGGCACTCTTGGATTTGGGGTTGCAAATCCTTCCTCTTTTCAATTGGAATTCCAGCTCAAGCCATCCAAAAATCCTGAAATGGGTCACATCTGGCTTGTTCCCACTCCAAGCTCTGAAAGGAGTCATACCATCAAGATACTTATGAGGAACCCTATTCTGGATGTATGATGCATAGTTTATATCTTTGGCCTAAAAATTTGGTGGCAAAGTCTTCACCTCCATCATGCAGGTTGCCATCTCCTTCAGTGGTTTGTTCTTTCTCTCAGCAACACCATTTTGCTGTGGTGTGTAAGGGATCGAATGATGCATATAAATACCTGCATCTTTGCAATACTGAATGAAATCAGACTTGACATACTCACCACCATTGTCATATCTGAGGATCTTGAGTTTCCTCCCAGACTGGTTTTAAACCAAGGCTCTAAAGACTTTGAAGAGGTCAAAAACTTTAGACTTATGCTTTAGGAAGTGAACCCAACAATACCTAGAAAAGTCATCTATGAAGGTCAGTGCATATTTGGCTTGAATCATGGACATATGAAGGAATGGACCAGGAATGTCACCATGGATCAGCTCAAGAGGTGTAGAGGTTCTCTCATGACTAGCTTTCTCATACTTGTGCTCTGGGTGTTTTCCTAGGATACAACCTTGGTAGACTCCCTTAGAAAACTTGGTATTTGGTAACCCTATCAATGACCATATGTTTTTCACTCAAATCAGAAATATACTTGTAGTTAATATGTCCAAATATTTCATTCCNTCAGAAGAGCAGAGGGGTTTGAGTAGGGTAGAAAATGGGAAAACTTGTATACCTTCGAAGTGTGATCAACAACACCTTTTTCTATGAATTTACCATTTGAAATCTCAGTGATTTCAACATCATCAGGGGAGAATATGACCTTCTTTGGAGACCCAGTATGAGTCATATGATACATTGACAAGATATTAGAGGCAAGACCTGGAACATACAACACATTATTGAAACTACCATGGTCAAGACCAATCCTACCCTTCCCTAAACTGTCAGTGAGAGAGTCATCTCCCAAAACTATTGGTGGACCTTTTGACATGTCAAGAGAGGAGAATATTTCCTTTGTCGAAACCATATGTCTAGAAGCTCCAGAATCTATGATGAAGCTAGGTGAGCTTGATGTGCCAGCAACCAAGGCATGCACTCTCTCTCTCTGTCTTCTGAATTTGATCCTCTTTCCTTCTTCTTTGAGCATTCAGGAAGGGAGATGTAATTCTTCTCTAGGAGTTGGGTCAACATGTCAATTTGATTCTTCATATAAGAGCTCTTAGGATGATAGCCCTTACTACAGTATGTGCACTTGCTCATTTCTCCTTTATTCTTCTTCTTCTGGTAGTTCTTCTTGGAACCTTGGGGCTCCTCTTGAAACTTAGACTTGTCTCTCTTTTGCTCAAGTGGCTTTTTAGATTTTTCTTTCTTTTTGAATCCACCCTTGAATCTCCAACAACCAAAGCTTGGTCTTTGGAAGGTTTGATGGTTGCCATAATCACTAATTTATCTTTCTCTTGTGTGAGGGATTCTATGAACTATGCAACTTAGGCATCTTCCAGGCTCGAGCTGTTGTTGGTACCCATTTTGTCACCATTTTTGGGTTAAATACTTTACATATTAACGCATGTTTTGTTACCTTTTTGCGTCTTTTGCACCATGTAGCTCACCATTCAAGCCTCAGGTATGAATAAATTTAAGGTTTATGTCAATTCTGTTTATTATAATCATTTTACGATTTCAATGGTTAAAATTGACATGTTATGAAGCGCATTTGATATATTAATTCATGTGTATAATTTTTTGCAGGTTATATGGTCTTTTAGATAGGCTAACAAATAGACACATGTTCAGCTAGATATATGGAGATCATATCTAGCTTGCTGTCCAGATCACTAAATAGACCACGCATCGTAGGTATTAGATTTCTATGCGTTAAAGGCATGTAAGTAACCATGAACTATTGTGACCATGCACCAGCATCTTAGCATCAACCTTCTTCTGGAAGAAGTACTTATCTAATGTCTCTGTGTGACACCTTGACGTCGGCTCCGATTAAGACTGAAGTCATATGCTACAGTGCACGCCAGAAGGAACCCAATCGGCGAAGGAGAAGGAACTTTCATCTGTTAGTTGTTAATGTAATTATTTGCTAAAATGACTACCTTATCGTGAAGAGTAGTCGACCACTAAAGGGTCAACTTGCTCACCCTCCATAAAACAATGTATATATAGGCGTTGTTATGCGATTTAGAACGAGTCCTTTTTTGATATGATCAGCCAAGTTTGAAAACTCTGTATTGCTACCCTTTAATTTAATGAAAGTTCTATTGCACTGTGTATGATCGTGTTTCATTGACAAGGCATTACTCTGTTTTCTAGGAGGGTCCCTCGACAACAGATTTTTTACATCTTTGTGTAGGTTCTGTTATTTCTTTTCTCTACAATTAGTATAACTTTGCTTATAAGTTGTTTGTGTAGTTTTGTTTCTGTAATCATTTATGTTTTCTGTAGCATATATTTCAGTTTAATATTATGCTGATTATGTAGGTTTCTTTTATCAGTTAGCAACCGGTTGCACCTAGAATAGATTTCAAGTTCTTCTGCAAAGTCTTTATAATTTATTGCTTGATTTCTAGACTAAATTCCTTTGATTGAATCATAGTAAATTTAGTTTTAGTTATTTCAGTTTTTGTTATAAATTTGCTTAAGAGTATTTCACTCTATTCAATGATGTAATTTCCCTTTTCGAATTATGAAATTAGCTTAGGTTATATTGTTATGGAATTCAATCATTAAGTAGGTTTACTTCGTGTTTTTACATTGCATTAGCATATGCATAAGACAGTTGCCTTCAATAAATCATTTAAATTTATTGTTTCCTTAAAGATTTAGTATTTTCTCAAACATACTGTCATTCAGACAGCCTGTCCCACCCTTTATACGAACCTTCGTTTCCACCTGTTATCCAGTCGATCATTCAGTCTTGTGTGTCTTTACTCTATTTTAAGCTTATTTTCTTAGTTTTCTGATTTTGTCTTGATAGTAATGGTTAGATAATGATTGTATTTTCTCTTAAGACCTTTAGATAAAGTTGTTTAGACTCCTTGTTAAACCTTATTTCTCTTTCTTCTTTCTTTTTACTTTATGCCTAGGAATTATGTCATGTAGTTTAACTCATTGTGTTGATTTGTAATTGAACCTATGATTTAAGTTGTTCCTTTGTATATGAATTCTAAGTTACATGCATTAATAGATTAAGTGGTTTACACATTGCTTATAGTTATACAATTTGTTCTTTTAACCATGCAATTGTTAAAAGAATCCATAAAAGAGAATTTAGATCATCTTCTAAGTTTTCTGTTTGTTCATAAATCATGTCTACTTTCTTATAGTATTTTGTAAATAGGAATTATTTGTGTATAAATAATCATGTTTACTATTTCTTGTAACTGCACATTTCTCAGTTTACACATTTTTGTGGAGATCAAACTAGACTTAATCCCATTTATCTTTTACACTTCTTTTGAGAGCCATTTTGACACCTCTCCTGCTCCAGTTCACATTACAGTAAATGCTTACCCTTAAAATAATCAAGGAGAGTGGTGGAATTAAGATGATTTAGTTTGATTTATGTACACTAGATAATGTATGTATAATTTTCCAAAAGTAGTATATTGTAAATCCTTCTTGATGTAGTCATTCTTTCAAGTAAAATCAATCTCTCTAGATAGAATAGTTCATTGTCATAACATTGTTTATAATTTGATGTCACTCTGCCTAGACCTATGTTTTTATTGACTTAACTATATTAGATCCTTAGGAGTTCAACTCAACGTCTTTCAATCTTTAGCTTATTAAAGTATTACCATGATACCAGGCTACCTTTGCATATATTTTGTAGCAACTCTAAGCCTACTAACCTCGGTCGATAATTAAATATTAGGTAAATTATTCAAGAGAATATTTTGCCCAACATTTTTGGCACCATTACTGAGGAGTTGTTTCGTAAGGTAGAATAAATGTAGGCTGGTAACGGGGGAGCGATAAGATGAGAGGTAAGAACCTATGCATCTGTTATAACAGGCATCCCCAAATCCAGTAGTAGTAGTAGAGGATTGATTCGTTAAGATCGTAAAATTTTGTTAAGTTTTTGCAAGAAATTTTTTTGACCTCAACCATCAACTCAGTGAAAAGTCATCGAAAAAAAAACACTTAACCTAGAAACAGGACCTGAGGGCCTTATTCTTGAAAAAATTTCAAAAGAAGTAACTAGGGAACCTCTTAATCTTCCACTAAGTAACAAAGTGAGATAATATAACTCTTGAAGTGGGGGAGCTGAACTTTATTAATTTTTTTAATCTTACCTAGGTGGAAGCTCTCTTTGGTAATAGTAACCCCACACATTGACACATCCACAGTAGCATATCCTACTCCTATAAGAACCAATAAAAGAATGGTTTATCAGAGTAATATTTTTCTTGGAAAAGCAAGTTGATTTTCCCCATTCCCACCTCGAAAGAAACCTTCTAGTTACACTCACTCTAGAAACCAAACCTACATAAAGAACCAGGAAGAAGAACGAGCAGCAAAAAGCAATGTCGAGCAGCAAAAAGCAATGTCTAACCAAAATGTAAAACTAAGCATCCTCGACAGGGATGTCCATTAAAAAAAATTCCTCCATGTTATATATGCATGGGGCATCATGTTTTTCCCTAGGGGATCAAGATGGATCCTAACAAGATAAAGGTAATCATTGGAATTCTCTCTCTAAAGACTCTTCCTCCTCCTGATTCTTAAAAATATTATAGGTCATCATCATTTGTAAATATGTGAGTATGCATATATCTCTTTGAATAAGTAAGAGTCATGTCTAATCATAGGGGACTCTTCTTATATGTTTTCAAGAATAAAGTAAATCATCTAATAAATGGGTTTGAAATCCAATTACAAATGGGTATTTTCTATATGATATTACCTAAAAAGGAAAATGATCTAAAAACACTAACATCATATATTAACTTTGAAGTATTAATTTTCAAACCATTTATTTTATAATTTTGTTATGCTTTATATACGATGGTTTGATTCAGATATGTACATTCCCGATTACTTTAACAAGTGCTCAAAAGATCCACTTCAATTATCATGTTTTCTAGAATTTTAACACCTAGAGATTACTAGTCCATCTACACTTGTTATCAAAACTTGACTCTTAAATATTTTTTAGAACACTCTAGGATAAGTGGAATTTCTGCTTGTGGGGAACATTATCTTTTATAAATAAAATATACTGATAGGCCCACGAACACCTCTAAGTTATTCTCTTTTGACATGATATATAATTAAGTCCATTTTATGAAAAAAAAATTCTAACTCATGTGTTTAGTAGGGCTTAGAACGGTCTAGTACCAATCAACTTCCTATACTCAGAATCTTTATACAAGGAAAACATGCCAGGGTACTAAATAGGCTTGCTGGTAGCGGGTCAATGCTAAGTAACAACCTAACAATAAGGAATTTCTATAAATGCAAGTAAACCTGTCAGGATACTGAACAGGCTCATTGGCAGCGGGGCTATGATTGCATGGTACCAAGATAAACCTACCGGGGTACTGAACATGCCAGCTGACAGTGGGGCAATATCAAGTAAATGAGATCTGGTTAATGCACCACTAGGCACATGGTTTAACAGTAAAATATGTTTAGTCCTATTGTTTATGATTTCATTAAAGAATAATTGTAATATGGCCCTGGATCCGACAATATGAATTCAATCAATATCTAGGATATGTTTATCCTAGAAATGGGACCCATAGTTGTAAACTCCTATGAATTCGAAGGTGAGCTCAATAATTTTTGAGATGAAAAGATATCCTTACAACAAGGAAAGGGTGACTAGTTTTACTTATGGTCCTTTCACTTATCTCTTCATCACATGGTAGATGATAAATTAATACAATTATATATTTGAGCACTGTTATTTTTCGATAAATATAATATCTGAATCCTTTCCATTTTTAGTTTTCTTTCTTTTACACACTTACAACAACATGATTGAACTATCTTAATTTATTTTGGAAATTACTTAGTTTTCTTGCATGGCTTGGGGACATGCCATATATTTGGTTTGGGGGAGGATTAGCCTGACTGTCTATCTTTATTTTTACTTATAAAGGACTCATTTCCAAATGATAAAGTGTTTGCAGGATAATGAAAATAGCGAAATCAGTTTTAAAATACTGGATGAATAAGGAAGAACACCAAAAAACTATTTCATATAACTTCTTTGAGACCGAGAAGCTTAGGAAAATCCACAATTAGCAGCAGTTTGATCCAGCAAGCTCATTTTTTTACAGAAAATTATATGAAGGATTATATGAAGGGTCGAATGTCAGTATGAATAAGAAGTCAAATGACAAGCTCAATAAATTTTTTATGATATTTTCGTATCTATAATTAAGTGTTGGCTTAATTTTTGGGTAAAAACCTGAGTCATACCATTAGGGTCACATCCACATGATATTATGACTAATGTCGATTCATTATAGTATGAATTAAATCTAATATGATTTTATTTCATCCCTATATGGATGTGATACGACCTTCGGGTACCTTTTAGTTATCATGACTCTTCCATCTCCATTATTCTCCTTTTCTGCTCACACACATAAGCTATCAGATAAGCTGACCTCCTTGTTGAACTAAGGTTGTGGTTACGAATTTGGTTATATAGTCACATTAAGTTACACGTTCAACCTTTCCAAAGCTTTCTTTGGACATGTTTGAACCAACTAAAATTTTGAAACCCATTCAATCACGCGATTTAGATGGCACACGTTTCAAAAATTTCCATAATGGCACGATCATTTAGGCATGCCCAGCTGTTTGCATGATCATTTGGTAGGTTGAATGCGGCATGCTTTAAAACTAGCACTGTGCAAACCTTCTCCCATTCTATCGCTATCACTAATCATTATCACTGTAGAGCATTTTGGCCACCTTTCTCTCATATTTCCTGAAAACCATATACCCCTTCCTCTGTTTCCATGATGACGAATCGATTCGAGCCAGAAAGTTACCAGGATCTATTTCAAATGACACAGTTCAGGGAATGTAGGGGAGTTTTTTTTTGAGCCAGTTGGAACTTGTTCCTCCATTCGTTGCAAGGTTATGATGATGAAATATCATTGTTGTTTGCAATGGGGTTCGATGGGAGGACTGTCAGGGTAGGTCACCTTTCCTTCCAAGTCATTGAGGAGTCGATTTTCCATGCCACTAAGCTTCCTCGAGAGGGTGAGGGATGGCACAAAAATTGGTTTATTCCACGAGCATCACATAATTTTTCTCTCAAGCCCGAGTTTCGGTATGTATCAGGCGTAAAAGGATACCATAATAGTTGGATAAAGATGGAATACATCAATCCGTTGACAGTAATTATTCATCTGGTTACCTGCAAAGGTAAGTTTTCAAATCCTGTCACCTTTAGTCACTAGATCACTTTGTCGATACTAGATTTTTGAATAAATTCCCTTTCTTTTTCATCCATAGCTTAGAAAAAATGTCAAATTTGGTCAGAAAGAATACCCTTCATCGCAAGAGTAGTCTATACCACCACAGTTTAATCAAACTGTTAATTCTGGACTAGCTCAAGGAGCGAAACCAACCTTGGGAGACTTTTGTATTCAAGGTGATCAACACCCACCTTAATATCCATAAATGATCTTGTCATTTACACCATGATTCAATACCAACCTCACCCATAGAAGAGGAAAACCCCAACATTGTTGAACTTGACGAAGATTTCTCAGAACCTAACTCACCTATGCAAAATACACCTACTAGTCCCATGTTCTATGAATTTGTACCTCTTTCACGACCTTGTACAAGAAGACAAAAGGATAAAAGTGTTCAGTGTATGCTCCGACCAAGTACCCAGACTGTAGTTCATCCTGATGAGCATACTGGTCATCCAGATGATGAGGCTGAGGTAGAGAAAACCAACCCAAATTCATCCATGTTAGTATTAGCTAGTCTTTCTGGCGAGTTACTCAACGACACCGATCAAATGGAAATTCCTGCATCTGTCCAGGATATCAGCCTTGAATACCCCCTCCCTACTATTGATTTGGATCCACCTTCAACATAAATGAGTCCTACACGACATTTTAACTAGTCCCTAGAGCCATCTACACCACAACATCCAACACTAGATCAGTTAAATTCTGAGTTAACACAATCAACGAAGCATAATGACGTGTATGTTAAGTTAATTTTTAGAGCTTCGCGAGGAAAATAAAGAGTTGCGGTTACAGATTAAGACTATGGAGGACCTCCACAAGACCGTTAGCTTATAGCAGAGGGATCAACAAGCAAGGCGTGCCCTTTCTAAGGCTCAGGCTAAGAAGTTGAAATTAAAACAATATGTTTCATGAAAGTTGGAGGCAGCTGCTGATGCAGCTCTGCCTCCTTCCTAATGCTATCTTTTATTCTCTCACCAGTTGGACCTGGCATTATTTCGATTTGGGGGAATGTTGGTCCCCATTTTGTCACCATTTTTGGGTTAAATACTTTACATATTAACGCATATTTTGTAACCTTTTGGCAACTTTTTCACCATGCACCTCACCATTCAAGCCTCAGGTATGAATAAATTTAAGGTTTATGTAAATTATTATCATCATTTTATAGTTTGAATGGTTAAAATAAACATGTTATTAAGCACATTTGATATATTAATTCATGTGTATAATTTTTTGCAGGTTATATGGTCTTTTAGACAGGCTAACAAATAGACAGGTACTCAACTAGATATATGGAGAGCATATCTAGCTTGTCGTCCAGATCACTAAACAGACCACGCATCATTGGTAGTATATTTTTGTGCATTAAAGGCATGTAAATGGCCATGAACTATTGTGACCACGCGCCAGCATCTTAGCATCAGCCTTCTTCTAGAATAAGTACCCATATAATGTCTCTGCGTGACACCTTGACACCGACTCCGATTAAGACTGAAGTCATATGCTGCATCGTGCGCCATAAGGAACCCGATCTGCGAAGGAGAAGGAACTATCATCTGTTAGTTGTTAATGTAATTATTTTCTATAATGAATTCCTTATCGTGAAGAGCATTTGACCACTAAAGGATCGAATTGCTCTCCCTCCATCAAAGAATGTATATATAGGCATTGTTATGCGATTTAGAACGAGTCCTTTTTTGATATGATCAGTTAAGTATGAAAACTCTGTATTACTACCCTTTTAATTTAATGAAAGTTCTATTGTGCTGTGTATGATCATGTTTCATTGACAAGGCATTACTCTATTCACTGGAAGGCCCCCTCGACAACATATTTTTTACATCTTTGTGTAGGTTTTGTTATTTCTTTTCTTTGCAATTAGTATAATTTTGCTTATAAGTTGTTTGTGTAGTTTTGTTTCTGTAATCATTTATATTTTCTATAGGATAGATTTCCATTTAATATTATGCTGATTATGTAGGTTTCTTTTATTAGTTAGCAACCAGTTGCACCTAGAATAGATTTCAATTTCTTTTGCAAAGTCTTTATAATTCATTGCTTGATTTCTAGACTAAATTCCTTTGATTGAATCATAGTAAATTTAGTTTTATTTATTTCAGTTTTTGTTATAAATTTACTTAAGAGTATTTCAGTCTATTCAATGATGTAATTTCCCTTTTCGAATTATGAAATTAGCTTAAGTTATATTGTTATGGAATTCAATCATTAAGTAGTTTTACTTCGTGTTTTTACATTTCATTAGCATATGCATAAGACAACTTCCTTCAATAAATCATTTAAATTTACTATTTCCTTAAAGATTTAGCATTTTCTTCAAACATACTGTCATTCAAACAGCCTGTCCCACACTTTATACAGAACTTTGTTTGCACCTGCTATCAAGTCTCTCATTCAGTCCTGTGTGTCTTTACTCTGTTTTAAGCTTATTTTCTTAGTTTTCTGATTTTGTCTTGATAGTAATGGTTAGATAATGATTGTAGTTTCTCTTAAGACCTTTAGATCAGATTGTTTAGACTCCTTGTTAAACCTTATTCTTTCTTTTTACTTTATGCCTAGGAATTATGTCATGTAGTTTAACTCATTGTGTTTATTTGTAATTGAAGTTGTGATTTAAGTTGTTCCTTTGTATATGAACTCTAATTTACATGCATTAATAGATTAAGTGGTTTACACAATGCTTATAGTAATACAATTTGTTCTCTTAATGATGTAATTGTTAAAAGAATCCATAAAATAGAATTTAAATCATCTTCTAAGTTTTCTGTTTGTTCATAAATCATGTCTACTTTCTTATAGTATTTTGTAAATATGAGTTATTTGTGTATAAATAATCATGTTTAATATTTCTTGTAATTGGAAATTTCTCAATTTACACATTTTTGTGGAGATCAAACTAGACTTAATCCCATTAGCTTTTACACTTCTTTTGAGATCCCTTTTGATACCTCTCTTGCTCCAGTTCCCATTACAGTAAATGCTTACCCTCAAAATAATCAAGGAGAGTGGAATTAAGATTATTTAGTTTGATTTATGTACACTAGCTAGTGTATGTATAATTTTCCAAAAGTAGTATATTGTAAATCCTTCTTGATGTAGTCATTCTCTCAAGTAAAATCAATTTCTCTAGATAGAATAGTTCATTGTCATAACGTTGTTTATAATTTGATGCCACTCTACCTAGACCTCTGTTTTATTGACTTAACTATATTAGATCCTTAGGAGTTCAACTCAAGGTCTTTCAATCTTTATATTATTAAAGTATTATCATGATACTCTTTACCTTCGCATATATTTTGTAGCAACTCTAAGCCTACTAACCCCGGTCGATAATTAAATATTAGGTAAATTAGTCAAGACAATATTTTTCCCAACAACTGTCAACTTGGTGGCATGGAAGGTCGAAACAAACACTGAATAGTTAGGACCAAGCTTAAAGAGTATGGCCAAGACTAGTTTATCTTCCTTCTTTTCAATCCCACACTATTTTAGCTTCAAAACAAGGGCCTTAAACTTGGAAAAGTAGAGTTACAATGATTCGAAGCTACTAGGACTCAAGGAGATCAGCTCATTCTTGATTTGATGTCCTCTCATCTCATCTATCTTTCCAAAAATATTTTCAAGATTCTCCCACACTTCATTAGGTGATGTCAATCCATCAATATGGAACATGAGGTCTCTTGAAATGCTTAGACACAAAAGACCATAGGACTCATCCCTACTGTTGCGCCATTTAATTTTCTCTACAGTTGCATTGGGCTCTGCCTCCATTTCCATAGTCATCCTATAGATACCTTTCACTCTCAAAAATATCTCCATCTCATCTTTCCACTCAAAGAAATTGAATGGAATCAAGATGATCTTTTGAGATTGGTCCATAGCTCAGTAGTTGTGCCCTCAAGTCAGCAGAATGCACTCCTAGTCAATCATGTCAAACCTGCAATAACAATTTGGAAGGAGAGAAATAGATATACAAAGGATATGATACCACGTGGAAATTGAACCCAAGAGATAGAACAATTACACTCACAAAATTGCTAATCAAACATGCAAAATTAACACCAAAGGAGACTGAAATTGGAGCATAACACTAGTCTATATTGAGTAATTGTACAATATCCAACCTTGTGAAGTAATAGTATTTTGTAATATATAATTACATGAGAGGTTCAAATGCATAAGTATGCCATTCGAAATAGTAAAAAAGCGGGCTTACCAAATCTAGTCAAATCCCCCATAGGTGCATAAAGCAGTTTCAAAATCTATGAAGATGCTAATGAATTTGCTAAGTCAAGTGGGAAAGCTAAAGAGGGATGGAAAGAAAATTCATACATGCTTTTATTTGGAGAAAAGGAGGGAGGATGATGTGGGAAAA
Source organism: Pseudotsuga menziesii (assembly GCA_001517045.1). Classification (NCBI taxonomy): domain Eukaryota; kingdom Viridiplantae; phylum Streptophyta; class Pinopsida; order Pinales; family Pinaceae; genus Pseudotsuga; species Pseudotsuga menziesii. Next base: position 177,644 of record LPNX010551407.1, on the reverse strand, counting down.
AAACAAGGCAGTTACACCTAGACTAGCTTTTCCTTTTTCCTTAAATAAACTATAAAGCAAGGTAGATTTTTAGAGAAAACAAATATGCACTTTAGAGAATCTAGAATAAAGCAGACATGCTAAAATTGGACTACCCATGTGCAGTTTAAGCCTTGTTACAATGCTTATATTTTTACAAAAATGCTTATATATATTTTAGTTTTAGTTTTATACAAGTAAGGAGTGGGGTAGGGTAAGGTGAGGTCTAGACACATGGGGACTTCACTCAGTGAACCTATCACATAGCACATTCAATAATGGAATATTAAAGAATACCCTTAATTTATTTACATATTGGTCCAAAGTCCTTTTGTTGAAACCCCCTACCAATACCTAAAACCTCTCCACCACCCCTTTTTATTCCCTAATACTTATAAACCCCCCTACACCCCCATCGTAAACCCCTCATCTCCCCTAATACCTGCAATATATTGGCCTGATTTTTAATAAATTTAAAACCCACAATATGAACTAACGTGTTAGGATATTGGTCAACTAGTGAATCCCCCATGTCTAGACATAAGTTCAACATCAAAGTTTTATAGGGGCATGCTGAACAGACCTCATCTTGTCTCTTTATAATGTTTATTATGGGGTGGGGTGGGGTCTTGACAAAATTTATATATCAAATTTTTAATGTGGTGGGGGTGGGGTCTTAACAAAAGTGTAGAAATTGAACCCAAGAGATAGAACAATTACACTCACAAAATTGCTAATCAAACCTGCAAAATTAACACCAAAGGAGACTGAAATTGGAGCATAACACTAATCTGTATTGAGTAAGTGTACAATAGCCAACCTTGTTAAGTAATAGGCTATTGTAATATATAATTACATGAGAGGATCAAATGCATAAGGATGCCATTCGAAATAGTAAAAAATCAGGCTTACCAAATCTAGTCAAATCCCGCATATGTGCATAAAGCAATTTCCAAATCTATGAAGATGCTCACGAATTTGCTAATTCAAGTGGGAAAGATAAAGAGGGATGGAAAGACAAATCATACATGCTTTTATTTGGAGAAAAGGAGGGAGGATGATGTGGAAAAAAATAAGGCAGTTACACCTAGACTAGCTTTTCCTTTTGCCTATATTTAGCTATAAAGCAAGGCAAGTTTTCAGAAAAAGAAGATATGCACTTTAGAGAATCTGAAATAAAGCAGATATGCTAAAATTGGTTTCCAGGATGTTTCCCAAGCGCTCCATGACTCATTTTTAGCAATTGTTGACTTCTAGGACATGTAGAAGGCAACTAACATAGAACATAATCTAGGAATCTAGGTAATAAGACAAAAATAATTAAATTCATGTCCAGTTTAGGTAACTATGGGTTGGTTATTCTAACAAGAAGTTCTATATCAATGTTTTAGTGTGGTGGGGTGGGTATTGACAGAAGTTCAACATCAAATTTTCAAATTTTTATTGGGGTGGGGTGGGGTCTTGATAGAAGTTCAACATCATCAATTTTTTATTGGGGCGGGGTGAAGAGACCTAATATATTTATTGGTCTTTGAAGTAAGTTTGGTATCTAAATGGTAAAGTAGATAGTATTTTTTGGTTATATTTTTGTTGGTGATTGCAGTAAGTTTGGTATCTAAATAGTAAAGTAGATAGTACTTTTTTTGATAGAATATAAAAACAAATAAATAAATAAATAAAATATTATTTTGAATTATATATATAAATTAAAGAAAATTTTAGGATTTAAGTAGTAAAGTAGATAGTTTATTTTGTTAGAATTATAAAAATAAATAAATAAATAAGATATTATTTTTAAAAGATATATAAAGTAAATTTTAGTATTTGATTTATATGTATTTGTTTTCATGCCATTTGTTTCTTAAAGTAAAGACAAGGATTATATTATATATTATTTGTTTTCATATAATTTTCCTTTTTAAAGGAAATTCACAGATCACACATATATATAACGAATTTTTGTGAGTTTTATAGTGAAATATTTATGAGTTTTATAATGAAACAATACAACTTCATAGTGAAAGAAGAGGTTGGATAGTATGTAATAATACTAGTGGTGAAAATGAAAGTCACTTTCTATTAGAATACCATACCCACATTAGATAGTGGTTTCATTGTCGATATCATTTTGGTAAGGGATTTCAATATTGACATATCCCAAACCACTACCACAAAAAAAGACTATTTGAATTCATTCAAAGCCATGTAATGACATTATTAGAAAATAGACCAATAATAGATTCAGTAACATCACCGACTCTTCAGTCAATGAAACTATACCATAGTTCCTTCATTCATGGAATATTAAAGAATACCCCTAATTTCACAAGAGTTTGATAAATACATACCAAAATAATTTTGTTGAGCCCCCCTCCCAATACATATTTCCAATTAAAAAACTATATTTTTACGAGATATTCCCTCTTTTTTCTAGACAGCTCTTTTTATACCCCCCAATACATATAAACCTCCCATTCCCTACTATTCACCTGCCAATACCTACAATATATTGAGCTTATTTTTCACAATTTAAAAAACCCTCTTATGAATGAACATGATAAGATATTAGTCAACAAGGTCAATTCCCTTGATTAACATTGATCTACTAGTTTTCCTCAGATATCTTTTTTTTAAATGTTCATTTTAACATACTTGAAACCTATTAAACTTAAATCACTATGCCATTTGTCTTTCATTCCTTTGTGTAACTTGATTGAGCAATATATTATCATAAAATTAAATAAACACTTGCAACAATAATCACATATACAATTCCATCAATTGTATATATGAACTACCTTATTAACATTATATAATGATTGAATGACATTTGCATTTTAACTTTTATGTAATTATTTGATATGCAATCAAATTATTTGTTCCATTTATTCTTGTTTTAACAAAACAAATATAATCATTTTGCATTGTTAATACGTTTATGTAACACATTGAATACCCTTTGTTGATAGCATATTTACAGTGGCTTCGTATAGCTTTGTTGACCATGCTTCCCTTTGTTGATAGCATATTTACAGTGGCTTCGTATAGCTTTGTTGACCATGCTTTTTTGGGACACTCGAGAGATCCATGGTTCTGGCATTGTATTCTTTGGATATTCATTTTTCCTTCACTTCAATATATTGAATTTATTTTCATTTTTTTAAATAAATATAATCATTTTTCATTGTTACTATGTTTATGTAACATATTGAGTACTTTTTGTTGATACCATATTTACAATGGCCTTTCATAGCATTGTTAATCATGGTTCTTTGGACGCTTAAGAGATCCATGGCTAAAACGTATCATTGTAGTCGTTTGGATATCCATTTTTCCAATACTTTGGTATATCGTATTTATTTATTTCAGAAGCAATATTTTTCACATAGATATGGATTCCTCAAAAGATAAGGAGCGTCTGAATTACACATAAAAATTAAAGTGGTATTGTGGTTAATGATCATTGAAAACATTTCATATTTGATATCTTTACATTGTTTTAAACACAAAAAACATGTTACATGTTTACTATGTTTTAATAATTTAACAAACAACATATGTATTGTTGTTTATGAGAATGAACACTGACAAAATCAATGCTTCGATTGTCACACACCTAAAAAATCGTAAATAAAAATAATTGTACATGCATTTAACTAATAATAGTCATACAACTCTTAACAAGTAGTATTACTCATGAGTTAATTAATGATGTTTATGTAAGTTACTTATATCATTTCTCTTCCTATGTCAAGTTTCACCAGCCATGGTAATGACGAAGTCTATCCATTGCATATAGCCACACCTAAAGGTGATGTTTTACAGTTTCTTGCTTTAGTTTTTATTGTCATTCCTAGGGCCTTACTAGGCTAAGGGTTGGGAGACTATACCATAATCTTCATCCCACCTTGTAATCTTATAAGGTTTTATGATAAGGCTTTATGTGGCCACGAGCTTTACCATAGTCCTAAGCGCATGGTATAAGGTATTGTTAAGGACCTTGGTACTAATGGCACGAAGGGTATAAATCTTGAACACGGATATGGACATGGGTTTGAACCATGATTTTTCATTGTTAATATAATATATTATATCGTTTCTTATATTTTGCAATAGTTTTATGTTATATGATATGGTTCTTAGTATAGTGTTAAAGGTTCGATGATAATGATTGAAAATCCATCATTTGATTTGGTAGAGGGTTTAAAAGTATCGTACTTGAGCTGAATTGCATTAAAAGCATGTCCTAGATGCGAGTTGACAGTACAACAAGGATTCCATGCTAGCCTTGAGATATTATTTCTGCAATCCACCTGTAAGGTTTTATAGTTAGGGTTTTGCAAGAGTTTAATATATGCCTTTGTTGTCTGAACCCTGCATTCTTAGTTTGTTTGGTCTATAAGAGAGAGAGTCGAGCTCTACTCTGTTAATGGTGATTTGTTTGGTTTCTTCATGTAATCACTGCTATGGTGTTCGATGGAAATGCAACTAGTTTCTTACCAAGGTATTCTTATGCTTGTTCATGGAATCCATGGTCGTCTGGAACTCATTGCTTCACTCTGCCATCGATTCCAGTTCTTTGCTTCCCTTCACCAGGTACACTTGGTTTAGCACTACAAGTTTTTAATTGAAGGTTTCTTTTTAATGCATTAACTGTAACTGACACTCCAATTTTTGTTTGTATAGGCAGAGGAGGATTAAGGGTCTCCTCAGAGGAGCCGACCCGTGGCCTCACTACAACTCACACATGGTAAGAGTAATAGCATTTAATGTTCAATATTGTTTATAGGGTTTAATAAAAAAAATTTACTGTGACTGTGTTCTGAATGTTTTAGGAGCACTAGTGAGGGAGGAGACATGGTCCAAACCCTTCATTCTTGGTTTTTTTAGCTTATAAGAGAGATATTCGAGCTCTGCTCTATTAATGGTGATTTGCTGTGTTTCTTGGTGTAATCACTGCTATGGTGTTTAATGGAAATGTAACTTGTTCTTTCCAATTTATTTTTGTGCTTATTCTTAGCGTCCATGGTTGTCTGCAACTCGTTGCTTCACTCTACCATCGATTCCAGTTGTTTGTTACCCTTGACCAGGAACGCCTGGTTTAACGCTTCAATTTTTTAAATAAAGGTTTCTTTTTAATGGCTTAACTGTAACTTACACTGCAATGTTTGTTTTTACAGGAAAACGAGGAATAAGGGTTTCTGTGGAGGATCCGACCTGTGGCCTCACTACAACTCACACTGTTGATGTGTTTGCAACTTTGGAATGTACTCACTTGTATATCTTATAATGTACCCCGATGTTCCTATCGACAGAATCATTTGTATTTCATTGTACCCCGATGTTCCTATCAGGAGAGTCATTAATATAATAAAGTCATGTAAAGTCATTGAGGTTAACCCTCCATTGTAATTCAAGGAAATAGTCCCCACAATTGAGTTGGGGTTAAGTCTCCCTATTGATTGGGGGGGCAAAGTTGCCACAGTTGAGGGGCACTAGGGTTATTCGACTTTCCTAGAGATGTCGGCCCTGGTAAGTAATTGTCAACTTAGAAATCAGTATAAATAGAGAGTGATCCTCTCTATTTGAGACACACACTCACCCATCTATAGCACATAGGTGAGAGAGAAGAAGCTCGCTCAAGTGAGAGAGAGAATATATGTTGGAGATCATCTTTTTGTCTTTGGGTTTTACTACTGCCATTGGTGCTCATTCTATCTCTGAGGAAGTTGCGAAGTCTCATCCTTTATGGTTTCCCCAAGGAAAATATTTGTGTCTATTGTATCTTATGATTGATTGTTATGCATGTTATTCTTGCATATAAGATCCTAATATCATATAGTCTACTTGATAAAAATCTAACATGGTGAGCGAACTTGAGAAGAAGACACTGTGCGACTGCAGAAGCTAGGGATTCTTGCTTTTTCAGTCTCTCTCCACATATCATCAGCAAAATGAGGCTAGGATAACTCTCCATTGAAGGTCACATATTTCTGTTGAAGCAGAATTTGATTCCGGGCATTTTCATTTTTTGACCTACCACTGTAGTGACAATTAGGGATTTTAACAGAAGTGGAATTTTTGAGTGAGCCCAACATACGATTTCTCTCTTCGTCAAAATCGAAATTTAGAGACCAAGGTCGAAATTTTTGGTTGGGTAAAACACTGGGAAAGTCAAACCCTAATTTGACCCCGGACATGAAAACCCTAAAATACTAAAACTACTAGTTTTGGTAAATTCTCTATATCTTGATATTGGACAAGGATCAGAAGCCGAAATTTTTACAGGAAAAATAAACGTTCACGCTAAACACTGCATAAAACTTTCAGCCTTATATTCTCTATAGTCTAGGAGATATGATTTCTCAAAATCAAGGTTCCAGCCTTTTCTAGGATTCATCCCTAAACATGACACCTAGGGATAATTGCTATATCTAGGGATATGAAGGTACAAATGAAATTTATCAAGATGTTCTAGATAGGGCACGGACTTTAATTTATATCATAAATGTTTCAGACCTTGAAGGTGAAAGAGCGACATGTGGAAGTTCGTACAATTCTCTATGCTGAAAAATCCTGAAAGAAGACACCTTGGGAAAACTCTCGTAACTCCCAATTGGTGAAAACTATGGTGTTGGAAATAAGATAGAGAATGTTACCTCACTATGAAATTTCAGACACAGGGGAGCATTACTTTCGAAGATACTGCAGAAACAATTTTAGACAATTCTGTAGAAGAAATTGGAAAACTAGGGCTTCCTGTTCTAGGAGCTTCCCTCCATTATTTTAAGAAAAAGGAGTACATTGGACAACTCACCTTGAAGGGGCCCATATTTCTATTGAATTATATCAGAAATATTCCAAGTTTTGAAAATTAATGTTTCTATGACAAACTATAGAAGGAACAAAGTCGACATAAGTCGACTTGAACGAAGACCGACTTAGTCAGCCGACTAAGTCGATGGGCCGACTAGTCGATCAGCTGACTAAGTCGATCGACCGACTAAACTAAAAGATTAGTCGACTTAACTAACAGTCGTGTCGGTTCACCGAACCGACAGGTAGTTATTTTATGTAACTGTTTGTAATTGGTATATATTAGGCTGTTGAGCCAAGCAAGAACTCAGTTCAGTTCTGTGCCTTGTATGAACTCACTACATTAATATAATATATTTTCTATCTGTTCTTGTCTCTTGTCTCTTATTTATGGTTATGTTTTAGTATGTATTATTGGTAACCTTATGTGATCTGTGAGATTACAACATTGGTTCCGTTGTCGGTAGTACATGTCTAAAATATAGGCTCACATATGATAACAGAGCAGGAGATCAAGGACTGGTGGAACCGTAAAGTTGCGAACTACTTGCAAAATTATGCCCGACGAAACAGATTAACAGTCGTTGAAGCTAGAGCCAGATTTTTCATAGAGACACATGAAAAATTTGTCGAGTCTGTACCACAACTGTTGAAGTAGCTTCTGGATGAGAAGATCGGACGCGACTAAAGAACAATAGTTTCTAGATAAACTGTTCAGAGGGGGCCGTACAAATCTGTCGGAGTGGTTTGAGAAAATCGCCGACGACTTCTGTGAGGAGCGAGCGGTCGAAGACAGGACATCAGTGGAAACTGTCAAAGAAAAATTCTACACAGATTTCACCGACCAATTCTTGTGCTCCCTGTTGACCTTGCTGTTCAAATTCTTGATAGATAAAGGAGCAGGACACATCGTCGAACCTAGACCACCCTTGTGCGAACAACCACCAAACACCAACTGGGCGGAAAAACAGAGGAAGTGGGAGAAATTTATTGCAGAAAGGGAGTGGGAATACTTCCTGAGCAAGTGATTCGAACTATCCGGGCTTTCTAAAAGTGTCGGGTAGGCTATGGGGGGGTAGCTGGTCATGTGTCGGAGGTAGAGTATAGTGGATCCTAGTCGACCTAAAGCCAATAGCTGTCACTAGTAATGAAAAGTCAACCGAAGGGAAATCGAAGGTATAGTATTGTAGGAAAGTATGTCGGACATTAAGAAAATCGAAAGGGACAAAAGATAGTAGCGAAGGGTATCTAGACGAGAAAGAGCAGCAGAGCTGCATCAAAGACAAAACCCTAGGGTGACCGACCGTGAGGAGATTCCGCCAGATTCGGGTCATGAACGACGCGGAGAGGGCGTAGAAGAGGAGGCGGCCCCTAAGGAAGAAGAAGTGTGGATAGAGCAGCCTGAAGCTCTCCAAATAACTGTCCCCGACCAAGGAGTAACCCTTTCCCCAGTAAATCCACGTACCACAATACAGACTATTATTGAAGACGACCTCCGACTGCGAGCTGGTGACATTACTATCTGGAGCCGACTAGGTGACGAACCATTCCCGGGATGACATCTTGTTATACGCCAACCACTTGAAGGGAATTGGGTGACCTTTCAAACGGCACCATCCTTTTGGAGTATCCACTTGCTCTTACCGACACATGAAGGAGCACCCCCCCTGCCACATACAGCTTTCGAATAAATCCAAGAGTCAGACCTGAGCATGCAAAGTTCCAGTGGACCATCAACAATATAAATCCACAAAAATCCACTGTACAACGCAAAATCGACCACCGACAGAGGAACAAGTTCCGTCGACCAAAACTCCTCAGGCTCGACTATATCAATGACCCCACCTCTTTCACCACCACCCACACCCCCACCTCCAACGACGTCAGATAATAGTGACAACGACTCAGACATGGGTCAGGGAACTACCCACATTCCTCTATATGAGGGGGATGAAGATCCCAGACGGCATTGGTTCATCTACGAGTCCATCTGGGATGAAAACCAGGTGAAGGATGAAGACCGACAGATGGCTCAGTTCGCAGGAGCCTTATGGAAAAGGGCTCTGACCGGGTATATGACCTTTTCAAAACGGCAACCCAGAGCAACAAAAGTTGAAATTAAAGTACAATTCTTATCCTTTTTCAAGACCCCAGATGCTAAGCACCTGGCTGCTAAAAAGCTCAAGACAACGCAGCAAAAGCCAGGGGAAACTATCCGCGATTATGACAAACGCTGGAAGGACCTGTTGAGTCAATTAGATTATGTTATTGATGAACAATTTCTAATTCAATGGTTTCTTGTAGGCTTATCACAAAAAACCGCAGACACATCAGTCTGGAAACCTTCAAGACATATGAAGATGCGCTGACCAAAGCTCTGCAAGTGGAAATGGATGAAGATATACCTGCCTATCCGACGGACCACAGGATCGAAGAACAGTTGGAAAGTGTCCAGAAGTCCTTGAAAGAACTGTCCCTCAAAAATCAAGAAATCTGGTGTACAAAATGTTCGACGACCGGACACACGAAAGATAATTTTTGACATGAATACAGCTGACAAGACGTCCAATTTGTGCAAACTAAATTCTTTTGCGACATTTTCCAGGAGACCGGGGATCATTCTACGAAGGAATGTTCGTTTAACATGAAGAATGCAAAAGCATCCTGGTGCGCCATCTGTGAGACAAAAAGTCACAATACGGTCGACTGTCAACTAAACCTAAAAAACAGACAGAACTATCAGGCGGTCTACCAGACGAATGCAGTGGCGTAAAGAAATGAGCAAAATAATACTAATGATTAGAACGGGCAATGATACGAAGGCCGACGATATGAGCTCCAGTACGACAATCGACGACAAGAGTTTGGCGGAAGAGGTCGATTCGTCGAGAATCACGACATCCGACCACGTCGATCTAGCGAGTGCTTCATCTACTATAAAGAAGGACATAGATGTGCAGACTGTCCTTACAAGGACAGAACTGACCTTAAATTTTGTACACATTGTGGGGTAGGCGATCACTCTCTGGAGGATTGTCCTACCATGTTAGAAAAAATCAATAATAAGAAGAATGTTAATGTCTTGTCTCGTGTACAAAAGCATGATATATTAACCACTAAAAATCTGCATATTGTCACTCGTCAAGGCACAAAAACAGGCCCTGATAACCCACAAATTAGTAAAATTAAAAACACAAATGGTTATCTGGATCCCTTGAAGGAAAAACAAACTTATCAAGAAGCCACACACATATTTCAAGACATTGCACATCAAGAAGATATTATTACTAGTCGACTTAGAACGGCACAGCAATTAACACATCTCATCTAAACCGACAAATCCGTAGCCCAGTTTATTGATTTATTACACGAAATAAAAAGCACTAACTGTGGAAAACAAACTAAGAACATTTGTAGCCTCAATCAAAAAGATAAAAACGATGTCGACCCACTTGTCGACCTAGAAATCGAAGGTTATCATGTCCGACAAGTGGTGCTCGATTTCGGGTCTCAGGTAAATATCATGACCAGAGATACATGGGAAAAGATGGGCCGACCTCGACTCTATGAGTCAGGAATTTACCTAAAACTCGCCGACCAAGGCCTTATTGAACCCATTGGGGTTTGGAAATATGTCGACACGACCATCAAAGAGATCTCGACTAAGGTTGATTTTGAAATCATCGACCCAAAAGAAGGATCTAGCTCCTTCCCCGCACTAGTTGGTCGACCGTGGGGATGAAAGATGAAAGCCTCCATCTCCCTAGACAAAGAATGAATTAAGTTAAAAGGAAATGGTCAAAAAGTCATCGTACCCATTAAACCTTCTCAAGGAGCACCTTGGACCGAACCGATTGATGAGGAAGTCGATGTCCGACAGCTTTACCAGATTCATAATAATACGGATTATACCGAGCCAAACATTTATGGGGAACTTCACTTAGGTAACCAAGACTCAATTGGTTACAATTCAGATGCTGAATTATATGACTGGGAGATGGAAAATTATGAAACAAAAGCAAGAGGGTGCTGGACTGTACAAAAGGTACAGAAAAACCCCACCCGATAGTGCTTCACTGTATCTATTATCCCCAAAGTCTTTGAAAACAAAATCCGGGAACGACCTACATTACAACCGACCAACTTACATAATACCCAACTGCCCAGGTATAAGGAATGAGAATCCCCAATAATGCACCTTGAACAAGTCTCTAAAAATATTGGAGAACATGGTAGACTTCAAAGCTTAGTGGAAACATTTATAGGTCAAGCAGCTAGATGGTGGAACACCCATCAGACAAAATTGCAGACCTGGACAACTGCTTCAACTTTATTTGTCGAACGATTTGGTGGGAAAAAGATAACTCAGGAAGCTCAAATCCCTATCTTTGTCCAAGGCCAAGACCCAGAAGAACACATCAAGCTTTGTGAAAAGGAGTGGCGACGGCTTGGACACAAAGATGAGCGAGCCTGGCCACATTTGTTCCCTTCAACCCTAGCCGACTTGCCTACTAAATGGTATAAAATGGAGGAGGCTAGAGGAGAAACCTTCTTTTGGCCTGAACTTAAAACAAATTTTATTAAGGACTTCCAGTTCATACCTTAAAATGAAAAGTTGGCTGAGACAGCACACCAAATCAAAAAGTTTCTTCAACCGACAGATAAACAATTCAACCACGACCATCGACAAATCCAAGACTGTAACAAGATACAAGCTGAATCAAAATCACAGTCGACACGATTACACTTGGAAAACGAACACACAGAGGGTAAGAGCTTTAGGTGGAAGACCGACCACATTGAAACAACCAAACCAATCTACTCAATCCTGAAAGTCGAGACCACCGACAAACCAGACTTAGACAGAATGACTGCAGCCGACTTTCCGACGAATTTCTCATAGTTTAAAGAAGGAAGTCGGCCGATCAATGAAGCTAAAGCACCGAAGTGGCTGTACGCCAAAGTGAAAACTAAGGAGGTCGACATTTCAAATGACGACTGTCCAAAAATAGCTAAGATTGGAGACTGCTGGAATGAACACCAAACCACCGAAATCATCAACTTACTGAAAGAATTCCAAGATGTCTTTGCAAGGGATTACAAAGACTTGAAAGGGTTAGTACAAGAAATGGGTGAAATGAAAATAGATACTAAACCTGATGTCCGACCTGTCAAGAAACGACCTTACAAACTAGCTCATAAGTATAAAGAGATAGTTAAGAAGGAAATAGACAACATGTTAGTAGCAGGAATTATTTACCCCATTGACCAGTCAGAATGGGCAAGTCCCATGGTCGTACAACCCAAGAATCATGACCCGACGAGGTTAAGAATTTGTGTCGACTTTAGGGAGCTCAACAAAGTCACACTCACAGATCCATTTCCCACCCCCTACGCTGATGAAATCCTGAATGAAGTTGCAGGCCATGAATGTTATTTTTTTACAGATGGATTTTCTGGATATAATCAAGTACCCATAGCCAAAGAGGATCAAAAGAAAACAACATTTGAATGTGAATTTGGGTCCTTTGCATATAGAGTTATGCCTTTTGGGTTGAAGAATGCACCTGCATTATTCTCACAAATTGTGGTCAAAACATTCCAAGAATATATCTATAAGACCATGGCATTATACTTCGACGACTGGACCATATATTCCACCCTAAAGGACCACTGCACATGGCTCCGACTTATGCTGGAGAGATGTCGACAGATAAAACTCTCCTTAAACATTAAGAAATGTACTTTTATGACTCCCATTGGCATACTATTAGGACATATTGTCTTCAAAGACGGTATAAAGGTCGACTTTGCCAAAATAAAAATCATCCTCGACCTAAAACCCCCAATAAACCCTAAACAGGTCCGGGTGTTATTGGGCCATACAGGATACTACAGGAAATTCATCAGACATTATTCAGATATGACTTACCCTCTGGAGGAACTACTAAAAGACGATCAGGAGTTTATATGGACGGAGGAATGCCAAATATCCTTCAACAAATTGAAAAGAAAACTGGTCGAGGCGCCCATACTTAAATTTCCAAACTGGTCGACTAAATTTCATGTACATATTGATGCATCAGGCATTGCAATTGGAGCCATCCTTACTCAACCAGGGGATGATGGGATGGATTACCCTATCGTATACAGCAGTCGAAAACTAAATAAAGCTGAAAGGAACTACTCGACCACTGAACGAGAAGCCCTAGGTATGGTCTTTGCTCTCCAGAAGTATCGACATTACCTATTGGCCAACCCTTTTATATTTTATACTGACCATCAAGCTTTGAAGTACCTTGTTAATAAACCCCTTCATCATGGACGAATTTGTTGATGGTTACTTCTTTTTCAAGAATTTGAGTTTGAAGTAGTGGTCCGACCAGGAAAGCTAAATGTTGGACCCGACCATCTATCACGTATCGACACAGGGGAGGAACCGATCGGAATCGACGATGATTTGCCAGATGTACATATATTTCGCATAGAAGCAGTACCTGAAGAACTAGAAGAAATCGCTCAGTTATTGGAGACAGGTTAGGCACCTAAAGGTCTGAACACCAAGAAGAAACAAATCCTAGCTATGAAGGCTGCACCCTACATCCTCATCAATGGATTTTTGTACAAAATGGGGTTAGACAACATTGTAAGACGTTGTGTACTTGACCATGAGAGAGAACAAATCATGCATGAAGCACACTATGGACCTGCCGGAGGAAATTTTCAAGTAGATACAACTGCAAGAAAAATCCAACAGTCAGGCTTATGGTGGCCGACCATCCACAAGGATTGCAAAAACTTTGTTAGTCGATGTGATAGATGTCAATGACTTGGTCGACCTCTACTGAGCACAGAAATTCCCTTAATATCTATAAACCCTAGTCTCACATTTGAACTTTGGGCTATAGACTTCATAGGACCTTTTCCTATCCCAGCCAAACGATCAGGTGCCAGATATATTATCACGGCAGTGGAATATGTCACTAAATGGGTAGAAGCTGAACCCGTCGATACATGTTCTAGTGAGGTAGCTGCTAAGTTTATATACGAAAACATTATCACCTGATTTGGATGCCCACTCACATTGATCAGCGACCAAGGATCACACTTTATCAACAAAACCATCAAAAACTTGACCGACCAGTTTCACATCGACCACTGACGAAGCACTGCATACCATCCTCAGTCGAACGACGCCATTGAATATTTTAACAAAACACTAACCAAAGGGCTAACCAAAATATGCAGCACCGACAAAGACGACTGGGATGAGAAAATCCCTGCAGTTCTCTGGGCATATAGGACAGAATATAAGCGATCGACCGATCAAACACCCTTTCGACTCATCTACGGGCAGGAAGCAGTCGCCCCCCTACATTTCCGAGAGTAGACACCTATTATTGCACAGATACTACATGTCAATGTCGAACAGGAAAGAAAGGACCAACTATTTCAACTCAGTAAGCTAGAAGAACATAGAATCATGGCTATTCAACATCATGACATTCACAAACAACAACAAAAAGCCTGGCACGACCGTAACATCAAAAACAAAAACCTCTCGGTCGACGACCTTGCTTTATTGTATAACAGTCGAGTCAAGGGAAAACCTAAGAAATTACACACAGAATGGATGGGACCTTACGTTTTCAAAGAAATACATCCCAACGGTTCAGTCCAACTGAAAACGTTACAGGGCCTAGTATTTCGGAAGCTCGTTAATGGAGCCCGACTCAAATGCTATAAAAACTGGTAAAAAAAAAATCAAATAACGACCTTAACCGTCAACCAAAACCTATAAAAAGACAGAAAAATTCCAACAAAAAATAATACATCCGACAACAAGCCATGACAGCAACTCACTACCTCGACCACCGACATCACCACCATCGACCATCTTCGTCGACTAGTTAGGCCGACCGTTTTCACCCACGACACCGACCATCGACTTCAAAAGTCCCATCACGCATTGATGGCCTTGAGCGCCGAAACAAATCCTCCATTAAGTCGCACTCGAGTATTGCAGTTGGACTCTCAAGTCCGCCATTAATACACCCATTTCGACACTCAACCCCATCCACGCCTATAAATAATGGACCGTCAAAGGTTCATTCACCACACCCATTTCCATCAGAGCACCTGCAATCTCAGTCGACCAAAGCACAAGAACCCTGTCAAAAATCTGACCAGTCTGACACAATGGAACCCAAACTAACCAGAGCTGCGGCCAAGGCAAAGGAGTTGCAAGCCGAGGACAACCCCTTTCTGAACAGACTCAAGAACATAAAAAACACAAAGGTCCAGGAGGGCCCATTTCAGAAACTATGGCAAGAGATCCAAGAGTGGGCCTTTGTCGACAACCGAATGACCCAGGCTACTGAGAAAATTTGGAAGAGCACCATTTTCCAATACCCTAATGCACCACTAATGGCAAGCTTCGGTGGGACAAAAGAGGTAGCGGTTAAATTCATCATCAGTCAATACCACAACGACCGGTTTTATTTCGACCAGTCGATTGACATAATCGGGGATGTTATCTCCAAGCTTACAGGTCTGTCGAACCAAGACAGTTCGGTACCTATCGACATCAAAGAAGGGTTGGTCCAGGAACTTACGGGCACACCCACTGGGAAAAACTCGAAGGGATTGATGATCGGCCAGATTGCGACAAGGACGCCACAAATTGTGGCTAAAATTATAGCAGTCACCCTCACGTTGGCTGGTCGAAGCAGTGACCTTAAACTAGAAATGCTGGAGGCTGTCGACACGATCGCCACTGACGATAGGATCTACCGATGGGGAGACTATGTCGCCGACATGGTCAAAACCATCTGCGAGCGCTGCCAAGAGGTCGGAGGTATAATCAAGTTTCAATCCCTTATTCTCTGGATTTTTATGTACCACATCTGTCCGGAAGGCAGTCCAGTCTTCCGGGAGCCGACGAGATTTGAAATGCACAGGTTTAAACCTTTCTCACAAAAAGGAAGCCTGCATGAGCTAGCACAGGGGAAAGTTGTCTTCGTCACTTGGTTTCAGCAGTTGAAAGTCTGCACGATGAGGTGGAGGGTGCCCCAGAACATCTGACAAAACCTCCCTGCTGAGTCCCATATACAATTAGAACTTGACCATACATCCGTATGGTACATGCGAGGTCAGGACCCTAAAGCACAGGACCTCGACTACTACCCCACGGTCGACCATATTTTTTGAAAGTTTACCCGATAGGCAAAGACGAAGATACCCGTCCCAGAGGCTGCCAAACAGGTCGACTTCTCCATCATCGAGCTGCTTACTGACCAGGAGAAGGAGGAAGACTACGAGCTTAATCTCTACATCAGCACATTTGTGTCGAAGGATACCCCGATCGTGCCCACTAGTCGGGTACACCTCACAGTCAAACCTCCGACTGCCAATATAGTCGACCCCTAGCCGACAGTACAACAACAGCCAACAGTGCCACAGACAACTCCACCAGCTCCAGCCATAGTCGACCCAGCTCAAATACCCACAGGTGAAGTTGACGAAGCCGATCCTGAGTATGCTTTATCCAGCCGCATCATTAAGAAGCTGGCTAAGGAGATAGCTATCGCCCGAAAGAAAATCAAAACCCAAAAACAACAAAAAGGGAGGGGTAAGCGTAAGCTTATTCTGTCTGACTCGTCCGATGATGAGGAGGAACTAGCAGTCGCGGCCGTTGACATTGTCGAGGATGCCCGTGCCAATAAAGTATCCGTTGAAGTTCAGTTTCAACGATATCTGGAAGCAGGAGCTTCGGAGGGTCAGCCCAAGAAAGCCAAAACACAAATGACTTCTAAAAATGTCGTCAACCTTGTGTCGACCCCCACACCCCCATCTCTGACGCCCGTAGTCGAAGAACAAGCACCAGTAGAATGGTTGGGCAGCCCCAGTGAAGAATATGAACGCGCAATCCCAAAGGCACTCAGAGCCAGGGTTAGCCAGGACGCTGAGCTTAAAGCTTTCTTTGCAACACTGCCTTCACTGTTTAAGTCGGCCCAGAAAATAAAGACAACGGCTCATCTCAAATTACACAAATAGATTTATGCCCAGGAAACGACAACATTTACCAGGATCAATGACGAGGGCGACATCATAGGACACAGTCAGTCTGTCACCGAGCAGGTCGATCCCGAGACACAGAACGAACCACCCACATCACCGTTCGAAGCAGCAATCTCTTCCAATGGCAGTATTGACCATATTGAAGCCACTCTTGCAACCCCTATCCATACCTCCACTCCGTCCCCAACACCACCATCATCCCAACCTCCTTCCCCACCACCTCCACCATCGAAATCCCCACCACCAGAATTACAGCCAAACCTAGCACAGCCACCGTTATCTTCACAACCAGAAGCAGACATCCCACCTCCTCAAACAGAAAACCCCCATCCCCCATACTCCCTCCTCAAAAAGAAACACAGCCATCTTCTATACCAACTAACCAACTAGAACAACCTTCGACCTCCAATCCACCAACCACAGACCCAACTTCCACTACTGCAGGTACCCAGGAGCAAGAACAACAGCCAGACCAACAGAAGAAAACAAAAGAGCAGCATAGACCATCTGGCCTCTGCATTACCCTAAGGGATGCAAGTTCCTTGGATGACACAGAGGTCGGCCAACTCCTGAAAACAGTGGCCAAAGAGTCCAAGAAAAGGACAGATCGAAAAACGAAAGAGCTGGTCGCCAAAAATACAGAAGAAGTCGAGTTTCTCGGCCGATGCAGAGCTCTAGTCCAGACCGTGATACCAGGCCCTATCGACGTCGACACAGATCGACCACTTGAAAGAGCATATCATCTCTTCAAGACAATGGTATCGACCGTCCAGACCCGACTGCACGAGACTAAAGAAGGACAAAAGGAGGATACTGTTCGACTGCTCCTGGCCCAACACACTGCATTCTTGGAAGCTTACAAAGTTCTCCAGGATCATATGGAAGAATCAGTGGTCACCAAGGAAGTATTATGAGACTGGCCTAATCACTACGGGCAAGTCTATCAGCAGACCAGGCAGGCAAGGCAGGGCATTCAGGCTCTGGAGAGTCGGAAGTTGACAGAGGCAGAACTGAGGCAGACCATTAAAGAACAAATTGTGATGGAGACTAACAAACTGCAGAAGCTAGAACGAGAGGCACATCAATGGGTTCAACAGGCCCTTCCCAATTTAGAGTGAGTCGACATCATCTGTCCTCAGATGAAATGACTCATCACTGCTGCAGAAGAACAAAACCAACTGTTGGGTCCCAACATGGAAAACATAGCAAAAATGACCATGTCTGAAAAAATGTCGATCCTTTAAAGTCTTACCACCTTAACGATCGATATCCAGAAGGCATTACAGAGTTGGACTGACTTTCACCATCATCTGGCCATCACAGCTCCAACTATCATCGAAGTCTGTGTCCAAAGGAGACCGACCATCCGGCTGCACAGTCCACAGCATGAGCAAGTTTGACTGCATCCACAAGAGTTCATTTTTTGTACCTCCCTGTTTCTTTAGGATGAAGAAACGTTTTGTTCGTGGGGGAGATGTAGAAGGAACAAAGTCGACATAAGTCGACTTGAACGAAGACCGACTTAGTCAGCCGACTAAGTCGATGGGCCGACTAGTAGATCAACCGACTAAGTCGGTCGGCCAACTAAACTAAAAGATTAGTCGACTTAACTAACAGTCGTGTCGGTTCACCGAACCGACAGGTAGTTATTTTGTGTAACTATTTGTAACTGGTATATATTATGCTGTTGAGCCAAGCAAGAACTCAGTTCAGTTCTGTGCCTTGTATGAACTCACTACATTAATATAATCTGTTTTCTATCTGTTCTTGTCTCTTGTCTCTTATTTATGGTTATGTTTTAGTATGTATTATTGGTAACCTTATGTGATCTGTGAGATTATAACACAAACCCTAGATCAAGCAGATCCAGAACAAGGACAAACACCTCGAATCAGTAAGATCTAATCTTTTGCTATTTACATTTGAGGTTCTCATTTCAAAATGACTAATCACACCAGCTTGATCATAACCTTGGTGAATCTGACAACTTCCAAGCATGGAAGTATAGGATCTTACTAGTTCTTCATGGAAATGAATTAGACACCTACATAAGTGGAGAGGTTCCAGTTATGGAGGGAGTTGAGGCTAAATCCTTACACAAGAAGAACTTGGTCAAGGCCAAGAGGATCACCTTATACCACGAGTGTCTTCCCTAAATAAACCTAAAGAGATGTTTGATTCATTGAACAAACTATTTTGAAGGGAAGAATATAAATTGGAAGAAGTATAGGAACTCCGTGATCCTTGCAGAAATTGACTTAGATCGGTATTTTAGTAAAGAAGTTATAAGAGGCAGAGGGAGATTGTAACGTCCCCAACCCTCTGACCAGCGAAGAGGATGCTACCAAACCATCAAAAACCTATGGGAAACTAGCCCCATGAACATGAACATACATAAAATTCTTAAAACATAAAACATGCTAAGATGCATAGTCATTCAAATTCACAGCGGAAGCAAACATGCATTCAGGAATTGAACATGTTCATCATAGTTCATTAGCCATCAAATATAATTGCAGATATGAAATAAACAAGGATACTTATCTCATAAAGAACTTGTCCCGCAACCAGCTACGTTGCTGCAACGTTCCACCCAACCATAGGCCAATGCGCTCATCAATCTCTCAGCAACATTGCCACCCCCGAGCTGGGCATGATTCCCCAAAGAATAAGGGACTAGGAAGGCTTACACATATCCCAGGTACACAAATCAGCCAAGCCCACATAGTAGGGCTTATCAGGCTATCAAGGAGCTGGGAGAAGCTAAATGCTAAGTTGGTGAGCTCATGGAGGAGCTAAGGACGCCTACACTAGAGCTAGCCTGACCTCTAAGACACCCACACACACCCGACACCAAGAATCAGTCCCTTCTGTGCTTCACAGTCCCTTAGGCCCTTATTTCCCTTGCTAGTGCTCTTCCGGGGTTGTGGATAAGAAATCCAACCATCTAACTCTATTTGAGTGGCTCCAAACACTAGTTTTCTCAAGCATACCCAGCCTCTAATCCTACTATCAATAGTCTAAAGACCAACCACTGCATTCCATAGTAAAACAAAAAGTCCATAGATCTGTGAGGAGATAAATACAACAGGGTGACAGCCCCAAATGACAAGGTGAACACAGCTCATGTCAACAAGATGACTCAGAGTTTTTCTTGGCCCTAGCGTGGCCAAAAAAACTTAGCAGCAACCAAAAAAGGTACTTGCATACACAACAACCCAACTAGGGGAATATCTACAACCCAATCCCATACTGAAACGATGGGAACCTTACACAGTCCACAAAAGGGGAAGAAGACAGATTCCCAGCATTGACAGGGGAGAACATATGTATAGTAGAGTCGTGCCCCTCAGGCTGCTCTTCCATCTTACCGCATGAGATCACAATCCCCCAACCCTTGTGTGAGGTAAAAACCATCTGATTTCTGGCCTATGCATGAGGATTAAACAAACGATGGGGAAATTCCCCAAGCGGTGCATGAGGAAACAGGATCTCCCTCTCTATATGTGTGGATTTCCAGAACAACTCGCGGTGGGAGGACAACCAGCACCCTCCTGCGTGAGAGTGAGCCAGACCCCAACAATGGAAGAATGGAGAGAGTGGAAAGAGTGGGGAGAATGGAAGGTTGCTTATTTACCCCCAGCTACGTGAAGAGGAAGAATCTGCTAGTGGAGTGGGCACGCAAGCAAGGAATGATAGTCCTACCACACCCACCACTACTCAGCAACAGCTACCCCAACTAACAAACAACATAAGTTTAAATGGGTGTTTGACACATGGAAAACTCCCAATGACCCCCACAGGTTGGACAACCCCCCCCCCCCTAACCTTAGGAATTCATGCCCTTTTATTTTAACGTTGCACCATCATAGCTAGCTGTAGGTTTATTTTAATTGATGTGCATATTTACATGATGCCCAAAACTATAATGTGTCGGATAGCATGATATAACATCGACAATGATCCCCATTTCTGAAACATACACAACCAAATCGATGGTGGGGCTTTTTCCTTTAGCTCCTCACCGTGATTAATTACAACATATACATCATGTATCCTTTAATGCAAATGGGGTCAAAATCAATACATTAGAATCCCCTCCCCCTTGGAATAACATCGTCCTCTGTGTTCCAATACGTAGGAATACATATACATTTTGCACATCAAAATTTCAAAATTTTGTAGATCTGTCCCATGTTCAATTATTTACTTTGAACTTTCAAGACCAAGCCCCTCAGCTTCCACAAGCTTCTCCTGCTGGTTCTCAGCTTTCGACTCATCCCCAATTCAAGGAACTTTGTGGTTGCTGCCCTCTTTATGTTCCCTCATTGGGTAGTCCCGGCATAAATGATGTCCTCCACATTTCCAACATTTCGTTGGCTGCTTCATCTTTACTTGCTCAATTTCCTTTGAGTCTTCATGCTTGGAACATTTCTTGATGGATTGCTTGGATGAATTTCCCATCATTGATCCACTTTCCTTGCCTTTACAGATTGCCCCCAGAAGGATTTTTACCTCCTTTTGCAAACCAATAGAGTCTTGCAAAATCTGGTGGTTCATCTCATTCTGCCTTTTCTGTATCTTGAGCATCTGTCCAAGATTCTCTTGAGTCTTGGAAATCATTTGAAGAAGACTTCTAGCCAAGTCTAGTAGCTTTTGGTCTGCTGCCATGGTCAATGTGCACCACTGGATTTCACTCTTCTCACCTGTGAAATGCATCATTGAAATTCTGTTAGACCAAGCATAATATAGGCATTAATATCAATCAATTAATTACCCAATTTGCATGACCGTCCAACTCTCATCAAGGAGACTTTCATATTTTTCATGCCTTCCCAACATGCACATGAGCTCATTCATGTCCATTCTTGGGCAGGGAATTAACTATTCCAGCATTCACAATTTACTTTAAGCAAATACACACATTCTATTTTCCGTCATACATGCATTCAACAACCTTTTGTTTTCACAATGCATAAGTATATATATATATATATATATAATAAAAAAGGAAAGAGAGTATAGCAAGAGTTTTTCCCCTCTTTGTCTTGTTCCATCTTGGAACCCACACCACCACTGTGGTTTCCATGCTCTCAGCCTCTTTCACTTCATCGTGAATGCTGGACCAATCCCTCTTGGTCATGACACTTAGTGTCTCCTGTCTATTTCAGACCTCTCAACCATGGAGCCTCCCCACATGGTTTGTCTCGGCTTCTAGGACCTTCACAGCCTCACTAGCACCTTTTTCATTACTGCTCATTTTGAGCTCTTCAGGACAGTCACATGTCCACATGCACCTCTAGGATGCTTTCATAGTCCTTGCTTCCAGTGATACCTATATTCAAACATTGAATAGATTCACATGTTTAGTTTATTCCCATCGGTTTTTACCTCTTATACAAGAGCTTAAAACATCATAACCAGATCATATACACATGCATATTCATAAGCAAGAATTGCAAAATAATCCAATACTTATCTTTATTGTGTGTTTCCTCTCTGGTCCACAAGATCCTGCTTCGCTTTGCAAGACTTGGGATTACCTATGGACTTGGATGTTAGGTCAGCATGCAGGCTGCTTCACAACATCCTTTTATATATATTAGGCACAGTCAAGCCAACCTACAGTTAGGTTTATCAGACCATCCAGCCAAGCCAATATACAATTGGGTTTATCAGGCTGCAGCCAATCAAGCCAATACACTGCTGGGTTTATTAGGCTACTCAGCCAAGCCAGCTAACAGTTGGGTTTATCAGACTGTAGGTAGTCAAGCCAACACTGTAACGTTTCCACAATTTCCTCAACATCAAATAATTACACAGTTAAGACAACCTTTAGTTGGATTTCTCAGACCAACAAATCACCTGCACTTATATCAACAATACACTTATATCAACAATGCACTTATATCAACAACCAATCAGCCAAGCCAACACAGTTGGGTTTATCAGGCCACGAACAATAACACATGCACTTATATCAACAATAAATGACCATTTCCAGTTCCATGATCTACTATGGATCCCCAGGCATATAATAGCCCAACGTCTCCTTCCAGTACATCTTCATGCCGACTGGGAAGGAAAATTTATCATTACCATTTCCAGGTTTCATTTCCAGCAGTAAACTCTAATTCCACTGCCCCATACAACACAAGAAACCACCCCCTTCTCTGCTCTCTAGTCCTTTAGGATTGTCTCCTTCTCTGTGCTCTTCAGTAGGAGGTAGGATGAGCCCAAGCCATAGTCCATTTAGTGTGAACCACTAGAATGCATTTTTTTAGCCTGACAACATACACAATATAAGCAAATCAACAACGCTATTATTCTAAAACTAGAATCACATTTCATATCATTCACTATCAAGTATTGAGACACCAGGAGTGTGTCCACTCCCTAGGGTGTAATCAATATTGAAAACCCTTTCATGATCTGACATCGAAAAAGTGTGCACTGTTTTCCGATGTGTGCCATGTAGGCCCTATTCATACTCAAGCAATCGATCATCATGGAAATAAAATCAAAACATGTTCTGAATATGGAATTTTAATAATTTGAAATGCATATTCTTAGCTAGGGTCACAGAACACTTATCCATTTGCTGATGCAGTATTCCTTCGTTAAGGAGGAATGGGGGCTCCCTTCTCTGAGTTGACAGTCCCTCGGTTTTCCATCCCAATTCCTCTTTACATTTCGTATCCACACATGTCTTACTGACATAACCTATACCATCTCACTCATGTTGCTTACCAAACATGCAGTGTAGATGAGACATTCCCAAAATGTCCAATGGAGTTTCACCTTAAACCCATTTCCAAGATAAGGGAAATCCTTCCCATGAATTTTGGCTCCTGCAGGCCATCACACATGATCTTCCTGCAGTGTGTACCCCTGGCACATTCATCAAATAGCCAAACAGTCAATCATTATTTTATAATACAGTCCAAAGTTGATTGTTCCATAACCAAGCAATGGCATTAGTAATTAAATTCAATGAGAATTTGCAAGTCTATTTACTACAGAAATTGAGTTGCTTGGAAATGAGGTGATCCTCAATTGTGGGTCTCTTGTAAGCAACACCACTATGCCCATTATAATGTTATGCTTACTAGCATAACATGAATACCCACTTACAATGCATCATCTTGACACAATCTTATGCAAGCCAATAGTGATTAGTAGTTGTTAGCAATTTCTCAAATCTGAAATTCACAAATTCAATTTTAACAACCCATTATGCATACAAACTATTTTCATAACCATGAGACTCTTCTCATGAGGTTTGGCTCTTTCACATGGTAGATTCCGGTCTTTGTCATGGTCTTACTCACATTTCCATGCCCCAAGCAATCTACCTGAAACCTGAACTTCAATCAGCCAAACACTTGGTAAGTCTGGATGCATATAACCTTTTTCCATTGCTGCAACATTCATTGAAGCATTTTCAGAATTATAGAATTCAAATACTTCCAGCTATTAACACATCAATATTACCAAAACTCATTTATTTCATGCAATCATTATCATACTAAAACTGCAAGGTATAGTCACATAATTTATGCAATTTAAATGAATGGTTTAGATACTTCTTACTTCCCAAGCATATCATTGTACCACCTTGCCCTACCATAGAGCATTTCCTGCAGCCAATGGATCCTCACTACCCTCTTCATGCGCTTACTATCCCGCATTCATAACAACTCTTGAAATGGTTCCATAATTGTCATCAATTCATCATTTCAGCCATTAGTTATTCATAATAACTCATGCACTATCTCTATGCGTTCATGCATTGCATCGCAACATTTTCACCCATACTTATGTATGCATATCTACAACATTTCCTCATATTTTCCATATGCATCCATTCAATGCATAACTATAAGATTTATAAAATATTTTAATGCATACCCACTCAATGCTACCTTGCATTGATTCAGGAATACTATGCATTCAAACATACCATACATGGCCTAACCATGACTACTTCATATAGGATGCATGACTATCATCAAGATAATCAGTGCTTACTCTCCTTGGGCTACTAAGCTTATAACAACATAATATAGGCACAACACATTTCTCTGTGAATGCAGTATAAAATTCAAATACCCACATGGTATGAGACCTCTTGCTTTTACCACTCCATGCAATTGTCATAATTAAACTCTTACCTTCATGGGTCCTACTTACACCCTTGACATTACCAGTTTGGTTGGTCATTTGCAGGAGATTGTGGAATTTGCTCACCAACTTTTGATTCTAGACTTGTTGCCTTATCCCTTTCTCCATAGGGTTTCTAGTCACATTTGTCAGCATCAGCAACATATTCAGCCATGTCCATGTTGTCGTTGGTTTTCCCACTAATTCCAACATCAATTCAATAATTATCATTAGTGGCTCATTATAAATGTATAATTCTCACTACTCTTACCAACATGTAATATCCTATGCATGAAAGGCATATCCTCATACATTTCATGTACAGAACTTATAAAATGTAATTATAATTAGCAAGACAAGGTTTAAGGAAATTTCCCTTTTCAATTCCCTCATCCTTGCATGGAACTCCTCTTCCACACAACAGCTGGTTTGACTTCATGGTCTTGCTACTTCTAGGCATGCAATTCCCAGATTTGTCCATATTAACAGCAACACTTTTCTTTTCCAAGCAAACACTAGCACTTTACTGCTCTGCATTCAAATTATGGTGACTCTCCCTTGTTCCCTGCTGGATAAGCTTTCCAACGCCTATCCACATGCTTCATTCTGACCTTGGGTGTGAAAACCACATCATTTCAAAAATGATGGAAAAACACACCACTGAATTTTTGTCTGAAATGCGAAATTCAGCCACCTAGGGTTTTCTTCCTGCTAAAAAATCCAATGAGAATTCACTACAAAACCCCAATTTTTCCTTGGTCAAAATCGGGTCTCATCCCAACAAATTTTCCGACGTTTAGGACCCTTAGTGGACTAGTCTTCTGACACTTCAGCGACCCAGACGACTAAATTCTCCGGTGCTCATCGGGGCCCCATCAGCTTTAGGTTTTCGCTGTATCGACAGTTCCCTCGACTATATCTCTTCGATGTAACCTTTCTAGACAACATCGATGATTCCAAGGACCGTTCATTGGGTCTCTTTTCCACCATATTTCAGGCATTTTGGCGACCAGATCCACTAACTTTCTCCATGGTTCATCAGTGGTTTGTTCACCTATTCCCTTCCAGCGTGTCAGACTTGTAGTGGTTTAAGCTTCCGATCTGCATCGGTGATTGGATCCTCTACTCATCAGATGAATAGTTCTCTAGGCTTCCAAAACGATGGTTCACCAACCATTAATATTTTTCGATCGGTGGCCTCTTCAACTATATTGCTCTGATCGGCATTCGAAACAATTGTCCATCGGGAGGGTAGGCCACTAAACAGCTGCAACGGCAGACGCAGGAATGACTATTTTTTTTATCGGCGCTCCGATCTTCTAATATTTTTTGATCTTTTCCGTCGGTGGTCTGATCCTATAAACTCCGTTGATGTTTTTCGCTACATCGACGAGCCAAACAACTATGTTTTTCTGATGTCTCTGGTCCTTAGACAATTTTTTCTGAAAATTTCCTTCCTGGAACATTTTCTTTCCTTGTCCGCTGCATCGGCGGTCTCAACAACTGTAGTTCCCACAGTATCAGCACTTGAGTGCACTAACATTGGGTGGTTAGTCTTCTAAGTAGTCGCAATGATAGACGCATCATCAGCTAATCTCTTTCAATGTAGTTCATCGGCGATGAATTCAACTAATCATCGCTGATCACCGATGATTTCATGACTTAGAAAAATTTTGAATTTTCTTGTTTGCATCCGCTCTTCCTTCAACTAAGTTTCACCGATCCACTTCACTAGACCTTGGAAACCTCATCCTCTATAAATATCTAATGACGTTCATCGGTGGTCTCATCATCTAAATTTTGCTGATGGCCGATGGTTTCCAAAACTTAACAACATTTCAAAAAATTTCTTCTTCCTTCTATGTCGGCGAACCCAACAACTAACTTTCGCCGACGGCATCGGTGGTCCAAACGACTAGATTTTTGCCGACGTCGAAGGTCAATATCAGATGTTTCCTCAACTATATTGAGCCAACGTTTTGGTGGTCTTCAGCTGATCCCCATCGAAACTGCAGCTCCTGCATCCATTAAATTTCACCGATGACTGATGATTCCCATACTTAGAAAATTGAGTCTGAAATTTCTTCTTTAGCCTTCTTTCCGTCGCTTGCATCAGTTGGTTCATCACCTAAATTTATCCAATGGTCTTGACTAAGTGATTCGGCGTTTCGGTAGCCTTCACAAGATCTTCCGCCGACCTTTCGGTGCTCCCATCGTCTAATCATCGGCGATGAAATCACTAACATCCGCCGATCGTCGATGATTAGAATTAGAAAATTTTTCTTTCCTTCATCTTTTCTCGGCGTTGGGTGGTCTTCAAACTATGCGTTCCGTTTCCTTGGAGGATATTCCAACTAAGTGATCCACTGCATCGGAAGAACTTCTCACTAAGTTTTCCAATGATCCGACAATTCTGGAACTTAGAAAAATTTTGTGAAAGTTTTTTGTCATAAATCTGTGATCTCTGTTGGGCAAAAGGAAACCTGCCTTTGCTGGCTAATCTTTTATGGACTTCTGAGGCCCAATGTTGTAATGATGGCTCTGTCACTACATCTGCGCAGCCCATTCAGGCCCATGCTGCGACCATGAGCTCTGATACCATAATGTAACATCCCCAACCCTCCGACCGGCAAAGAGGATGCTACCAAACCATCAAAAACCTCTGGGAAACTAGCCCCATGAACATGAACATACATAAAATGCTGAAATAAAATTATTAAAACATAAAACATGCCAAGATGCATAGTCATTCACATACACAGTAGAAGCAAACATACATTCAGGCATTCAACATGTTCATCATAGTTCATTAGCCATCAAATATAATTGCAGAGATGAAATAAACAAGGATACTTATCTCATAAAGAACTTGTCCCGCAACCAGCTACGTTGCTGCAACATTCCACCCAACCATAGGCCAGCATGCTCATCAATCTCTCAGCAACACTGCCACCCCCGAGCTGGGCATGATTCCTCAAGGAATAAGGGACTAAGCAGGCTTACACATATCCCAGGCACACAAATCAACCAAGCCCACATAGTAGGGATTATCAGGCTATCAAGGAGCTGGGAGAAGCTAAATGCTAAGCTATTGATCTCATGGAGGAGCTAAGGACACCTACACCAGAGCTAACCTGACCTCTAAGACACCCACACACACTTGACACCAAGAATCAGTCCCTTCTCTGCTTCACAGTCCCTTAGGCCCTTATTTCCCTTGCTAGTGCTCTTCCGGGGTTGTGGAGAAGAAAGCCAGCCATCTAACTTTGTCTAAGTGGCTCCAAACACCAATTTTATCAAGAATACCTAGCCTCTAATCCTTCTCTCAACAGTCCAAATACCAACCACTGCATACCGTAGTAAAATAAATAATCCACAGCTCTGTGAGGAGATAAATACAATAGGGTGACAACCCCAAATGACAAGGTGAACACAGCTCAAGTCAACAAGACGAATCAGAGTTGTTCTTAGCCCTAGTGTGGCCAAAAAAACTCAGTAGAAACCCAAAAAGGTACTTGCATACACAACAACACAACCAGGGGAAGATCTACAACCCAATCCCATACTGAAACAAAGGGAACCTTACACAGTCCATATATGGGGAAGAATACAGATTCCCAACATTGACAGGGGAAAACATATGAATAGCAGATTCGTGCCCCTCAGGCCACTCTCCCAGCTTTCCACATGAGATCACAATACCCCAACCCCTGCGTGAGGTAAAAACCATCTGATTTCTGGCCTATGCATGAGGATTAAACAAACAATGGGGAAATTCCCCAAGCAGTGTGTGAGGAAATAGGATCTCCCTCTCTCTGTGTGTGGATTACTAGAACGACTCGCGGTGGGAAGAAAACCAGCACCCTCCTATGTGAGAGTGAGCTAGACCCCTACAATGGAATAATGGAGAGAGTGGAAAGATTGGGGAGAATGTAAGGTCGCTTCTCTGCCCCTAGGGATGTGAAGAGGAAGAATCCGCTGGTGGAGTAGGCATGTGGGCAAGGAATGACAGTCCTGCCACACCCACCACTACTCAGTAATAACTGCCCCAACTAAAAAACAACATAAGTTTAAATGGGTGGTTGACACATGGAAAACTCCCAATGACCCCCACAGGTTGGACAACCCCCCCCCCCCTTAACATTAGAAATTCATGCCCTTTTCATTTAACGTTGCACCGTCGTAGCTGGTTGTAGGTTTATTTTAATTGATGTGCATATTTACATGATTCCCAAAACTATAATGTGTCAGATAGCATGATATACCATCGGCAATGATCCCCATTTCCGAAACATACACAACCAAATCGATGGTGGGGCTTTTGCCTTTAGCTCCTCACCACGATTAATTAAAACATATACATCATGTATCCTTTAATGCAAATAGGGTCAAAACTAGGACATTACAGAGATGAGGCTAAGGCTAGAGCCAACATAATCATTTCATATTCTATTAAAGATCGGCTCATCCCTCATGTGTCATCCTTGAAGACACCAAAATGAAGTGTTCAATGCTATGATGAAGCAATCAAAGAAGAATAATATATTGTTATAACCACCTTGAATGGCCTCCCAGGATCATGGGATTCATTCATTCGAGGAATGTGTGCCAGAAGGAAGTGATTACCTTCAACAGAATCTGGGAAGAGCACACACAAGATGAAGCTCGACTCATAATAAGAGAAAAGAAGATGGGATCAACTAAATATCTATCTCTTACGATTCAAAGAAGATCCCTCAAGTGATGAGGAATATGAAGAACTCAATTCTTGAAGAACCTCTTATCCATCTTAGAATTTGGATAAGAAATGATGCTGTTATGAATGACTAAGATGATGAAGCTGAAAGAAGGAGTCTACCCATGAAAAAAATAAAGATAAGTTTTCAATTGTCATTTCATGATATTATTTTGTTATGCGCTTGTTTATATTTAGTTGATGTGTTATGCATGATAGAATGTTTGCATTAATGACAGTATACTGCTAATATGAATGTGATGGGTAAGAAGCTCATGGTTCCATACAAATATCCATTTCTACTTATCTAGAATGAAACCTCTTTGCTGACATATTGGATTAGTGCACAATATCAATGATATCATGGTAGAGAAGGAAGGCATCTAGAAAGTTTCCGTGAGATATCGATGAATGTTGTATTAGATAAAATAGTTTCATGATCATATCTTTATGCATAAAGAATTTTCCATTATGAATATGCCTCATGAAATGTTTCTAACCATACAACTAATGCATTTGACTTGTAGGAAAGATCTCGTACAATTGCCTACAAGAAAAGAAGGATGAGACTTGCTCCAAAGAACAAGTGGCAACAGGTCAAGAAATAATCCAAAATGAAGAATGATGACTAGAATGCGATGTCAAAGACCTGAAGGGAAGTCCATAGTATCTTCCATATGTATCTATAAGATCTAGCATGCAATAGGATACAAGGAAATATTCGTAGCACGCGGCTTCTCACGGAAATAAGGCATATACTATGAAGAGACATTTGCAGCCACTGGAAGTTTGACAGGAAGACTCATGTGTGCAAAAGAAGGCCTTATACGAGCTCATAAGACACCCATGGGATAACACATACATGAGGAGCTTGAATATCACCTAGAGTGATGAAGATCTTAACCTTTTCTACAAGGTTGAAGATGAAAGCCTATAGAGAATGACAAGCACAGATGGGTGCGAGAAGAACACTTTCAAGATAGAGGATCTTGGTATCCAGTGACCCTAAATGGATACATAGAATATTATTAGTAGAGGAAGCTACTTGTCACTCTAGTGCAGAATGTTTCAATACATAGATTATGAAAGGTAGAGGGAGAATGATGCTCCACTTTAGAGGGAGTGACTGCAGAAGATCCTGAAGTTCGACAAGGTACAAAAGAATGGACAACTTACTGATGGCTCTAGGATTTATTGAGAGTAAAGAGGATTCCAACCTTTACTTCAAGGTTGAAGGTGGAAGACCAATGGTGCTCCTATTATATGTTGATGACTTGTTCTCAATAGAAAAAGTGGAACTCATTAAAGTTGTGTTACGGCTGCAACTGTTTTCCCAAATTTTCAAAATTTTGGACCCTCCTCTTAATTTTTATCTTTCCTAGAATCATTGGATCCATGAACTTTGTTTTTGTTTTCCCTCTGTTGCAAGTTTGGACTGTTATGAGGGTAACCGTCTACATGCTTTTCGGAAAATTGCTTAGGTCTAAAGCTGCTTTGGGTTGTGGAACTTGGAGTTCGGTTTGAAATATTGCCCTTTGATCTGTGATTTTTTTTTCTTTGTCTTCGGAAGTCTATTTCTCATTTGCGACGCTGTTTCAGAGGTGAAACAAAATTCATCGCTGCCCAGCCGAAAGTAATATTTTTAGTTTGGTTGTTTGGAATCCATTTAAACAACGCATCGGAGCCATGTTTCCTTATGGAGCCCCCGTTGCGGAAGTTGAATGATGAGTGCTCTATCAGATGGTCTTGACTTCCCCGATGTCGTGTTATTATCATTTTGACTTGTTTTGCATTGTCGGAGGTTGATCAAAGTTGAGTCAGGGTTGTTTGATCTTTGGGAAGCCACTGTTTTGGAAGTGAGACAAGATTTTTGGACCGCTACTAGAACTTAAGTTTTTTTTCGAACACTTAACATTTTTACAATGTTTTTGCATCGTAGCAGAAAGTTTATGACTTTTTTTGAAGGCTGTAGTCTATTGTTTTTCCACCATTGCGGCTCCTGAGCGAACTAAGTGTCTGGAACATAACTAATCCACCAGTCAATGCTTTGTCTGGGTTTCATTGTTTTGTCTTTGGGTCGCGGGGTCCGTAGTATTTTCAACTTATACCATTGCGGCTACGTAAGGCACTAACCTCCTGATGTTGATGTCCTTCCGTTCGTCGACAGGGAACTTTCCCGCTCGATGCTTTGGCATTTAGCTCTCCCGACTTCGATAGACTTAACGGTCCCGCGAAACTTGTTGTCTATTTGAAACTTGTCGTTGTGGCTACAAGTAAGACTATCTGGTTGATTTTTAAATGGTTCAAGCCATCGATAAGTTTTTTGTCGCCGTCTTGTGAGTTTTAACCCCTGTGTGGGGAGCGGTGGTTTTTGATCCTTGTTAAGGATTTCGCGGCGAGGGCGCAATACTAGGTCTCATTTTGATGATCAGTTTTGTTGATAGTATAGTTTAAGTTTATTGAGAAGATGCAGTCCTAATTAATGTGATTTTTTGTTTAACTGCAGACGAAATCAGAAGATTCTTCATATTACTGCTGCGAGAAGATGTAGCTAAAGGACAAAGGTGAGGAAAGTTAGCTGAAAAGTGATAAGCAATTTTTTTTTTCTGAAATCAACGGATCTCAGAAGGACACATAAAAGACAAGGCATAATCAATGGAAAAAAAATCCTAGGCTTGGAATGGGTCCATCAGTTACTGATTCGATCCCATTATGAAGTACTCATAAGTTGAAATACGAAATGTAACGCATTATGTGAATTATGAGTACTCACGAAAAGGACAAAATTGTGAGATTAAAGGGTTGTTGGGGAAGTCCAAAGGTTAGACAGTTGGGGGAAGCCCAAGGATTTTTTGTTGTTTTTTAATAGAGGAAAGTGAGAGAGGAGAGGGGCTTTTTTCCCTGGAAAAACTTGTGAGCTATTGTTTGTAAGAGGAACTACTTCATTTTACAATAAGAAATTGCAAATTTTGCCTGTTGGAGAAGGTGTTGTGTGGAATGTTCGAATGTGATAAAATGAACAATGTTGAAGGGGGATTATTTCATTTTCAATTGTGTTTCATTAACTGTGAGATCGTTCTAACTTTCTAAACCTATGTTCTTATCTGAATGTTCTCTGGTATATTCTGTGATAATTTCCACTATGAGTAATGGAGGTTTTTAACTGTTGATGAGCTATCTTGTCGTGTATATATTCATTCATGTTTATGTGTTTTGATTCTAAGAACAACTATATGTGATTGACCTTAACATGTGAACAGTATTACATTACTCATGAATTAATTTTTTTCTCTCTAGAGACAGCTTGGTTAGTATGTATTTTCTAGTTGTGTATGATTTAGATGCAAGAGAGTCTAAGACGAGAGGTAAGAACCTACGCATCACATTGTGACCGCTCCTTGCATTCTTTATCAACCTGCATTTTATATAGGCACTTGCATATCATACTTAAAGCCAAAAAACAAAAAAATATATATGGTGGACCAGACCGTAACCGATAAAACCTTTTATTTTTGTTACTTGACCTATGGTAGCTGGACCGCAAACCAGACGGATTCCCTACACCAAACAGTCACGGGCTAGTTGGGAACGTTGACTGGGGAGAATCCCTTTCTATTGTTTCCTGTGAATTTCTAGGCCTCAACAGTTTCTGGAACTAGAAGGAGGGCCGCTAGTGCATGGCTGGATGAGGAAACCCATTTTCTTGAGATTATTCCACCGTTGACAGCTCAGAAGGTTGTTTGGTTCCCAATCCAATTCCTGAAGAGAAGGGTAGAGAGAATTTGTATTCTATGGACAATGAATTTGTTAATGATTTGAGAAGACATACTAGGGCATACATGAAGAAGATTGGAGGATGATCGATTATCCCTGAATTTTCTAGGAGATAATATAAAAGGAAAGACCGTCCTATATTGGAAGATTTAGTGTTAGTTGGAGATTGGGAAGAGTTAGTAGAAGTAGCATTACAGGAGGTTGTTCAGCCTTTGAATCAAGTAGTCCCAAACACACCTTATGGTTCACCTGTTAATACTCCTATTCATTCACCACCTCACTCTCCACCCAGAATCATGGCGAGCGTAAACGCAAATCAGCCACCCAACCCACCAAATCCACCACCTACCTAGAAAGCCAAATCACCTTTAAACCTAACACCTCCTTTGCATGATTTACCTCAATCTTTTGAAAAGATGCTGCCCAAATTTGATCCAAATGAGAAGATGTTAGTAGATGACCACTTTCAAAGTTTCTATTTGGAAATAGAAGGATTAAGGGCTAGGGAATATTAGGATGTATTTTGTAGACTTTTTCCACACACCCTTAAAGGAGAAGCAGCATCGTGGTACTTTGGTTTGCCTGCAAACTCTATCCCTGATTGGGATACCTTTGAGAAGATTTTTAGAAGTAAGTATGCAACCCAAAAAACTCATGCAACTCTCATGAAAGGACTATGTGCCTTAAAGAAAGAAAGAAAAGAGAAGGTGCATAGTTTTAACCAAAGATTCGTAGACTATCTTAAGAATTTTTCTGAAGCTGACAAACCCCCGGATAAAGTCTTGATTGAATATTATACCTCAGCTCTAGGACCTGAGTTGGCCATGTTTGCCAAAATGAAGGCCAAACCTACGCTAGCAGAGACTTATGAGGAAGCAGAGAGAGTAGAGGCTGAAAGGGAAAGTATCAAAGATTATCCTAAACGGTTAGGAGAAAAAGATGTTGGGAGGAAAGATTTATTGTTTACTAAGCCTAAAGAGGAGAAATCACTAGATTTTGAAGGAATGGAAAAAATGATGCAGAAGCTTTCTAACAGAATCATAGACTTGGAAAAGGAAAAGGAAGCCCAAAATTTCTACAAGCCTTATTACAAGAAAAGGGAAGATAACAATCAATCCCAACCCTCTCCCCACAACCCTGCATCTATGAACTTAATAGAGGTAGGAATGGATAACTTTTGCACTTTCCACCAACAACCCCATTCTGAAAAGAATTGTCCTCAATGGATAAATTCAATGACGGTGGTCATGAATCAACTTTTGGATTCCAAATTAACTGAATAAAATGATGAAGAAGGAAAAGATAACAATAAATCAACAGAAAAATAGGAGGATGAAGCTATGGTTATATGGGACTGTGTATCATTGTTTGATGTCGAGGAAGAAAAGGATCCAAGACACGAGGGCATCCTGGAAACAAATGTAACGACAAGAAGACAGGGGTTGATTAAGGAAAACAGTCTTATGCTCCCAAAGATCAAAAGACTGTAAAAGAATGTTAATAAATTTCAAAATAGCTCCTCAGCTAATAAAATTCTGGATTTTACCATCACCAGTCAAAATCCTAGACAAACCAGCATGCCTACTAAGCCCAATGAAGAAAAAATAAATAATGTTAGATCGAATCTCACAGAACATAAGATGGATTATGAAATTGTGGAGGATATCAAGAAGGTAAGGGCAAACATCTCATTATTTGAAAGGTGCAATGTGCCACAGTAGAAAGAAAAGCTATTGAAAGCGCTTGAATTATCAGAGAAGAAGCTGCCCACTGACAATCAGCCCCAGGAAGAAGAAATTGGTGAAGCAAGTATGGGAGGTAAGCCTAAAAGAAAGAATCCACCTTTTCTCCATAATTTTGAAAATTTCAACCATAATGTGCATAACTTCCTAGTAGACTCAGGGGCATCAGTCAATGTCATGCCGCTGTCGGTTTGCAAAAAGATAAATGGAGAACCTAAATCATCTACCTGGAGGGTCGTTCAGTTGGATAGAACGAATGTGAAGGTAATTGGAGAAATGGAGGATGTTCTCATTCGCTTATCTTCAACTGATAAGGTGTGTCAAGTCATTGATATTGTCGTGGATGACATACTGGAAGCTTATGGACTTGTTTTGAGTAGGGATTGGTCGGTAAAGCTGAACGAATATTTTTCCTCGGATTGGTTTCATCTGTGGTTGCCATATAAAGGAAGCCCAAATAAAATTAAAG
Organism: Pseudotsuga menziesii; assembly: GCA_001517045.1. Lineage (NCBI taxonomy): Eukaryota > Viridiplantae > Streptophyta > Pinopsida > Pinales > Pinaceae > Pseudotsuga > Pseudotsuga menziesii. Next base: position 141,847 of record LPNX010551407.1, on the reverse strand, counting down.
TTTTGATGGAGCCCCACATGAAACACAGTGTTACTCATTTTGAAGAAAAAAATGAACCAGTGGATTCTATTTTGGGAAACTACTTTATTGAGCTAGAACCAGGAAACTATCAAGTGGAAGAAGCCAGCAGTACATCTGACGCTCAGCCTGATCTCCTTCGGTTTTCACAGGGTGATGAAATCGATTGTAAAATAGTAGACTTAGTTGTAGATATAGATGTTAATTCTCGCACAGTAGTGGGTAGCGATTTTTGGTCACTTTTCTTTGATGGTTCTAAGACTTTAGAGGGTTCAGGAGCCGGCTGTGTCCTGATTGACCCTATGAAAAACAAACATTTTCTTTCATGTAGGTTAGAGTTTGAATGTACCAATAACACAGCTGAATATGAAGCATTGGTTCAGGGATTAAGGAAAGTAATTGAATTAAAGGAAAATAATCTGAAAGTGTTTGGAAATTCTGAAATAATTGTAAAACAAATTCGGAATCAAATACATTGCATTTCTCCTCATTTAAAAACTTATCAAAATGAAGTATGGGATTTAGTTAAATGTTTTAATGCATTTAACATTGTATCCATTCCAAGACTTAAGAATGCAGCAGCTGACTTGTTGGCCACATCAGCCACGAGGCTTGTGCCCTCTAATAATCGGTGCTCTATTGAATTGCTTTTCAGTCCTTCGGTTCTAGATATGATTACCAATCTACGAGTGTTCGATGATGATCAACAGATTATAGCATGCTTGACAAATGACGAGGCATTGAAAGGGGTGATTATTGACGATGAAGAACATCAGGCCGAGCTAAAATTCGATAATTTTATTCCTAAGGGAGTTAGGACTTTAGAACGGATGTTTGATTTAAATGAGAAATTTAGAAGACCAGCAAATGTAAAGACTCATAGCTCGTCTCTGCAGTTCGAGTTGATTAATTTGGGGACTGAGATGGAACCTAAATATGTGAATCTGGGAAAATGTTGCTCCCCAGCTGAAAGGGATAAGTTCATCATTATTTTCAAGCAATACAAAGATGTTTTTGCCTAGACATATGAAGATCTGAAGACATATGACACCAATATCATCTAGCATGTTATCCCCATCAAATCTGGAATCAAACCTTATCAGCGGCCTTTAAGGAAAATGCATCCAAAATTAGAACCTTTAATACAGAGTGAAGTTAAGAAACTATTGGATGCTAGAATTATCTTAAAGGTTAGACACTCAGAATGCGTTTCAAATCTGGTGCTGGTGAGGAAGAAATCTGGAGAATTCAGGCTATGTGTGGATTTTAGAAACTTAAATCGTGCTTCAGATAAAGACAATTATCTCGTTCCACCCATGGAGTAGATATTGCAAATGGTTTCAGGTTCTGAACTCTTCTCATTGTTAGATGGATTCTCAGGCTACAATCAAGTATTAGTAGCCGAAGAAGACAGACTAAAAATGACATTCAGGACCAGGTGGGGAACTTTTGCTTATAGAAGGATTCCCTTTGGACTCATAAACGATGGAGCTACTTTCCAAAGGGCCATAGACATAGATTTCCATGGTCTGATTGGCCGCATTGCTGTAGTATACCTTGATGACATCACGATATTCTCAAAGAAAAGAGAGGAACACCCATTCCATTTAAAGCAGATTTTTTAACGCTGCCGAAAATATGGTATCTCACTAAACCCCAAGAAATGTGTGTTTTCTATTACAAAAGGCAAGGTGTTGGGTCATGTGGTTTCTAAGAAGGGGATCTCCATATACCTAGAAAGGATCAAAGCCATCGAACAGATTCACCTACCCCATATTAAAAAGGGCATGCAATCATTATGGGGACAATAAACTTCGTGCGAAGGTTTGTGCCATATTTCGCTAAAATTGTTAAACCTTTGCAGCAAATGGTAAAGCAAAGTGTACAATTCAAGTGGAATGATGTAGAGAAGAACACATTTAGTAAAATTAAAACAGCTGTTGCGCACGCACCCTCCCTCAAAAGTCCATATTTTGATAAAGATTTTATTTTGTACACTTTCGCATCTGATGATTCCCTAGCAGCTGTGCTTACCCAGAAGGAAAATGGGGGAGATGAGTTCCCCATATCATTTATGAGAACTGGTCTGCAAGGGGACGAATTGAATTACCCAGCTGCGGATAAACAAGCCTATGCAGTGTTCAAAGCGGTGAAACAATTCAGACCATATATACTGAAGAACTAGACAAAGGTAATAGTTCCACACCCAGCTGTGAGGTCTCTTTTCGTACAAAAGGAGCTAGGAGAAAGGAGAGGCAACTGGGTAACAGCTCTATAGGAGTATGACCTTGAATTCAAGCCAGCCTCCATAGTGAAAGGGAAAGGATTGTGTAAACTAATGACTGAAAGTAAAGAAAATGAAGAACATGAATGGGAAGGCGAATCTGAGTTACATTTGATGGATGTATGTCCTCTTTTCACAGCTCCGGACTCTTGGTATCGAGACCTTGTGCATTACCTTCAGGTGGGATTTTTACCAAAACATTGGAATTCTAAGCAAAGAAGAGCACTGCATCTATCAGCCTCATATCAAATTGTTGAAGGAATATTATTCAGAAAGAATTATGATGGAGTTCTTCTTAGATGCTTAGAGAAAGAAGATGCGAACAAGGTAATGATAGATTTACATGATGGGCCTGCTGGAGGACATTTCTTCGAAGATACTACAACTCATAAAATTATCAGATCCGGATACTATTGGCCCACATTGTTCAAAGATGCACACGCCCATGTCAGAAAATGCGACATTTGTCAAAGGTGTGGTGGAAGACAAGCTAAAGCAACAGGACTATTAAAGCCTATGATGATAACAGAACCTTTTGAGTAGTGGGGGATGGATATCATAGGGGAGATAAAGCCAAATTATTCCCTGCAATACAAGTATATTCTGACAGCAACTGACTACTTCACTCGTTGGGTCCAAGCCATTCCATTACATAAAGTAAATGAAGATGCGGCCATGGACTTTTTGCAAGACCATATTATGACCAGGTTTGGAGTTCCAATTTCTTTAGTTTTAGATAATGCTACTTACTTTTCCTCGATTAGATTAACTGCTTTTGCTCATGAGAAAGGAATTAAGTTGCATTACGAGGCTAATTAATATCCACGGGGAATTGGTTTAGCTGAATCTACAAACAAGAATCTGATTAGGATTTTAAAAAAGACGGTGATAGAAAATCAGAGGAGTTGGCACTCAGCATTACCAAACTCTCTTTGGGTTGATAGGGCCACCCCCAAGACTTCATTAGGTGTGTCCCTTTATACCCTTGTTTATGGAAAAGAGGCCATTCTACCCACCAATATCATGCTACCCTCTTCCATAATAGCTCAGGAATCCAGAGGATCAGATAATGAAGTCTTGCAGGTAAGGATACATAATCTTTTGAAGGCAGAGGAATCTGATCAAAGGCCAGAGAACGTTTTAGACAACAACAAGGGGTAGTTAAGAGATGGTTTGATAAACACAAGGTTGGAACAAAATAATTCGAGGTTGGATATTTGGTTCTCAAGTGGGACCACCCCCATGATGAGAAAGGAAAACACACAAAATTTCAACAGTTGTGGGTAGGTCCTTTCCAGATTGCGGCAAAGCTTGGCCCCTCAACCTATAAATTGCAAGATTTACAGGGGTGGGAAGAGAACTTACCAGTAAATGGTTTAGTTCTCAAACCTTATTTTTCTTGATTTTTGTTTTTGTTCTTTTATATTGTACATAAATAAATTGACTTGGCTGTTTATTTTGATTTATTTTATTTCTGTTTTGTTTTAGTTTAGGTTTTGATTGATTTCAATAAAAGGAGGCAAACTCTTGGTTGCATGGAGAGCACCAAAATTATGGAATGATTTAAGTTCTTGAGTGTAAGACTGTGTATTATTGTTTATTTGAAAGAATCTCTTCTAGTTTAGCAGTTTTCCCGAATGGCTATGAACACATTGAAGTCCTACTAATCCTTGTTAAATAAACTAGGATCGAAAGGCATGGAATACTATTTTGAGGTTCCATCCATCTCACATTTAAAAAATGTCCTAGGGGGTGACAGCAAAAGGCCCATGGATAGGAAGTAGGGTAAACAGTATATTATATATAAATGATCCCATGCCAGGAATTGAATGCCATAAGGCAGATAAGAGTCAAATACTTCTATAAAAGCAATTTGTATCCAAACAAAATACTAGACCATATAAATACTAAATCGTCAAAAGTTCTTCTCCGTCCATGAGCTGAAAGTTGAATACATTTCTCACGCAAAAGGACACTATGGATAGAGGATCCTGAATGAAAATTCAGAAAGAAAGGCATGCAGGAGGACTCATATGCAAAGGAAAAAAGTCCAAAAAAACACAAAAAGTGCAAAATTGCAGGGAATGAGGAACAAATGAATATTTCTATTTACCATATGTTGCTATCCTATGGCGTACAAGCTAGAAGCTACCCGAAGACAGAGGTAACAAATGAAACTCATCTTCTCGTCCTCAAAAGAGTTATCCTTACTTGGAAATATTGTTTCTCGTTCTCCTAAATTGGACTATCATCAATGATTAAAAGTACATATATTCGCCATTTGGGAAATCTAGACATCTGGAAGAATTCAACATGTTCATTTATTTTTAAACAGTCTGTTACTTAAGAAGTAAATTGTTTAGAGATCTAAGTTCACCAGGTAGTCGCCAATTGTTGCAGCTGCAATTGTTTTCCCAAATTTTTGAAATTTTGGACCCTCCTCTTAATTTTTGTCTTTCCTAGAATCGTTGGATCCATGAACTCTGTTTTTGTTTTCCCTCTGCTGCAAGTTTGGACTGTTATGAGGGTAACCGTCTTCATGGTTTTCGGAAAATTGCTTAGGTCTGAAGCTGCTTTGGGTTGTGGAACTTGGAGTTCGGTTTGAAATATTGCCCTTTGATCTGTGATTTTTTTTCTCTGTCTTCGGAAGTCTATTTCTCATTTTCGACGCTGTTTTGGATGTGAAACAAACTTCATCGCTGCCTAGCTGAAAGTAATATTTTTAGTTTGGTTGTTCGGAAGCCATTTAAACAACGCATCGGAGCCATATTTCCTTATGGAGCCCATGTTGCGGAAGCTGAATGATGAGTGCTCTGTCAGATGGTCTTGACTTCCCCGATGTCGTGTTATTATCGTTTTGACTTGTTTTTCATTGTCGGAGGTTGATCGAAGTTGAGTCGGGGTTGTTTGATCTTTGTGAAGCCGCTGTTTTGGAAGTGAGACAAGCTTTTTGGACCGCTGCGAGACCTTAAGTTTTTTTTTGAACACTTAACATTTTTACAATGTATCTGCACTGTAGCGGAAAGTTTATGACTTTGTTTGAAGGCTATAGTCTGTTGGTTTTCCACCATTGCGGCTCCCGAGTGAACTAATTGTCCGCCACATAACTGCACCACCCGCCGATGCTTTGTCAGGGTTTCGCTGTTTTATCTTTGGGTCGCGGGTTCCGTAGTATTTTTATCTTCTGTCATTGCGGTTTCATAAGGCACTAACCTGCCGACATTGATGTCCTTCCGTTCACCGAGAGGGAACTTTTTCGCCTGATGCTTTGGCATTTAGCTCTCACGACTCCGATAGACTTAACGGTCCCATGGAACTCGTTGTCCATTTGAAACCCCTCGTTGTGGCTGTAAGTAAGACTATCCGGCCAATTTTTAAATGGTTCAAGCCACCGATAAGGTTTTTCCCGGCATATTGTGAGTTTAACCCCTGTGTGGGAAGCGATGGTTTTTTATCCTTGTTAAGGATTTCATGGCGAGGGCGCAATACTAGGTCTCATTTTGATGATCAGTTTTGATGCTAGTATAGTTTAAGTTTATTGAGAATATGCAGTCCTAATTAATGTGAATTTTTGTTTAACTGTAGACAGAACTCAGAATATTCTTCAGATTACTACTGTGAGAAGACGTAGCTAAAGGACAAAGCTGAGGAAAGTTGGCTGAAAAGTGATAAGCAGAGTTTTTTCTAAAATCAATGGATCTCAGAAGGACACATAAAAGAAAAGGCTGAATCGATGGCAACAAAAGCCCAGGCTTGGAAGGGGTCCGTCAGTTATCGAGTCGATCCCGTTATGAATTACTCATAAGTTGAAATCCAAAATGTAACGCATTATGTGAATTATGAGTACTCATGAAAAGGACAAAATTGTGAGATTAAAGGGTTTTTGGGGAAGTCCAAAGGTTATACGGTTGGGGGAAGCCCAAGGGTTTTTTGTTTTTTTTGTATAAAGAGAGGAAAGTGAGAAAGGAGAGGGGATTTTTTCACTGTAAAAACTTGTGAGCTATTGTTTGTAAGAGGAACTACTTCATTTTACAATAAGAAATTGCAAATTTTGCATGTTGGAGAAGGTGTTGTGTGGAATGTTTGAATGTGATAAAATGAACAATGTTGAAGGGGGATTATTTCGTTTTCAACTATGTTTCATTAACTATGAGAGTGTTCTAACTTTCTAGACCTATGTTCTTATCTGAATGTTCTCTGGTATATTCTGTGACAATTTCCACTATGAGTAATGGAGGTTTTTAACTGTTGATGAGCTATCTTGTCGTGTATATATTCATTCATGTTTATGTGTTTTGATTCTAAGAACAGCTATCTGTGATTGACCTTAACATGTGAACAGTATTACATTACTCATGAATTAATTTTTTGCTCTCTAGAGATAGCTTAGTTAGTATGAATTTTCTAGTTGTGTATGATTTAGATGCAAGAGAGTCTAAGATGAGAGGTAAGAACCTACGCATCACATTGTGACCGCTCCTTGCATTCTTTATCAACCTGCATTTTAGATAGGCACTTGCATATCATACTTAAAGCCAAAAAACAAAAAATATATACGGTGGACTGGGCCGTAACCAGTAAAACCTTTTATTTTTGTTACTTAACATAAGGTAGCCAGACCGCAAACTGGACGGATTCCCTACACCGAACAGTCACAGGATAGTTGGGAACGTTGACTGGGGAGAATCCCTTGCTGTTGTTGACTGTGAATTTCTACGCCTCAACAAGTTGCAAGAAGGAGAATTGTTGTCAAGTTTGAGATAAAGGACTTAGGTATGATGCACTACTTTCTAGGCATGGAGGTGTGGTAGAGTGCAAATGGAATCTACCTGGGAAAAAAAAAGTATGCAGTAGAGATCCTGAAGAGGTTCGAGATGATGATTGCAAGGACATGACCACACCTATGGCATCGAACCTGAAGCTATTGAGTGATGCTTCATCAGAGTCGGTTGATGCTAGGATGTATCGCTAGATGATTGGGCCTTGATGTACTTGACAAATACAAGACCAGATATTTGCTTTGATGTGAACACATTGAGCCATTTCCTGACAGATCCTAGACAGTGTCACATGATTGCTGCAAAGCATATTCTAAGGTACCTGCAGGGTACAATTGATTATGGGCTCAAGTATGAGGTGAATCACAATATTAGCCTGGAAGGTTATGTGGATTCGAATTTGGCAGGAAGTGGCATTGATAGGAAGATCACTTCAGGGTGCTGCTTCAGTATTGTATCAGGTGTGATCTCTTGGTTGAGCAGGAAGCAATCCTACATGGCACTGAGAATAGCTGAAGCAGAGCATGTTGCAGCTTGTTCATCTAGTTGTGAGGCAGTGTGGCTAAGGAAGGTACTATCTAATTTGTTTGATTTCCATGTGGATGCTACTTGTATATATTGCGACAACCAGAGTTGTGTGAAGTTGTTGGAGAACCTGGTGTTCCATGACAAGTTAAAGCATATCAAGATCAAATATCACTATATCAGGGATATGGTGCAGAGAGGAGTATTGAAGCTCCAATATGTTGTGATGGACAAGCAAACAGCTGATGTGTTGACCAAGCCATTGGCCAGAGTGAAGTTTGAGTACTTCAAAAAGAAGCTTGGTGTTCTCTAGATCGAGTTTTCTTCCAAGGGGAAGTGATGAGTCAGTGTGCCTTTCTGACATTGTGGTAGGATTTGTTCCTCCCATGGTCAGATGTAAGTGCATATCCATTCTGACATGGTGGCAGGTTGGGCCTCCCATGGTCAGATGTAAGTGTAGAGCCTTTCTAACATGCTGACAGGCTGGGCCTCCCATGGTCAGATGTAAGTACAGATCCTTTATGACATGGTGGCAGGCTAGGTATCCCATGGTTAGATGTAAGTGCAGAGACTTTCTGACATGGTGGCAGGCTGGGCCTCCCATGGTCAAATGTAAGTGCAGATCCTTTCTAACATGGTGGAAGGCTGGGCCTCCCATGGTCAGATGAAATTGGAGAACCTTTCTGACATGGTGGCAGGCTGGGCCTCCCATGGTAAGATGTAAGGGCAGAGCCTTTCTAACATGGTGGTAGGATGGCCCCCCCATGGTCAGATTTAAGTGCAAAGCCTTTTTGACATGGTGGCAAGCTGGGCCTTCCATGTTCAAATGTGAGTGTTGGGCCTTTTTGACATGGTGGCAGGTTGGGCCTCCCATGGTCAGATATAAGTGATGGAGGATCCTTTCTGACATGGTGGCAAGATGGGCCTCCCATGGTTAGATGTGAGTGCTGGGAATTTTTGTCAGGGTGGAAGGCTGGGCCTCCCATGGTTAGATGTGAGTGCTGGGAATTTTTGTCAGGGTGGAAGGCTGGGCCTCCCATGGTTAGATGTGAGTGTTGGGCATGCCATTCTGACATGGATGATTAATGTGTTCCTCCCATGGTCAGATATAAGTACTGGGCAGGACTTTCCGACATGGCGGCAGGCTACGCATCCCATGGTCGAATATAAGCGCTGAAGAAGATGAAGAAATACATGGAGAGTAGGCCTACAACCAACATGAAAAAGGGTTGGCTATGTAGAACTTCCTATGACGAGTATAATTAAGAGATAGCACCAATTGCTCGATATAGAGGGAGTAGTGATGATGATGATGATCTAGTCATGATCATGATCTAGCTTTGATGAATGATCCAGTGATGAAGACTTGTTCTGATGAATTGTATCAAGAGAATACCTTCCTAGTTAAGAGGGAGTGTTGATGTATTTGTAACTTCAAAATCTATTCACTTGTATATCTTATATTGTACCCTGATATTCCTATTGGAAGAATCATTTGTATTTCATTGTACCCCGATGTTCCTATCGGGAGAGTCAATAATATAATAAATTCATGTAAAGTAATTGAGGTTAACCCTCTATTGTAAGTTGGGGAAATAGTTCCCACAATTGAGTTAAGGTTAACTCTCCTTGTTGATCAAGGGGGAAAAGTCCCCATAGTTTAGGGGCACTAGGGTTATTAGACTTTCCTAGAGATGTCGGTCATCGTAAGTAATTGTCAAGTCATAAATTAGTATAAATAGAGTGTGAGCCTCTCTATTTGAGACACACACTCACCCAACTATAGCTCATAGGTGAGAGAGAAGAATATCTCTCAAGTGAGAGATAGAACAACTATTGGAGATCATCTATTTGTATTTGGTTTTTACTTCTGCCATTGGTGCTCATTCTATCTATGAGGAAGTTGCGGGGTTTTCTCCTTTCCAGTTTCCCAAAGGAAAATATGTTTGCCTGTTGTCTCTTGAAATTGATTGCTATGCATGTTATTCTCTCAGATAAGATCCTAAGATAATATTGTCTAATTCGTAAAAATATAACACACACATGGTAAGAGTAATAGCCTTTAATGTTCAATCTTGTTTATAGGGTTTAATAAGTTGTTTTTTACTGCGACTATGTTCTGCAGGTTTTAGGAGCACTAGAAAGGATGTTTTTAAATGAACGTTTCCTTTTAATGGCTTGAATATAAATGACACTGCAATGTTTGTTTGTATAGGTAGAGGAGGAATAAGGGTCTCCCTGGAAGAGCCAACCTGTGGCCTCACTACAACTCACACATGGTAAGAGTAATAGTGTTTAATGTTCAATCTTGTTTATAGGGTTTAATAATTTTTTTTTTACTATGACTGTGTTCTGAAGGTTTTAGGAGCACTAGCAAGGAGGGAGACATCATCACCTTGTGATTTTTCATGGTGTCCATGGTCATCTGCAACTCGTTGCTTCGCTAGTTCGTCGATTCCATTTCTTTGCTTCCCTTCACCAGGTACACTTGGTTTAACGCTGCAATTTTTTAAATGAAGGTTTATTTTTAATGGATTAAATGTAACTGAAACTGCAATGTTTATCTGTATAGGAAGAGGAGGAATAAGGGTCTCCTCAGAGGATCTGACCCGTGGCTTTATTGCAACTCACACATGGTAAGACAAATAACGTTTAATCGTTAATCTTGTTTATAGGGTTTAATAGTTTTTTTTACTATGACTATGTTTTGAATGTTTTAGGACATTGGAGAGGAAGGAGACATGGTCACCTCATCAATATATTGGTGGGTTTATTTGTAAATAAAGAAAACACGAACATGAGGATTCCAAAGGACAAGCTCCCAAGAGTGGAGTTACATCCACAATGTGTAAGAAATCCACCCTGTTAGTTTTTTATCAAATTGACAGTATTGTCTTAGGATCTTATGTAAGAGAATAACATGCACAACAATCAATCACAAGAGACAATAGACACAAATATTTTCCTCGAGGAAACCACAAAGGAGAAAACCCCACAACTTCCTCATAGATAGAATAAGCACCAATAGCACCAGTAAAACCCAAAGACAGTAAGATGATATCCGACAATTGTTCTCTCTCTTATCCCAGCTCCTTCTCTCTCACTCATGCTCTATAACTGAGTGTGCACTACAACAAAACCTTGTGATTAGCGTCTCTTTTAGCTTCCTTTTTAGCATCCACTATCACTTTTAGTGTATTTTTCATCATTTTTTGGACACATTGGATTTTTTTCCATGGTATGGTGCTTTTAATGGCATTATTTGTGTCTCTTTTTAAATTTTGGTGCTATTTTGGATGCTAATTAGCATCCCAATTAGCGTCCTTATTAGTGCCCCAATTAGCATCCCAATTAGAGTCCCAATCAACATCCCAATTAACATCCTTTTTTAAAAGTTGGCCCTATTTTGGATGCTAATTAGCATCCCAATTAACGTCCCAATTAGCATCCCCATTAGAATCCCAATTAGTGTTCCAATTAGCATCCCAATTAGCATCCTAATTAGTGTGCCTTTTTGAAAGTTGGTACTATTTTGGATGCTAATTAACATCCCAATTAATGCCCCAATTAGCATCACAATTATCATCCCAATTAGCATCTCAATTAACGTCCCAATTATCGTCCACAAAATCATCCCATATAATGCCAAGAATAGCCTCCAAAAAAATGTCCTAAATAACATAGCATGATATATTAATCTAGGCTTAGTGACAGGAATTGCGCCATGAATTTCGGTAAGAAAAACATTAAACATAGAACTAAGTATAGAGCTAGGAATTTCACCTAGAAAACATTCAACATAGCGCCAGGTATAGATCCAGGTATAGCACTTGGAATAATGCCAGAAATTTCAAAAGGAACTGAGCTAGGAATTGCACTAGGTTTAGAGCTAGGAATTGTGTTCGGAAAATGTGTGACATAACGTCAGATATATCAATGTCAATGTCAATGATCATGATTCATGTGATAGTAATTTTGGATCTTGATTTATCATAGTGGCACCTAAATTATTGTAATGACGACACTTTTGTATCTTGATTAATCCTAATGAGGGGTAAATTACCTTAATGTGACCTAAATTGCTCTAATGGTATTTCAGTGTCCCCAACAACATTTGATAGACCCTAATGGCATATGCTTGGCCATAACAACATGACGATGATGCATTACAATAATTAGGATGGAGCATATGGATATGATTTGATAAGTATAATACTATATCATCCATTCTTTTGAGGTAGTATGCTCCTTGATCGTTATTATCACAATTATATTGATGATGACTACGACAATGAAAATGATGTTGATTTATTGTATGATGATGATGACAATGTCTATGTGGATTTCAATGATGATTATGCATGTGGTAGCACTTTTGGATCCTAATAGATCCTAATGGAACCTAAATGTCTGTAACGACATCTAAATGACCATATTATCATCGAAATGACCGTAACAACATATATATGACCTTAACAATTACATGACCTAAATCCTAATGACGATGAGTGATTAAAAATACTAATGGAATATGAGTGATCATAATGACAATGATGGCGATGATTTTGTTGATGATGTACTTAATGCTAATGATGATGATGATAATGAGGATGATGATCAAGATGATGTTGATGTACCATATCGCATTGATGATGATGACGATGACAACATTGATGTCCATGATGATGATGAATTTCATAATACTTATGGATACTGACTGATCCTAATGGAACTTAAATGTTCATAATGACAAATGAGAGACATATTAATATCACCTAAATGGCTCTAATGACATTTAGTTGTCACCGATGACATTTTAGTGACCTTAATGGCATTTGAGCGATTGTAACAACATGACATGGATTCAAATGGTGAAAAATGATGATGAACCATAGTGGCATATGAGTGACCCTATCAATGATGATGACAATGATGTGGTTCATTATGTGCTTGTTGATGCTGATTTTGTTTTGATGTTGATGATGATGATGATGATGTAATGTATGATGCAATTTATGTTGACATTCACTTTTCCTTGACAACATTTGAGTGACATTAATGGTATTTGAGTAACCTTAATGACACTTGTACTTGACAACATTTCAATGATAAGTTGGATGTGGTAATTTTATTGAAAAATATTAGCTACTATATATAGATAACCACATTAATTGGAAATATGTTATTGATAAAATAAGTTGTCTACCTTGTCAACATTGTTCATTGGTGCAAGATGGAACATTACTATAGTAAAGCTCATAGAATTATTCAATAATGTGCATAATATTAACTAAACAATCATTTACATTTCATTATTCAATGCAAAATAAAAAAGGGGAACACGTGGTTAAAATAAATTGAAACCAAAATAACTTTTTCTAAGCCCATGATAAAATTCCTATTTTGAACAGTGATTCCATGTCCATTTAAGTATAGGGTCATTAAGAAGCAACCTTTTGAAAAATTCTAAATCAAGAAACTAATTCAAAATTACTAAAGCCATGTGATAAAAAACCAATTTCAAAGCTTTGGACATAAGATCATAATTATCATGTAATATGGATTAGAAATCCTGTAAAATAAGAAGTCTCCATTTACATTATTATCAGCATATATGTCATCCAATGCTTCCTTATCAATGTTGATATGTTGATTGTGCCTAATGACACGATGATGATGATGATGCATATTGACAATGATGATTTCTACAATATCTAATAGGGTGTTGTTGACAATGATGATGTCAATGTCAATAATGATGATGCATGTGAGTATAACACTATTTTATATTGATTGGTCCTAATGAAAACATAATTCACCCTAATGGCATCAAATTTCCCATAATAGCGCCTATATGACCCTAGTGGCGTATGATTATTCCTAACAACATTTTAGTGAACCTAATGGAACTTGAATCACCATAATAGCATGAGGATGATCATGTTGATGATTGATGATGGCAAGGATATTGATGATGATGATTAAGATGATAACAATGAGGTTGAGATGAATGACTATGATTATGATGATATATTCCGATGACAATGATGATGACGACGATGTTGATGTACTCATATATGTTCCTAATGATCATGTTTATGATGACAACGATATCAATGCCAATGATCATGATTCAGGTGATAGTACTTCAGGATCTTGATTTATCGTAGTAGCACATAAATGACCATAATAATGGCAATTTGGGTCTTGAATGAACCTAATGATGGGTAAATTACCTTAATTTCACCTAAATTTCTCTAATAGAATTTGAGTGTCCCCAACAACACTTAATAGAGCCTAATGGCATTTGATTGACCCTAATAACATGATGATGATGCATTACGATAGTTATGATGATGACGACAATGATGTACTTGATGACGTTGATGATGACTATGATGACAATGATGATGTTGATTTATTGTATGGTGATGATGACAATGTTGATGTCAACGATGATGATGCATGTGGTAGCACTTCTTGATCCTAATTGATCCCAATTGATCCTAAAGGCACCTAAATTTATGTAACAACATATAAATAACCCAATTATCACCGAAATGACTAGAGTGACATCTAAATGACCCTAACAATTACACAACATGCATCCTAATGGCAATGAGTGATTATGAACACTAATTGCATATGAGTGACTGTAATGACAATGTTGACGATGATTTTGTTGATGATGTACTTGATGATGAATATGATGTTAATGTACCTTATGACGTTGACAATGATGACGATGATGACAACGTTGATGTCTACAATGATGATTCATGTGATAATGCTTCTATATACTGATTGATCCTAATGGAACTTAAATGTCTGTAATGACATATGAGAAACATATTAATATCACCTAAATGACTAATGCCATTTAGTTTCCATAGAAAACATTTGAGTGACCTTAATGGAATTTGAGTGACAATAACAACATGAAGTGGATCTAAATGGTGCTAATTGATGATTGAACATGGTGTCATATGAGTGACCCTATCAACGATGATGGAAATGATGACGTCGATGATGTATTTGTTGATGAGGATGATGATCGCCATGATTTTGTTGATGTACTTATTGATGTTGATATTGATGATGATGAGGATGAGAACTATGATGATGATGATGATGATGATGATGTAATGTATGATGTACTTTCCAACGACATTCACTTTTCCTTGAAAACATTTGAATGAATTAATGGCATTAAGAAAAACCAGTGTCAATGATTTGCAATATGTGGTAAAAAAAAGTTTTTTTTGTTGGTTAATATTCTAAATTGAAATCCTTGTTTAGACCTCCATTCCACATGGACATAGTTTTTATTCTATTTGAGTTCAATAAATGTAACATATTCAATATTTGTCTCATTACTATATTGATTGATTTAAAATCAAAAAAACTAATATATATTTATTTAAGGTTTGTTTATATTAAATCTAAATAAACAAATAAAGAAACCAATATATATTATCATTACATAAATTTATAAAATATTACCAAATGCCTTTTCTTAAAAAAGATAAAGAAAACAAGAAGAGTTGTTAAGGCAACAAGTCCTTGCCGAGAAACTTTGCAAATACATATATAATAAGATTTGTCTTATTAAAAAGGTACTAAAAATAAATGAAGGGAAAGACCTTTAGATCATTGTCCTTGTCTTGACACATTTGATATTTTATGGTTGTCTCTACGCCTTGACCCAATTGATATTATAAGGTGAGGATATGTAGTTAGTTATGACTATGAGGTGAGGACGTGCATGCATAATAATCCTTAGTTATGACTATGAGGTGAGGACGTTCATGCATAATAATCCTTAGTTTTGAATATGAGGTGAGGATTTAAAGAGAATAGGATGTAAAGTCATGTAATTTTATTCATATTTTGATCATGAGTGTCGAGGAAAAATGTTGTGAGAAACCACAAATTTTTGGAAGGACAAAACAAGAAAAAGAAAAAGAAAAGAAGTTAGGGTTTGAAATTAGTGTTGTTTGTGGTTTTTATTTTCTGCATCTGGTCCATAACCATGAAAGTGAAACCACTATTTCTAATTCTCTTGGGTTGTAACCACCTTGCTACTATTGACACAACAATACTTTTATGTCAAGCCCCAAGGGTTATTTCGATTGATATATGCTCTTATGTGAAATTTCATGGCGGTCTCATGATAAAATATCATTGCTTCGCTTAGGGTTACTAGCCAATATTTCTATTGACGGTTACTACCATCATCCTTTTAGAAATCCAAATAAGAAGAGAGAGATCGATCGGGGGTTGAAAAAGTACCAACATCCTCACGTAGAATTCTTAATACAAATAAGTGAATATTTCAATTCTCCAAAAAAGGAAAAAACTGTTATCTATACTTAAGTCGTTATGTGCCTTGATGTGCTTGTCTCAATTTTTTTCTTTTTACATTTCATGTAATTTCAAAGATATTTAGTACTTCTCAATATATATATATATATATTTGCATTTCATCTCATTTCAAAGATATTTTGTACTTCTCAATATTTTTATAAAGAGAGAAAAAAACTCTAAATGTATTTTATACTTCTCCTTATATACTTCTAGCTTATTCATAACTTTATATAGTTGGCTATAATTTGTTATTAAGTTGGAGTAATAAATGTAGTTAGATACCTAAAATATAAAAACTAATATAGGACATATAAAAAAGAGTCCTTTTAGTTGAGTAATATTAACCGTCTAAAATAATTATTTGTTAGTATAAGCTTTAATATCTTAGGAAAAAAAGCTAAAAGTATTCTATACTTCTCAACATTTTTATAAAAAAAAATGCTAAGAGCCCAAAATGTCCATTTTTTCCTGCCTCTACCCAGAAAGTGGACAAATTTACTGCTTAATCTAGAAAGCAAATAGTTAAAAAATTTCATTTTTTTCTCACTTCTACCCAAAAAGAGGACAAATTTTCCCACCTCTATTGAGAAATCAAACATTCAAAATCTATGAATTACCTTCCTCCATAGAAAATGTAAACAGTCAAAAGTGAATTACCTTCCTCCATTGCAAAATTGTATTTGCCACCTCTATCAAGGAAGAAGATAGTCAAAAGCAATGAACAAGAGATCCATTGCAAATGTTTACTTCATGAACTGGAGATCCTTCTCATTACCAATCCACACAAGTTAGGGTTTCAATCCATTGTTCAAAAAGCTACACAGGTAAGGGTTTCGATCTGTCGTTCAAAAAACCACAAAGGTCAGGGTTTTGATCCGTCATGCAGTTTCACGGCTTGAATTTTTATAGCTATGTATGTCAATTAGATTTGTATGCAAGGTTTGAAGTCCTACGACACAAGAATGGTGGTGTAGAATTTTCATCCATTTTTCAATGCCATAACAGGGATGATGGTTTTAACAAATTCAACATTTTGGATTCATATGCTTTTTTGCAAGAATAACCAATCTGTAGGAGGTGAGGGCGTGCGAGTGTCAAAATTGTAAGAAGTAGTGTTCAATCAGGGCCATTCTAGAATCACCAATGCCACTATCTCCAGTGTCTTCTATTACTCTAATAGAAGCTACAGCCCCATCGGTGCAATCGCTATCATAGGTATTTTCACTTCTGTAAACCTAAAATTTCACTCTTTAACTGGTTTTTTTTGCAAGGGTTTTTCCAGGGTCTTTGAACAAAAGAATACTTAGTCAAATTTGTGGTTTGCAAAATTATTTTTCATCTCAGTATTTTTAAATCAGATTTCGTGTGTTTCATGTTTATGAGAAAAAATATATTTTTTACTTGCATGCACATGTGGGTTTGGGCATTAAACAAAATTTCTCAGTGAAACTTGAAACTGGGTTGACTCTGAAAATTTCACACAGAAAACCAAGAATCATATATCATTTCATCCATATTTCTGAGCAAGAAAAGGATATCCCCAAGTGAATGTTAGAGAACTTGGGTTGCACACTTGCTAAGATTGATGGTTGATAAGATGTAAGAAAACATATTGCAACATACCACTTACCCTCAAATGTTCCATAGACAATTTTGATTTTTCTATTGGATATTTAGGCTCAACATTCCCCACTTCCAAATCTTATCAACCATTAACTCAACCCTTTGCTTTGTCCCTTCATGTGGTTTCTTGAGCTCCCCTTCTACCAAAATGCGCATTCCTGTTGCTGTGAGATGACTCTGAGAAGCAACCGAACATGCCACCAACACCTGAACCCACCACAGAATCATGTGAATAGATACACAATCATAGGAATATATGATGACACAATTCTCACCCCTTGCTTGCACAAGCAATCTCATATTATATACTTTTCCAATTAAAATAAGTACAACTCATGGATTTAATAAACACAACAATGAATTCAACCACATGCATGAACAAGTGGTAGTCTCCTCATCACATGCATAGCACAGTTATTTTACATCCCAGCTTCCATGCCCCTTGCTTGGTGTCTCACCACCCCAGCATAATGAAGCTTTAGTTGATGGGATGGTGTGTGTGGGCGTAAATCCCTACCTCCACCTTTGTCTACCTTTTGGTTTGTATCTTGTTGGCAGATCATTTCAAGGATAATGAAAGCAAGCCTAGGTGATGCAATTTGGCTTCTCTTAGACTCGGGAGGTCTCTTTTTGCCACAATTTTGGTTGAGTTTTCTTCAGGAGAATAAAGAAGCTTCGTCCCTCTGCCATTATCAAACATGCAATGGTATTTTTTTTTGTTTTTGGTTCAGTTTATCCTTGTTCTTATCCTCAGGAAGGTGAATTTACTTTGGGTGAGCTGGAGATTCGACACAGTTGGTACCAAAATGCCCATATACTCCTAAACATAATGGACCAATTGACTTGAATCAGGGAGGGGGAATAGATGATATCACAGATATCAAACCCTATGAACTCTACCAATGCACTGCGCCAAAAGAACCCAATTCCAAAACAAGACATTCCAAGCCATCATTCCCTTAAAACATCTCACCACCCTCTTTGCCGCACCAAAATACTACCTTATGATGCAACATCAATCATGCAGAAAGCATTCGAAAAAAAAGAATTTATAAAAGGATATTTGGTCCTTTTGGTCGATGGGAAATACCATTTATTATTTTTAAATATTATACCAATAGTCGATCCCAGGAGGTACTTATTGATGGTTTCCAATAGATTGGTTACCGGTTTCCAATACTCGATAGAACCTCATTCTGGCCACTTTAATCCCACGAGTCAATCCCCGAGAAGGAGGTACCAATTACCCATATCTGATAGATAGCCGAAAACCTATACCCAACCAGGGCCCTTTCACCTCGCATAGACAACAGAGGCACCAAGTTTAGTTGATAACAAATCTAGAAAACATTCTCTTTTTACTTTTAATTCGGTAATGGACGCGGGAAGGGGAATCTTCGATCCAAAGTTTTGGTCCTTCTGGTCGATAGGAAATACAATTTATTATTTTTAAATATTATGGTGCAATACCCAATTGATCATATATTTTTCTCTCATTAGCTTCGAAAGTATTATTTTTCTTCTTGAGAATCGTGATGACACATCCGGCATCTACTCCTTCTTTGCAACTAGAACCATCAAAATACAAACTCCAGTAGTAAGTATAATTAGTCTTGGAAAAAGAATCTACTTGAATATCATAAATGTTATCATTAACTATGGTACAAGGAAATTCATAAACCTGTTTATTTAGAAGGGTTTCAGACTGAGTGTAAGATGAAGCTGATGTTTATGATTCGGCCTCAAAATCACCAAAGTACGTGTAAAACAATAGTTCCCCAGAATAGAATGATTGAACATGTTTGGATCATTGGGGTCACTGTGCATTCACCAAGGGACTTCACCTTTTTCCTTTCAATCAAATCCCAGTTCAACAAGTCCAGCAAAAGGAGGAATTAGCCTTTACATAAGAACCTTCATCCTTTAACCTCTTACCAAGGGTCTCTCATCTTTTTGTTTAATCTAGAATTCAATCAATCATTGATCAAATTATAAAATCCCTTTGCTAAAGAGCATCAATAGTTCATCTGTATTATATATATCCCCTTCCCTTTAATATACTCAAACACTTCTAGTTTCACTTTAAAATACCTTATAATCTGGAGAATTTTTATAATTGTATAAAGAAGTAACACAAACCCCAGAACTAATAATGCGACTGATGAAGAAGAGTAAGATGCCACTTCCAAAGAAAATATTTGGGTATCATAGTTGCACTCTGTAGCTAAAGAAGCCTATTACGGTTCCATGTGCTGAGATGATTAGATGGATTATCAACCATACAAACGTTAACATGAAAAAAATGCTAAATGACGAAGGTAGGTGCATAGATTGATTTGAATCCAACAACCTAAAAACATACTACAAATTTATATTTGTGGCATACAGACTCTGCATTTGACCAATGCAATGCTATCGGAGTCTGGCAGAGGTGACTCTGACCCCATAGGGAGAAGGCTATTCAGGGGAAGATAAGTTCAGCTTTTAAACTATACTATGAACAAAGTCTTTTCAGCATTTCCATACCAGAATTTCAGCTTTTAAACTATACTATGAACAAAGTCTTTTCAGCATTTCCATAACAGTATAAATCCATGCTAAATTAATATTTCTTCTGCATATGAAACTTGTTTTTTATAATTCCAAATCAAAATTATTTGAGCAAACATAGATTGTTTTTATTATTTTATTAAATCGGTTGGTTCTTACATAAAATAAATCTGGTTTCAAGAAGTAGATAAGGAATTTATATTTTAATTTTTTCAAAACCTAATTGAAATTTTGTTTCAAGGAAAAGATAAGTAATTACAATATTTTCAGCTTTTCCATACCAATATAAATCCATGCTAAATTATTTCAACATATAAGATTTACAGATTTACAGTCTTTTATAATTCCATTTGAGATTGTTTTTATTTAGAGTCTTTTCAACTTTTCCATACCAATATAAATCCATGCTAAATTAAGATTTTTTCAACATATAGAACTTGCTTTTTATAATTCCATTTGAGATTGTTTTTATTATTTTATTAAATTTGTTGGTTTTTACCTAAAAGAAATTTTGTTTCAAGAAGAATGTTGACAAGGAATTTATATTTTAATTTTTTCAGGACTTAATTGAAATTTTGTTTCAAGAAAAAGACAAGGGATTACAATGTTTTCATATTTTCCATACCAGCTTTTCCATACCAGTATAAATCCATGCTAAATTAAGATTTCTTGTGCATATAGAACTTGTTTTTTATATTTCCAAATACAAATTATTTGAGCAAACATAGATTGCTTTTATCATTTTATTAAATATGTTGGTTCTTACCTAGAAGAAATTTTCCTGACCAAGAATTTATATTTTATTTTTTTCAGAACCTAATTCAAATTTTGTTTATTTTATTTTTTTCAAGGATAATAATAAATTAGATTTAAAAGCTTAAAGTATAATTGATGGTATTTGGATCTCCTTTATTTTATAAATGTATTTGTATAAGTGAAAAAGAGTGAACCTAACGAAGTTATGATGGGATACTAGGGCTAATAGTAAGCCTTCATTATTTTCAAGTAGAAAGGGAAAACCACCCTTCATGTGCTCAGTCAAGTGTTATTGGGTTCTACGTGTATGTTTTGTTCATGTAATTATGTGTGAAGAGAAAAGGTAAAAAGAAATTTAATGGAATTGTGACATCTATCAAAACTTGTGCCCCTTGAGCTACAATATGTGAGTAGAAGGCTTTGGTTTCTGCATCCGTTAGGTCATGAAAATTAAGCAACAAGCTACTAATGGACATCATGACTATATACTATCGATATTCAACATGAATATTGACTTGGGATATTAAAAACTAGGACAAAAATATTATCTTCACCTGTCAACCTTATTTGGCCATTCAATGATCTTCAATACATGAGATTATAAGAGGACCCATGTGCATGGTCGACATGAAAAATGGTGTTGCTTGTGCAAATTATTATGTGCAGAAATTTCAATGTATCGCATAGCTAAAGTTTCAATTTCAAAGGTATAGTCTCTCCATGTCTAGGCCAGGTCTCAGTTTCAAAGGTATTTGCTTGCAAATTTCACTAGGAATAATGCCATCAACCAACTAGAAACCTACTCCTTCAAGAAGAACTACATATCGAAATATGTGGGGTTCCACTGTTGACTTTCAAATCCCTTGTCTTTGATGCCCATTGCAATGGACTTAAACTATTTTAAAATTATCTATGCAAATTATTTATAATATTCCATGGGTTTGAACAATATGTAATGAATTTTTAACTTGCCTCACTTTACACCTTGACACCTTCTTTATGACTTGAGAATGACATGACTGTGTGCCTCAATTTACACCAAATATTCATGGAAATACATGTTCAACAATGAATTTGCATAATAGAAATAGAATTTTCTAGGCCAAAATGATAAGACAATATGGCCATGTTCCAGACCTTGCAACAAGGTCATCAACACTCACATGTATAAAATCAATATCTCCTCACCCTTTGACATTTTCTATCTCTGCTTTTGTAACAACATCCATACCTTTTGAATATGATGTAGAGGTATGGCTGATTGCTTTTAAATTTTTAACACGGATTCAATTTAATAGTAGTAATAGTCTTTTTTAACTTTAGCAGACTTCAAGAAATATAAATATGAGATTGTAGCAGTAGTAAAGTAGATAGTAGATAATAAATAGTAGAAGCAAGAACACAAAGATTTTTATAGGGAAACCTTTCAAGGAATAAAACCCTAAATAACGAATAATTCTTCTTCTAAATGAGTTGACTGAGTTTGTACATGAGCATATAATGAGTAGAATTTTACATGACAATCAAGTTGCCTCTAGTTCGGAACACATACGAAGAGAAAAAAACCCATAGAAGATGATTGTCCTAAATAAGTGAGCTACTACCATTGTTCCAAACCCAAAACTGAGGCTGCCATTGACCACGGAGAATCCTGTTGTTGACCAGATTGAGTGGTTTTTTGATTGTTTGAAGCTAACTGTACTATGTTGTTTGACTGCTTGACTTCCCAGCAGATTCAGTGGCTAAGTATTAGCCCTTACAAGGATGCAGCTAGATGGGACAGGCCATAAACATAGATAGACTTCTTTGAGAAGGCCCTAGACAAGGATTGATAGCTGTAAAACTCTTGTTGCTTAAATGATCCAGGTTAAAGATGGATCCATGCTAGATTTTTTTTTGTTTTTTGTTTTTTGTTTTTTGGGTGATTGTAATTAATAAATGGTTGACTCTTTGTATGATATTAGTTATTAATAAATGGTCAACTCTTAGTATGATATTAGTTATTAATAAATGGTCAACTCTTATTGTAATTAATCCATAATTTATTCTTTAGGGACTTTCAGTGCCCAGACCTACTTCTACAAAGAGACCAACTTGTTGCTTGATGAAGAAACATTTTCCTAAAGTGAGGACCTCCAAGATGGTCTTCTACAGGTTTTAAACTCTCCATTCCATTTGTTAATTCCATGGACATAGTAATTGATATCAAATCCATTGAAAGGAAAGCTAATTGATACAAATGTATAAATGGTTGTTGACAACGTAAACATGATTTTTATCAAATTCCCTTAAGATCCATTATTCATAGGTCTGAAGTATTGTTTTGACAATAAAATTGTTTAGAATACACCCAAAAATATTTTTACTGCTATTGAAATTACCCCAAATCTCTATTTTCAGGCATCCACTGTGCTTTGAGATACTCCAAGAAAGCACTATAAAATATCTCATCCAATATATTTGACACATTCAACATACATGTGTGTTGTTTTTTGTTGCAAAAAAATTCCCTGGAATAGGGTTGCTTCACCCGTGCAGCAACCTTTATTATACATGTTGATGATGATCTCATAATTTTCTTTGGCTTACTTATGATTCTTAAAAGCATGCTTACAGCTGCAATGATCTAAAAACATGCCTTGAACAACCTAGGACAGCTGTATGTGCTTAGAATCACTTTTAATGTTCTTTCCAATACTTGCTATGTGGATGTTCCTTGCCATGAATTAGTACTTAGTGTTGTTGCTTCAAAGAAATACCACCCAACATACTTCTTAATTACTATTTGAAATTCCCAAAATCACCTTTTGATGGCCAAACATGCTATAGTGTAACATTCAAATTGTGTCTAGTATATTTTAACATATAGATAGTGTGTTAGTTAGCTTGTTTTTATCAATTTTCATATTGGTGAGAAAAGACAGCATGTTCCTATACTCTATGGCCCCATGAATATGCTTATATCCAATGTTGTTTGGGATCATGTAGATCTCCCAGTGAAAGCACTGCAACATCACCCTAGGAAGCAAATAAAAATTATGAATTGGAATCATAAGATGTCAGGATTATTAATCCTTCCTTGTCCAATTTTGTCATATATCTAAATCAGGAGTCATGTCTAAATCGGGAGTCCATCCAATCTATTTTTAGCCACTATCACCATTGGGTCCACTTGGCCTAATTGGGGCACATATTTCAGTTACTAAAGTGTGGGGAACACTAATTGAGGCCTACTGCCACTTATTGCACTTACATGCATCAGTTTAGGATCCTCCTAGACCAATCCCTACAATTTAGGAGCAACTGGGAGTGCTGAAACCAACCAAGGTCAGTTCAGTTTAGTTGGTGACTATTCAAGCTAAGTTAGGAGTCAGTTACATTTAGTTCTAGTCCTCTACATTCAGTTAGTGCTAGGTTTACATGGTTGCACTTAGGAGGGGAACATTTCTCACCTACCACATTCAGTTAGCCTTAGTCAACACTGAATGTAACAATTGAGTTGTGTTTTAGAACTCCGATGAACTCCAGTTATGGTTTAGACAAGGTCAGTTAACTATTGAGTCCTCCGATAGTGATTTAGACAAGGTCTTAGTTACATACAATCAAGTAGAGTCTAATCAATTCGAATTTCCTCATGTGGATTTGAATTGCATGTGGCTATTAAAGACATTGTACTTCATTGTAATTATTATCTAATTATCTTTTTTATTAACGAAAGCATTCACAGCTGCAAGCCATTTTTACACCGTTTCATTCTTCAATTGCTAAGTAAATTGTGTGATCTATCTTGTGAGTTGTGTGTTTTTCCATAGATCTTTGTGAATACTCATTAGCTTGATGGAAGAAGGAAATTTTCTCATCCCATGGTGGATAGGATCCATGTGAAGCACCAACTATTGGGTTGTTCATTGGCATCCACACTAAGATAATTGTTATTGATAGGTCTCATATAGGGTTACACTTACGGTTGCTAGGGAATAGTGATTTTTGCAATCCCATTAAGCTAATTTCTTGAGTTTTGTTCAAAATTCCAAGAAAAGTTTTATGGATTTCAAAACCAACTTGATCATATATTGTGAACTTATACAATCTATCATCCTTTTCTGACCATTAGATACTCAAAGTTGTGTATTGATCCTTTTTACCATTATAGAGGACTCTGTAAGTTAGGCTCTAAAATTATTAAAGGGTGTTATCTCAATGGAAGAGCGCATGCATTACAAGAAGGAGGTTTGTGGTTTGATTCCTCCATGCCTTAATGATATTATAATATTAGTTAAAAACAAGTAAATTAGTAAGCAAAAGATAAGAGATAAGTGACCAAACAAAATGACCAAAATTTGTATATAAAACTACTAAAAATGACTAAATTAGTGACTAAAAAATGAAAGATGTGAAAATAGGTATTAAAAAGGATACAAAACATGGCACTAATGATGAAGCCAAACATGGCATTGATATGGTAGAAAAATAACATGGAAAACTAGGCATTAAAATGGATGCAACATGTGGCACTAATGATGAAGCCAAACAAACCGTTGATATGGTAGCAAAATAAGACGTTATTTTGGATGTAAAACATGGCGCTACATAGGAAGAAAAATATGGTGCAACAATAGAAGAAATATTTGGCATCATTTTGGTAGCAAAACAATATGCAAAAAAGGAAGCAAAAATTGGTGGAAATTTGGAAGCAAAAATTGACACATATTTAGAAGTAAAACATGGTGCAAAATGGGATGCTAAAGTGGTAGCAGAAATGGATGCTAATTTGGATTCTAAAATGGTGTTATTAAGGATGCAAATATGGCGCTAACAGGGATTCCATTTAAGAATCAAAAGTGGACACTCGCTAGGAAGCAAAACATGACGTTATTTAGGAAGAAAACCTTGACGTTGTTTAGGAAGCAAAGTTGGATGCTATTCGGGAAGAAAAAAAATAGTCGCTATTTTGGACGTCATAAAGGATGATATCTAGGAATCAAAACAAGAAATTTTTTGAGATGCTTTAAGTTTTGTCCATGATGCATCCCATTTAGCGCCTAGTTTGACCACTAAATGAAAAAAAATTACACTAAAAAGAGACGCTAAATGGGATGCTAACACCAGGATTTGTTGTAGTGGTGAGGGACTGTGTGTTAAATAGAGAGGCTCACTCTCTATTTATACTAATTCCCTACTTGACAATAACTTACCAGGGATGAATTCTCTACGAGAGTCTAATAAAACCTAGTGCCCCGAAATTGCGGGGATTTTAACCCCTGGACAATAAGGAGGGTTACACTCTATGAGTTTACATGACTTGTTTACATTATTGATTATGTTGATAGTAACATCGAGGTATGAGATGACTCAATTACATTACATGTACTTCCCGATAGGAACATATGGGTACAATACATAATATATACAAGTGAATACATTCCAAAGTTACAAATACATGAACACTCCCTCTTAAATAGGAAGGTATTCTCTTGACATAATTCATCAGCACAAGTATTCTTCTCTAGATCAATTCTGGATCATCATCAAATATGGGTCATCACTGGATTATCACTAGATCAACGACATTTCTGGATCATCATTGGATCATCATCAGGGATAATTTTAAGAACCCCCCCGAAATTTATATGTATAAAAAATGGGCGAATCCCCCCGATATATAGGAAAACTTGAAGGCGATTTTATCAATAATATAATATGTATATATAATTTTTGT